>BSBK01007094.1:5000-280000 GCA_027943335.1 Chamaecyparis obtusa | reverse complement strand
ATGGTTGACCTGGATTTGATTTGAACCCCAAAATGAGAATAAAAGGACATCTAATCCTCTTATTTGAGCTATCCATTATTATTATCCATCTGTTAAGTACAAACTATCTACATCCATATTCAAGAAGTGCATCCATCATTGTGAAGATATCTATTAGAAAGCATTCAATAAATGAAGCATTTGAGTATAAGGAAGCCATCAAGAGCCTTTCAAGCATTCAAGTATTCATTCCCATCATGCATTCAAGGTGTTTCCTTCCATATATCTAGCTTCTTTCCCCATTGGAGGCCAAGAAAAGGAGTTTTCCTTCAAGGAAAGAGATCCACATTCATCCATCAAGACTTCTTCTTCTTCTCTCTTCCCCAATCAAACATTGTGGTGAATTACAACATCTACTACATAAGGTTCAGTCTTAAATGATTTACTTTTGGTTTTTGTTTTGAGTCAAAGCTATTGCATCAACATACTTGATCATATTTAAAGAGGCAATTTCATCTACAAGGTATGATATACTTCATTTTTCAAATCTAGCCTATGCTACATGACAACTCACTTTCCATTTCATTTATTTCATTTCAAGGATGATTCCTAAATAGGGGTTTGATTGAGGAAAACCCCTCCCTTCAACCTTCTTCCCCTTATTTTGTGTGTTTAGGGACAAGTGATGGAGTTGCAGATCTGGATCTAATAAGTACAAGTATAGTTGCAAGACCTCAAGAAATTTCATTAGATTTGGAGTTGTCAATAATAAGTTGACCTGCCAACTTGTTCTTAGAATCTCGACCTTTCCCTACACTTTTTGGCTGAAAATTGCGCAAAAAATAGTTACATGTCCCTGGTTCCTAGAGCCAGAGCTAGAGAAGATTATGACATTCCAATGATAGTCAAATCTAGCTTCAAAGTACCATTCGTTCTATTTCACTTTCAAGGTGCACAAGTGTTCTTATTCCTTTTCCCTTGCACTTACTTTTATAGATTAGATTCTCTTCATCATATCACATACATTATACTTTATATTAGATCTATAATTTACATTCTATTTCTTTATCATTTCCATTAAGGAATTGAAAACCCTACATTGTGTAGATCTCACATTAGCACCCTTACTTTCTTGATTGTGCTAATCAGATTCATTGTATGAGTGGTTTTGTATTCTTGTGTATGTAAGTGTTGGCATTAAGTATGATTGTCATTAGTGACAACACTTATTCAGACTCTGAGTGCTTACCGAGCAGAACAGTGCTTACCGAGTGACACTATATCTATCGAGTCTCCAGTATATACCATGTTCGAAACTACAACTGAGTAGTTAGTATGGACCATGCCTCCACTTCTACTGAGTGCATGACGATGCTAAGTAACATAGTGGATGTCGAGTATCAGAAAGTCACCGAGTTAGTTTGCAGTAACTGAGTCACTATATTTGGGCCAACTCAGTAATATTTGTGTTAGCTTGTTTAAGAGCCGACTTTGTAATTATGTTGTAATTGTTTTAGATTGATATATAAACAATGTTTTATATCATATCCAACATAAGAAAAATAGCGAAGTATGAAAAAGAGAGAAAGATAGAGATAAGCGAATTACAAAGGGCTACAACAGTATAAGAAGCATCAAAGATCTATCCATCACAAAAGGTGATCAGTACATCAGAGAATCTCAATCAGCAAGTACAGTTGCAAGTAAGAGATCTACTGTTTCATCCTAACAAGTGAATCAGCTTGAAATCCTTTAACCGGGTAGACTTAACAGTCTTTGTAAAATCTCTTAACTGAGTGCATACTTCATTGTATGTTTGTAAATCCTCTAACAAGGTGGACCTAGCAGTCCTTATTGCTCCTAACAGGGCAGATCATCAGAAGTGATCATTGTAAGCCTTAACCGACAAACTTTATACTGGAGTATTGAAGTTTTGTGGGTATCATCCCCACCCCAATTTTACTTTCTACTTGGAAGGTTTCTGGGTCACCAAATCTCTATGTTCAAAATGTTATGAATGTTCTATTCTTTCTATTACTCATGCATGCAGTCAGATTATCAATCTAATATTATTAAGATCTGAATCTGTTAAAAGTTTTGAAGTTACTGATTCACCCCTCCCCTCCCAGTAACCTAGATAGTCTTGAATATTTCCAACAATTGGTATTAGAGCTCCGTGGTTCTCAGAATAAAGTTTGACAGCTTGAGAAAAGATTCAGGAAAATGGAGATATTCAGACTTAACAAAGTAATTGAGAATGAAAAGATAGATCTGGAAATGGCCATAACTCAACTCAAAGAAGCAAGAGAGCATCTTTCCCTTTCCCTAAAAAGAAGGAAGGAACTTGCAAATCAGATCAATGACCACCAGTATGTTGAAGAAAAGATTGAAGACTTTTTCCCTTCAAGTAGCTCAGATGAAGAAAACAATGCAATCAAAGAACTTCTAGAAAAGAGTGGATCTCTGCAAGAAGTGAGAAAATTGAAAAGAGAATAGGAAATTCAGTCAACAAGATTCTGTGAAGTCTTGGAACAAAAAAACAAGATGAAAGATGAAATAGATGGAAAGAACAATGAAATCTAGAATCAAACCCTTCAGCTAGAAAACCTTATTGATCAAATCTCCAATGCAAATGAAGAAATCTTGACTCTGAGATTAGAAAATGAAAATATAAGAGAAGAGCTGAGATCTGAAAAGCAAATCAATTTAAGAGTGATGAGTGACCTAGATGCTGAAAGGAAAATCAATGAGAGAATGTTAAAATCTCAAGAAGATATGAATCAGGTGTATGAACGAAACCTTCATAGGCAAAAAGGAAAAGCAGGACTTGGATACAAAGAGGAAGGTGAATCCTCCAAACAAGGTACTCAAAAGAATCAGAAACCTACTTGTAATCACTATGGAAAAATTGGTCATACTTCAAACAAATGTTGGAGCAATGGAAAAGAAAAATTCAATGGAAAATGCTACAATTGCAATCAGCTTGGTCATAAAGCAAATGAATGCAAGGAGAAACCAAGATTTGAAGGCAAATGTCACAAATGTAGCAAACAAGGTCATAAGGCATCAGAATGTAGAACTAAAACACCTAATCCAGTGGAGCAAATTATTAAAGCAATGTTTGGTTGGGATTACAACACTTGGTGTAGATGTCATTACTATGGAGAATATGGACACATTGGCATGAATTGTGTAAGGCACCACTTGAGAAAAAGGGATTCTACCATAAGATGTTATAATTGCACTAAGCTTGGTCACATAGCTAAAAACTGCATGAATTTAGGCAAAGTTGAAGATGAAAAGAAAGAAAAAGCAAATAGCATTAGGAAGCAGATGAGACAACAGTGGATTCCTAAACCTACCAAGCAAACTAGTCCTGAAGTCACTCATGAAGGGAGTGGCTCTATGAACTCTAACTAGTCTCCAAGAAGGCACTGGAACTGTATCTTCATAGACATATTCCAAAACAGTTCCTAAACTGAAAGGAAGAAAGATCCAAATCAGTATGCAAGATACAACAGGATCAAAAGAAGATCAGTATCAGTTACCACCGAGCAAGGTCGGGAGTAACCTAATTTCATTTGGTTACCGAGTAAGGTCAGAGAAGTATGAATTCGTATGTTCTCCGAGTTGTGGAATCTTCACCGAGCATTTAATGCATAGTGGATGATAGTCTGTCGAATTCAATACCCTAATTCCTATGGAGCATTAATGACAAAGTTTTAACAAAAAGCATGAAATCAAGTTCATTCTTCACCGCGAATATCAACATTTTGGGCAGAGAAATTTCTAGTGCGATCAAGCGATTCGAAGCAAAATTTTAAAGCAAAAATTTTTCTACCATGCTACCATGGCTTCATCCAGCACCAGAGTAAAGAAAGGTTCGGAAATGTTAGTTCATGGAGAATGGAAAGTGCCAGATTTCAAACTCGTGCCCGCGATTGCAAAAACCCTAGATCCGAGTGGAGCTCAGTCTCAAATTCCTCCAAAGGTACTTCTTGTAAATGACATTCGCAGTCATTTTAAAGGTACAATTCAAGAACTTGGAACCCTAGAGATAGATGTTGTTCGTGATGAACTGTGTGTTGATGGTGTTCTCAAATTGGGACATAAACATTTGGAAGAAAAGGGTTTAACGCATATCACCCACTTGCCTCGGGGTTTCCAGATAAAATGGATAAGATATATTCTGAGCCGAGTACATGAAGGTAAAATTTGGCTTGAGCAACCAGTGGAAATAACAAAGAAGATGATTCACCAAATCACTGGTCTTCCCATGCTTGCCCAGGCTAAATCTACAAAAACCCTAGGTCGGGTAGAGTTGGAAAAGAAAACCCAAGCCGAATGGGACGGTAGAGGTATGAAAATCAATAGTATTACCGATGTAGAACTAAAATTTGGCACATATGTAATAGCACACAAGATATACAGTTCAAGTCAGCAGAATAGTCTTTTGTGTGAAGCAGTTGACCTAGCCTATAAAATTGTGAAGAACAATCTGTCATTTGACCTAGCAGATCTTTTGTTGAAACAATTCAACAAGAATATGGAGAGCATCCAAACCTCAAAGAACAATCCATGTAAGTTTGGCTCACTGTTGGTTTGTTTATTTTTCTATGCTCAAAAGTTTTTCCCATCAAAAGGCACAGTAAAATGGAGAAAGGATGTACCTATTCTTTATCAGATAAATGAGTATATTGTAGAAATGGGTGAGAATTTTACAAGCATAATGGATAAGTATTTTGAATCTTTTAAGGAGAAGATGAATAACAGATTTTGAATTCCACTAAAATTGGTGGAAGATTATAAAGATGATATTTGTTTCATGGTTGATTGTGATAGAGTATACATTTAGGCAGTAAGGCCTAGGATTGTATGGGTGAAACCTCTTCCTTATGAGGTAGACATTGATGAAACAAAGGATATAATCAAAGCCCTAGTAAATCAACCTGTTGATCCAAAGGCTCCATACTTTGGAACATATGATGAAGCTAAGATAAGAATTGAGCTAAGCATAAAACTTCCACAGGCGGTTAACAAAGGAAAAAAGAGGATGGCCAAGATGCAATCTAGCACACCTCTAATGTTAACCAAGGGAATAGGAGAAGATATTGTAGAAGAAGAAGAAAAGGATGAGAATAAAGAAGAACAAGTGCCTGTAAAGAAGAAAGGAAAGGTTACTATCACGAAGAAACCCAAGCAATCCACTGCAGTATTCACAAGGAGAAGATCAAGGGGCAAGGCAGGTAAAATCAATGATGATATAGTACTCAAAAGACCTCCTCCCTCATTTGAACAAAAGATTAAGGATTTGAGAGAAGGATCTGGAATTGCAAATTTCAAATCTCTCAAATATGAAATTAAATCAAAGGTAGAGTAGCAGGAAATAGAAGATGCTGTCATTGAGAAAATGGGAAAATGGAAGTACTCACCTGAAGATATGGCTTCTCAAATTCCAGGTGTTCTATTGGATAAAGTAAAGTTGAGATGGTCCAATGCAAGACAAACTGTCAAGGACATATATGCTCAAACCTTAAGACAGTTAATGCCTAGTTTGAAGATGATGAAATAAATAAGGCATTGATAGAAAATGAGCGCAAGATGACACTAAAATTCAATAGTTGTTTAATTTTGATCAAAGATATAGAGTCAGTTGTGAAGAGTACAAATTCTACTTGGAAAAAAATCTATCATCTTCACAAACCGAGTACTGAAACTGTGATAATCAAAGATATTGAAGATGACAGTGATGAAGAAGAAGAAGAAGAAATAGTTCAGATTGATAATGTTGTGATAGAGGAAGCAGGGACAGAAGCTACCGAGGAATCTGAGGAGAATGTTGAGGAAGATGATCCAGTTCGGATAGCTGCAGAGGTAATTGCCTCACTTCCCCACTCTCCAGTAAAAATTGCTACATCTAGCTTGGAGAAAACTTCAAGTGTGATTGTAACAACTCCCTCATATACATCAAATGTCCAATCATCACTAGCACAACTCAATGCATCAACGACAGAAGTGGCTACCACTTCATCTACCAAGCTTCAACCTCCTTCTTCCACCAAGTTGCAGTCTTCTGTACCTTCTTCAAATTTGAGTTTTTCAGCAGTAAGTACTTTAGATTCTACAGTTGTAAATACTTCAGTTTTTGATTTATCAAGTATTCCAGTTAGCATCCCATCAGTCGGAAGTTTATCAGTTGTCACTACTAGTCCTACTGTGTCTACAATAATTTCTACTACAAAGGCAATAAGTATAAAGACTCAACCGAGTACAAAATTTCTGAGTAAGAGTGTAGTAGAAGGTATAGATCTAGATGAGGAGATACAAATTCCCCAGCTAGATTTTTCAAACCTCACTGCAGATCAAATGCAAACAGTTGGTGAACTCCTCCAGAAGAAAGCAAAGTAGAAGAAACTAAAAGAAGAAAGAGATAAGGAATATAAGATCATTGAGGATGCCAAGAACATTTTGATAGAAGCTATAGGTGTTAAAGTTGATTCCTCTCAACACATTTTGTTGCAATTGGCAGAAGCAATTAACAGGTTTAATGATGATTCCTCTGGAACAGACAAGTTGCTTGAAAAGGCTGAGAAGAAGTTTGAAAATGAAGTGCTTGAGCACATTGCTCAACAAATAGCTATCAATCAGGCAAGGTTATCTTCAGTTTTGACTAGCATTGAGTCCTCCTATTCCAAGGTAACATCTCTTTTTGTCAAAATCTGTAATGTTGCCGAGTTCTCAAAGGAAATTAAAGACAAAATAAATAAGATTGATGAGGATCTAAAGATCAGTGCACAAAAGTTGCAACTTGAACCTAGTTCAAGCTTTGCACATCAGATGACAGTCAGATTCCTATCTGATAAGCAGTCAGAGTTATTGAAAGAAGATGCAAGGATCAGATCAACATTAATAGATATTCAGAACATGAATCTTCCCATCATGGATACAATGCAGAAGCATATTGCATACTCAAAAACATTGATCCATGATAATCAGTTTTCAATTGCAGATCACATGATTGAACTCTCTATAGAAGTCCAAGTTGCAATCCATACATGCAAGATTCTGCAAGAGAATTGGGATAGAACTCTAGCACTAATTGGAAAGGTGCATTCTGATTTTCTCTCACATTTTGGTATCTCCGTGTAAAATATTTGTATATACACCTTTGGCATTATTGTCAAAAAGGGGGAGAAAGTATATGAGATATGAAAGGGGGAGAAAATATAAATAGAAAATATGAGTATGAGGTGAAATAAGATATTTTGTATATATACTATATAAGGGAAACATGAAATGTATATACAAAACCAGTATCAGCATGATTGCGTATATAAGTTTTGGGTAAATAAGTGTTTTGTCACTAATGCCAAAGGGGGAGATTGTTGGCATTAAGTATGATTGTCATCAGTGACAACACTTATTCAGACTCTGAGTGCTTACCGAGTAGAATAATGCTTACCAAGCAGAACAGTGCTTACCGAGCTTAACAGTGCTTATTGAGCAGAACAGTGCTTACCAAGCAAGACAGTGTTTATCAAGTGACACTATATCTATCGAGTCTCCAGTATATACCATGTTTGAAACTACAACCGAGTGGTTAGTATGGACCGTGCCTTCACTTCTGCCGAGTGCATGATGATGCCGAGTAACACAGTGGATGCCGAGTATCAGAAAGTCACCGAGTTAGTTTGCAGTAACTGAGTCACTATATTTGGGCCGACTCAGTAATATTTGTGTTAGCTTGTTTAAGAGCTGACTTTGTAATTATGTTGTAATTGTTTTAGATTGATATATAAACAATGTTTTATATCATATCCAACAGAAGAAAAATAGCGAAGTATGAAAAAGAGAGAAAGGTAGAGATAAGCGAATTACAAAGGGCTACAACAGTATAAGAAGCAACAAAGATCTATCCATCACAGAAGGTGATCAGTACATCAAAGAATCTCAATCAACAAGTACAGTTGCAAGTAAGAGATCTACTGTTTCATCCTAACAGGTGAATCAGCTTGAAATCCTTTAACCGGGTAGACTTAACAGTCTTTGTAAAATCTCTTAACCGAGTGCATACTTCATTGTATGTTTGTAAATCCTCTAATAAGGTGGACCTAGCAGTCCTTATTGCTCCTAATAGGGCAGATCATCATAAGTGATCATTGTAAGCCTTAACCGACAAACTTTATACTGGAGTATTGAAGTTTTGTGGGTATCATCCCCACCCCAGTTTTACTTTCTACTTGGAAGGTTTCTAGGTCACCAAATCTCTGTGTTCAAAATGTTATGAATGTTTTATTCTTTCTATTACTCATGCATGCAGTCAGATTATCAATCTAATATTATTAAGATCTGAATCTGTTAAAAGTTTTGAAGTTACTGATTCACCCCTCCCCTCCCAGTAACCTAGATAGTCTTGAATATTTCCAATAGTAAGATCTAGGATTTAGTAGCTTCTTCGTTTCATACCAATTCTTATTATACATTTTGGTGAACTTGACTTATGACATTTTCTCTTTTAATTTTGGTGGTTAGATATCCTTTGTATGCATGTTGAGCATCTAGATATACTTTATATGCATGGTGTTCATTACTATTTGTATCACATCTTTGTTACACTTTATGCATCTAGATCCATACTTTTGATTTGGTTTTTAGATCTCATTTACATCAATTGCATTGTTTCATTTAATATATTTGCATTGTGAAAAAGATAAAAAAAATTGCATCTTATTTTATAGATGTAATCCATTATTACATTGCATTGAATTTCATTTTTCCAAAACAATAAAAAATAATAATTTCATACATTATTATTACATTTCATTTTCAATGAAATTGTTATCTTCATTTTCTTATTAGATTTCAATTTTTCTTATAGATATTCAAGATGTTCCCTTCCATGCATACGATCACACTTTAGTTCTTCATTTCCATAATGTACATCCTTCCAAAATTGATCCTAACCCTAGAGAAATTGTGATTACCACCACTTCTTTTAAGGATCTCCCTCTTAGCAAAGAGGTCTTTAACAATGATGATCATTCTTTTCCTCTTCCTTATATGGATCATTTGGTGCAAGAGGATGATAACATGACCATTTCTCCTAATGATGAATTACTTCCCATACATTTAATTTACATTCCTTCTATATTTGATTCTTTAATGAGTTATGTAAATGTCCATCTCCTAAAAATACCTTAGAAGTGGAGGATGATATCCTTGATGCTCTCTCTTTTCCTAAGGAATCCTTCAAGATTAAAAAACCTAATCAACTCAATACCATTCAAGATACCCCTCAAAACAAACCAATGTTTGTTGTAAAAGAGGATAATACTCTTTATTTTCTTTCTTCTCCAAATGCAACTTTAGAACATAAGAATCCTAATCAAGCCAATCCTATTCAAACTCCATTTCCTTCTTCAATTCTTCCTCCAATGAAAACTCTTCAAGATGATGAATGGGGAACATTAAACTTCAAACCAACTTTCCATAACAAAGACAAAATCATTGAAGTTGAGAATACAAAAATATGGATATTGATTGGGCCTCTTTAAATTTCAACCCAATTCCACCTAACAGAGACTCTTATCTTAATGGTATATCAAATCTTGCTAATGGATATGGTATAGGATGTGTGCAATAAAGCATTGAAAAGAATGAGAAATTTGCAACACATTTGTCAAAATAAACTCTAGGTTTCCAACCTTCCCATTTTCCCAATCAATATATACATTCTTCTCCTAATTTATCCTCACAACTAGAGAATATTTTGTTTGAGATTCTTAAGGCCAACTTAACTACTCTTCCTTTGAAAAAAAATGAAAAAATAGAAAATGCAAACAAGACAATTTTTCCATTTGTATGTTCCATTTAATTCATGGCCATAAGACTAATGCATGTTATGATTTGAAGTGTAAAATTTAAGAATTCATTGATTTTGGTATGATTCAAATAACATGTAACAATGCATGGAACCTTTGTCCCGATCCTTCTAAATAACATCTATATTCCTATTATGTTTCTCCTCACCATGTGGCATTGCTATCCTATCCTTTGTAGGATCATTGTCATTTATGGTGATGCAATTTTAGGCGCAATCATGCTTTGTAAGAAACATAATAAATTTTATTCCTTGTTTCCTCACTTGGGGGGCAAGGGTACTATTTCAATTTTCTATTCATCTCAAGGACCCATTTTTCTCCCATTGTTGACTCATTTCTGTTATAAGATGACATCCTTTCTTGTATACATTTGTTTTTTTAACATAAGGATATTATCTTTTTTCAGGAGATATACATCATGAATTATAACCTTATGCTTGCTTGAGAGTGGATGACTATTATAAATGAAAACAACTTAGGTAGTATAATGTGTTGTCCTTTGTCAAGTATCCCTCACCTAGAAATATGGAAGGTGTCTATACTTGGCCCTCCTTCCTCTTTTTCTCTTCCATTCCAATAGATCCAATATCCCTTTGGGACTTGTCTCTTTTATAGTATGATACCCTTCCTTGCAATTATTTCTTATTTTAACATAACTTGGATATTCTATTTTTTAAGGAGATTTACATCCCAAGTCACAACCTTATGCTTTCTTAAAAGTGCATGTCTATTATAAAAGATCTATCACTTAGAGTTTATATTGGGTTATATTTTTCCTTGTCTTCTCACTTGGGGGACAAGGTCTTTCTATCTCAAATATTCATTCCTTTCAAGGATCCATTATCTCTTTTTTGATCATCTATTTTGTACTATGATTTCCTCCCATGTATGGACTTGTTGTTCAAGATCTTTCTCCTTAATGAGATTAGTACCCTCCTTACAATTTCTTCCTTTCTTGGAAGTTCATATCTTGTATTATTGGGCTGACCACTAAGTAGACATAATGTCACATCCTTCCTCTCTCCTTTTCATCATCTCTATATGGATTTGTATTATTTCATGATGGTACATCCTTTCTGGTATGAGATACTTTTTTTCATGCAAGATATTTACATATTTTATTAACAATATTTTTCATGCCTCAAAGGGCATGTCTATCAAAAAAAAATCTTCCAAGTCATTTATATCATTCATCTCTTTCCTTGATGATTTTATTACTTTATAATGTGATTTCTTTTGTAGCATAAACTAGTATGTTTTACATTAGGAATTTTCTTTGGTTTGTAACTTATTTTTCTTAGAAATTGTATATCTATTATGAAGTAACTATCATTAAGGATGCCTCACATATATTATCTTTCCTTTGAACTTGTGGGGCAAGGTTTCATGTTTGTTTATCTCTCTTTTATAAGGATCTACTTTTCTTAGTACAATGTAATTTACTTATTATGTGAAAATATTTTCTATAAAGAATTGTTCATTTTGATTCAAGATTCTCATTTATATAAGGGGTGTGCATCCTTGTCTTTTATAAGGATCTACTTTTCTTAGTACAATGTAATTTATTTATTATGTGACAATATTTTCTATAAAGAATTGTTCATTTTGATTCAAGATTCTCATTTATATAAGGGGTGTGCATCCTTGATCATAACCTCTTCTTTATTTGTAAAACTATGTTTATTATAAGAAAATTCCCTTACTTTACATTTTGAAGTATGCCATTGTTCATCAAGAATCCCTTTTTCACCTAGCGATAGGGGGCTAAGGGTGCATTCTTGTTCTCTTCCCATCTTTGTCTTGAAGATGGTACCTTTGTTCAAGAACTCCTCTTGAAGGTAGATATCTTGTAGCCAAGATCTCTTCCTTTCAAGGGTCTCTTTTCACAAGAAGAATATCCTTTCACAATTATCTATATTTTTATCCCATAAGAATCAAAACTCTTAGTTGATTTTATGACATACATTGTTTCTTTAATGATATATTCTTGTTGTTTTAAGTAGGTATCCTTGATTATCTTTCCTTAGGATGTCTCCTAAGCTTCCATTATAAGGAGAGGAAATGCATACGACCTCCCTTGTACATTATATGCAACATTTCTTTTATTTATCCCTAAAGAGACAATGTTTTCCTTAGGCCTGGTCTTTTTTCATGGATCCACATGGTAACATACTGTCCATAAGATTTATCCCTAAGTTGTCCTTGTGCGCAAATCATTTTTAATCCGCCCCTGTGCACAATACATTTTTAAGCTGCCAATGTGCACAAATCTTTCAAGGTAGAGTTGAATAGCATAACACAACTTTCCAAACCATCAATTATCCTTTCTCTCTTACTTTGAGGTGAGTGGAACTAGCATAACACATATTTCTAGCCTTTCTAGTTGTCTCCTCTCTCTTCTCTCTCCGTGGATCACCTAACATAACACAACTTGCTAGCTTATTGAAATCTCTCTCTCTCTCTCTCTCTCTCTCTCTCTCTCATGGCTATGATAGTGGGTTAGATCATGGAGTTTGTATCATCTTTCACTAGTACATTTGGCCTAGTTTTTCTACAAAAATTTTTGACCAAAAAATAAGAAGGTTTTACTTGGTCGGATTATAGAAGGAAAACTTTGTTTTTTTTATAAATTTATGCTCGTGTTTGTCGAAATAGTGACAAATTCCATGGTGGTTGAAATTTCAACAAACATGGGCATAACTTAAAAAAATAGGCAAATTTCATTTCTCATTTCATTATTTCATTTGCGAAAAAAAGGTCAACACGCACGTAGGAGATACGTCCCAACTCGACATCGTGTGGTAGCAATAGGAGCTTGAGCTCAATCTTTACATAAAGTATGTGGCAGAGGGTTATTAATTCATGTATTCTTCTTTGCTTTGCTATGTATTGAACAAGGGCTTTTTTAAATGTTCTTATTTCTGGGTGGGTTTATGCATAGGATTGTGGCATTTTGCTTTACATAGTCGAATGTGAAATGAATAAGTAGCTTTTAACTGTTATAGAAAGTTCCGTTATGTGATTTAAAATTGTCTAGATTGTGTTTTTATTCTACCAAAATAAAGTGACTCTCTGTCAGATCGGATTCTCATGATTCTCTAGTGCTGGATTTACCCTATGTGAACAACATTGAACAACCTGTGGAAGGTTTGAAGGCTTATTATTTTTTATTCTAAATGTAGAACTTCTTTTGAAAATCTAGCAGAGAGAAAAAGAAGTTGGGATCCTTCCAGAGGTCGATAAAGACACATATATGAAAGTAACAAAGCACGGTTCTATTTAAAATGCAATCAACTGATAGGAAGCTACATGTGATTTTACTCTCTCTCTTTCCTGAACATTTATCACCAAAATGTTCCTCTCCCATTTTCAAGCTGTTCCAGTTTAGGGTTTGAACAAAATTCTTCAAATTGGTTATATATATATATATATATATATATATATATATATATATATATATATATATATATATATATATATATATTTCATGAATAAAATATATGTTATTTAACATTTTACCCTTGAAAAAATTACAACTGCATGATACATAAACTTGCATTTTTGCACAACCTTGACACTTTTTCAGGTTCATCCAAATCTTATAGAGTTACTTCTCTTATGGAAGTAGAGTTATATATTTCTACAAAATATATTGATCACAAAGCATCCCAATATTCACATTTATTTGTAAGTGAATATGTTAACTGTATTAGGGTTTGTAGATTGACTTAAAATAAAATTGGCTAGAAATCTTGAGGAATCGACACATTGAAATAAGACCTAATCCAACCACCAATGATTAAGGAATATAAATCATATATGAATTCCTTGTTAACTTTTGCATGTTTGCACAACTTATTTCTGGAAAAAATGTTTTTCAAGCCAATCAATTCAATAGATAATGTTATAGATGTCAACATAACGATGTAGATTCACAAGATTGAACAGTCCATCAAGATTATGAAAGTTTAGTTTGTAGATTGAATTAAAATAAAATTGGCTAGAAATCTTGAGGAATAGGCATATTGAAATAAGACCTAAACCAACCAGATATGAATTCTTGGTTAACTTGCGCATGTTTGCACACTTATTTATGAAAAAAATGTTTTTGAAGCCAATCAATTCAATAGATAATGTTATAGATGTCAACATAACGATGTAGATTTATATCCACAAGATTGAACAGTCCATCAAGATTATGAAAGGTCAGATTGATAGCCTTTCTGCCACAGATATTTCATGTTCTCTATAACTTGAATTGCCAGCAGTAGCCAAAGTACTACTCACTTTTGTAAAGGCTGCAAATACAACATTAATATCATCAACAAATCGTAATAAGCATTTATGGTGTTGCCATTGTTGTGTATCAATCACATAATTGCATGATGCATGTAGCAATGCAACTCCTTGATTCACAACTATTAATGCATGACAATTCAAGTTGTCAACAACAGAGGCTGATGAACGAGGAGATTCACTTGTTGGAACCAAAACAACTAATTGAAGTTCTTGTCTATCTCTGCTTATAGACATAGGCTTGGCTATTACAACATGCATATGTGTGAATCATGTGCATTGGTATGTTAGAGTAGCTACTGCACACTTTCCATTTCATTAATAGATTTTAGCACAATCATCAGGAAGCCTAGTAGAGTATGTGAACAAAGCCATAAATTTATTTTCCAAGTGCGTCACACTATCAGTACTCAAAGGTTTTAAAATTGAGGCACTTTGCATAAATTCTAAAGATGCATGAAAATAGAATTCAATAACCTCAAGTTCATCGCCTGCTTTCTTCTTAAGCCCATTTGCCTTGTGTTGTAAATCACTGCCTTCTTCTAAAGCTGCATTTTCCATACGTGACTGATGTTCTCTATTTGAACTTACAAGTGCTCCCTTGATATCCCTTTCTACAATATTTTTCCACAAAGCCTTTCCACACTGGAGATTTTAGTTGGTAGCATAAAGTCCCCTTACAAGATGTGTCTGATTGTTTATGAACTATAGAAGATTTTCCACTAGAAGCGTTGATCAACGATCCTTCTAGTCGGTTTCCTTTATAAAGAAATATATCACACTGGTGTCATCTCCTCTACCTCTTTCTATTTGCTGAATGGGTTGAAGTTTCAAACTAATCTTTAATTGAATCTATTTTAGCCATGACTTTTCTTTACTCGAGGAACAAATTGAATCCCTCTCTTTTTTAGGAAGGTAGCAAGATCTTGGCATTCTATCTTTAGTAGAAAATGTGCTTTATATTTTTTGGCAAATGAATCTCCATATTGTGTTGATTTTGTACTTTCATAATCGACCATATCAACTCCCATATCATATAAAGAAAGTTTCCCTCATCTCTCTTGAACTCTAAATACTCCCTCCAATGCTAAAATGCTTGTGAAGACCTTCATCTTTTGGCTTTGTTCTTGTAAAATGCTTACAGGATCTTCGACAACTACCATTTCTATCTCATGAAATATGCATTCCACATTTGATGAAATAATTTTCACTTTTTGTTTTATTCATCTTTATTTTCTTTGCTTTCATGAGGCTCAATAGACTCTATCTTTAAATGTTTTTATTCTTTTTGGCACGAGTTGTCCTCCCACCTCCCCTATTTCACAATCCACCATGCAATTTGTTTCTAGCACCCTTTGATGGGTTCCCTTTCCTTTCTTCCATTTCACGAGTTTTCTTTTCTTAGTTACCTGCTGCTGATCCTTAATTTTACCTTCTCCATTCATACTTTCCACATCATTTTATTTGGTTAATTCATCATTTCTTACAATTTTGAATCCATCACCTGTTCTCACTTTTTTTTCCTGCCAATTTGTAATCCTTTAATTCACTATTCATCTCTCACTTTACATTTAAAGTTTGTGCACAACTTCCTTTATAGGGCTCACCCGTAGATTTCTATTTTAGTTTCTTCTTGTCTTTAAATTTTTCTAAGGGATTTGTTTATAGTAGACACACACTATCGAACAAGGAAGAGGTTGTGATCAAGGATACACACCTCATCCATATGAGGGCATCCCTGAGAAAAACAAGCAATTATTTGTAAGAAAGAATGTCACATGGTAAACAAATACGACTCAATCGGATTTGCTAGAATTTACTTGATTATTAATGTTAGATGTTATTTTAATACACTTGATATAGAATCCGCAGGTTGCAAACAAATCATCCTTCTTCCACCAATGAGTTATTCCATTCAAGAAAGACCACATCTGACGATATCAATGCACAACATTTAAAGGAGATTCCAAAAGGTTCTACTCACCCAACCACCAAACCCTCCTTTTAGGGTATTCTAACCAAGGGTTTCTTCAAAATGACTCCTCCATTCAATTCAAAAACTTAATAATGGTTCATACACCATAGATTCATCATATTATGACATTTTATGCCATAAAATATAGTCCTCATGTGGACAAAACGTTCAGACCTTGACCAGTCCAAGAACAAGTAACCCTTCATTCAACACTTCCATACAATCAGTGATCTTTATCTTCCTTTCCTTGGTCATCCCTACAAATGAACACTCATGGATACATATATTACATGTTTTAGACTCTCCCCATAGTCACAATAACCACAGTAAGTGGGGGAGTCTCACATATTCATTGCAACTTCAAAACAAGATTGTTGATTGCAAAACCCCTGTACAGGACAGTCAAGAACAACTTGTGTTCTCTGCCTTAAAAATTCATGAAAAAAATGAAAAAAATACAAGGAAATGATAATAAATCAATATACCATCATGCATATAGAGAGTTAAGCAATTTTGCTCGATGGGCAGGGCTTTGGTCTCAGCTTTGCCTAACTTGAAAGGTGCTCTAGCATATCAATATTTCTTTTTGAAATGTAGTAATCTAGACAACACATTTATCTCTATAATAAAATGTCATTCAATTTAACATTTTGCATGTTAGTTTTTATTTTCTGATTTCTTTAGATAATCAGGCCTATACGTTCCAAGCATTGCTCTTCTTGCAACTGTTGTGCTGAGAAATTTGATCACCACTACCCATGGATTTCTAACTGCGTTGGCAAGGTGAGGTTTAGATACAGTAAAAAAGTTGCTAATTGGATATTTTTTCATTATCCTCACAATCTTTTATCTTTATGAGAGTTAATCTATTTGTAGACTTACCCAGGATATTAGAGAACATAACTTAGAAAGTACTTGAATTCAATGCAATCTTTATGCTAGCAGTTACATATTGAGCAAGGTAATATAGTTCTTTTGTGTTTCCACAATATCTATTTAATATTTAGTGTTTGTGCAAACATTGTTCATCATAAATATTGTATACACATGTATTGATATTTGTCTACAAATATGGGTCTATCTATTTATAAAGCACTCAATGCACTAATAGTTTTGATCCTTCTTATTAAACAATAGTCAAAATTTCTGACCCTACTAAAAGACATCTTCATAAAATCTATGCTACTTAAGCATATTCTCATTTCACCATAGCTTACCCCAAACACATTATATAAGGCAAGAACTTTGACGCTTGCGTCCCTTGTTCTACTGGCTCACTCACAGATTTTTGTTTTAGTTTCGTCTTATCTTTAAATTTTTCTAAGGGATTTGTTTATAGTAGACATACACTATCAAGAAAGGAAGAGGTTGTGATCAAAGATACACACCTCATCCATATGAGGGCATCCCTGAGAAAAACAAACAATTCTTTGTAAGAAAGAATGTCACATGATAAACAAATATGGCTCAATCAGATTTGCTAGAATTTACTTGATTATTAATGTTGGATGTTATTTTAATACACTTTATATAGAATTTGTAGGTTGCAAACAAATCATCCTTCTTCTACCAATGAGTCATTCCATTCAAGAAAGACCATGTCTGACGATATCAACACACAACAAAATAGGGAGACAATTGCTAGACTGTGGTCTAACTTAAAAAGAAAAGGTGATGGAAAATGTTATTGTCCTTGCAAAATTTGTAAGGGCTTAAAGAATCAAAGATATCTAATCAAAATAGTTGAGGAACATTGTAGGAAACATGGTCACATTGAAGGGGGAAACAAATTTCATCTATTGGTATGTATTTTAATAATTTATAAAATACATAAGACATGATTTGATGATGACATCATGGTCATGGTTAATATAAGGTCATCATTTTGATATAGGTCAACCACCCTGGGTTTCATGTTATGGACCATGACAATCTGGAGAATGTGGATTTCCAAATGAGGGAACATGGAGGTGTGAATATAGAAGTAGAAGGTAATGATCCCATGGAAGAAGATCACGATGATTAAGAAGATCACGATGATCAAGATGATCATGATGATCAAGATGATGATGATGATGATGATGATGATGATGTTGACACAGACCTTGATGTACCTATACTTGAGAAGGCACACGAGCCCCTATACAAAAGCTCCCAAACAAATCTTCCTATCGTTGTATTATTGTTGGTGAACTTGAAGGCTATGAATGGTTTATCCAATGTAGCAATGACACGTATGTTAAGGTATGTCATATTTTTTAATTTTTTAGTCGTAATTCCCTTACAATTAACATTGGGTAAATCGTGTAGCAATTAATATTCTTTATATTAACAAATTATATTTTTGGTCGTAGGTTGATAGGTGAGTGTTTGTTACCACCATCAAACATTCTACCTCACTCGTACCAAGAATTATCTTCCATTATGAAAGATATTGGAATGGAGTATCAAACAATACATGCATGTCCAAATGATCATATTATATATCATAAACAACATGAATTTGCAATAGAATGCCCTGTTTGTCATATTAGTAGATATCGATTAGATCGAATAACAAAAAAGGTGCCTCACAAAGTTCTTCATTTTATTCCTATTATTCCACGTCTACAATGATTATTTACTGCAGCTTTCAAGGTCACTAATATATCATCTAGAAATGACATACATCCTCAACAATCTCAAAATCGATACTATGGCATCTTGGATAATATAATTGAGTGTGACTTTAACTCCTTCAAAGTAGTTCTATTCGTCGTCAAATGGTACAGGCTACGACTAAATCAAAATGATCCAGATAGAACTCTTAGTCAACATGATAATGGATTTACAATGATTAATACAAGGTCATTTGAGCCAGTTGGAGATGAGCCCTATGTTCTTCCAAGCCAATGTGAGCAAGTGTTTTACTCAGAGGTTCCACATAAATAGGGTCAGCCATTTGTTGTTAGACATGATCCAAGAGGAAGGTCGATAAAGTATAATGTTATGGAAGAAGAAGATATTGAAGATGAAGAAGAAGAAGAAGATGATGGTGGTGATGATGATGATGATGATGATGATGATGATGGTGATGATGATGATGATGATGATGATGATGGTGATGATGGCAATGATGATGGTGATGATGATGAAGATGATGATGATGATGATGATGATGATGATGATGATGATGATGATGATGATGATGATGATGGTGGTGATGATGATGAGATGGATGAAGAAGATGATCAATGACATGGTTGAAATGTACAAGGTATGTGATTTAATTATTTATATATATTTATATTGATTACTATATATGTTTAATATTGATTTATTGATTTCAATTCTAATGATTACATATTTATTGTGTTCAATTCTAATGATTACAACATATGTGATTTATAATTAGAAATGTTTAGCTTATGATGCTCAATTAATATTGCTGATACATGCATATATTGTGTTTGATTGTCACCCTTTTTGCAAACAGGAAATTGACTATAGACATCGTCACCCCTTCTGTTGACGATTTTGCATTCCATATATAAGGTAAATTTGTTCATGTTTATGATGTTGCATATTGTTGATGTTGTCTTCTAAGTTATTTGTAGCATATGTATCATTTAATTTTTAACTAACTTAAGATAAATGATTAACATATGTAGGAAATTTAACCCCTTTGGCAAGGATCCTGCATAGTGACATGGATCAATAGGTATAAATCAATAAATAGACATAATTTTCTTATATTCTTCTTATTTATCACTGAGCACGTATGTTATAAATAGACATATTATATAATCATATAATGTATATATAGACAAAGAAGAACCGTATAGACATATAATTATATAATCACTTTCAACTTAGTACATTTTATATCTCCCACATATAGACAAAGAAGAACCATACGTATGGGTCACGACTTGATTATTCTATATATATTATTTAATTATTATCAAAATTCTATTTGAAGTGGGGACGTGACAATATCTCATTTGATGGATCACAGGACCCACCAAATAGGTACTTGTCAAATCTATCTACATTGAATGAGGGAAATGAGGGAATGGTAGATGAAAGTTCTAAATGTAGTACGACTAAAATGGGAAGATCAACTAGAGGTCAAAAGATTAAAAAAAAATTAATAAACGCATGCAATTTTTTCTTGCTAAAGGGGGGTCATGTTCTTATGATGATGAGACCAAAGGCGACATCAAGGTGTCCTTTCAGTACACACATATTGAGAAAGAATGGGTACCCAATGAGCTACCTCTAATTAACACTAATTTTTGTGTTAATGAGAGGATATATCACATAGCTCCATCCTCATTACATGGTTTGGGATTATTTTCCATGGATGGGATAAAGGTATGTTACAAAAAAGTTGTTGAATTGATGAAGTATGTCAGTCCTTGTTACAATTACAATGATTGGATGCAGATTGTTCAATATAAAAAAAGTATGTGTAGGTATGCACTATCAACAAATTATATACAATGGAAAGAAAATGATCAAAGTAAAAGCTTTTCTATGTAAATTGATGGGAGACCAAAAGCAATAGGTAATATTGTGGGTTTTATAAATAGTATGTGACCTTCCTCAACTAATAAGCAACCCAATTGCATATTTGAGGCGCGTGGGGGGGATCAAGTTTTTGTATGTGCGATAAAATCAATAAGTGCAGGGGAAGAATTTCTAATAGATTACCATTTAAATCGCATAGATACAAACAAAGTTACTATCATGAGGGTGGTAAGTACTATATACCATTTTATTAATAAGTTTTTTTATATTTAATCTTTGTCACAGGATGATATGGATCCCCCACATGCTAGAGGCCACGAGGATGCTCCTCCCACCTATTCTTCAGCAATGATAAACCTTATTGAAATTGTACAAATTAGATAGTTGAAAAATGTTATATTATTATGTTATTTTATTTAGGGTTTTGGAGTTTTTATGATAGTTTTACTGATATTCCTATCACATTGATGGTCAGGATAGGGGAAAAACATCTGCAATAACAGAGGCAATAGCTACCCCTTCTGATGAAGATATCCCATAAATGCCTAATTTAACAAATATGGTGAAGAAAAAACTAAAAAAAGTCAATTTAAAAATTATTAGCATTTTGGATGAAACAAATCCAACCAAGGAGATGCTGAAGAGGCAATATGAATTGATGGCGCAAGCACGTCGTTATGAAGTAAGCAGTAATGAATCTTTAGTTATAACAAAAGTTCAATAAAGGTTTATATTTTATACTCTTTTATGTTGTGAACTAAAATATGTATGTGTTCTTGTTACAGGATTTTTTGTAAACGCAAGTACCTGGTCAAGGACATCACGGTGAGGCCGGTACTAGCAGAGCTCTAGCCGCCTTAGGTAAAATAATCCTTAAGTTGACAAGTTACAAGGAATTTTTTCTTTGGAACATTCAAAAACTTCTTAAGTTAACTCTTACTTTTATTATTTCAGAATGTCTTTGCTAACAATGTATTGTTCAGGTGATCAAGTGCAGGAGACTCCTCCTAGGAGGTCGATGGACATCCATCCAAGATTGTTGAGTGCAATGTCGACAACAAGGGGCATGCAAATATCGACACCTTCATAGTCTATGCTTGGTAAATCCTTGTTTTGCTATATTTGGTTTTGTGTTGATTATGATTTGATAATTTGTACTTTAATCTTGGGTGCATCTCATAGTGGATTAATTTTGTGGAGTAGGAGATACACCGGTGTCATCTGCTATGCTAGATACAGATCAAAGTACATGTATTGGTGATAATTCACCATCATTTCTTGGATTTACTCACATTTCTAGCATGGGAGTTATGTAGATGTCATTGTTGATTGAGGATAATGAATTGATGCCTTTAATATGTCCTAAGCTTCCAAGTACTTTTAAATTATTATTTTTTATATTGTAATATGCATTTACCTATTCATAACAAGTTTTGGATTGATGATCCCATGACATTTTTTGCAGGAAATGATTCATTTTATAAAATGCTTTATGACCTCACACTGAAGATATTCGGGCCCACCATACGTACAAGGTGGAACATCATAAGTGAACTAACCCCATCCCACTATTTTTTTTCATATCATTAATTGGTACAGTATTTTTCCTTTCATTCAAGCCTTTTCTTTTACTATATTCAAGGTACACAACTTTAGCTAATTTTTCTATCTAAAAATTTTGTGTTTTTTCTTAAAAGGTGGAACTTGCAAGACAAAAAATTAAAAGATCATCTCATTAAAGATTTAGAGCATGAGTTTGGTAGTAATATTTTTGAGGAGAAGAAAATTTTAGAAAAAGATGCCAAACATCTTAAGACTGTGAGGGACTCATATAGGAGTCTCGTCCAGAACCCAAAGTACGAGTGTCCTCCCTTTATTCTAGTGAGGGATTGGAATGAGTTCATTTTGGATGCAAAGGAGAAAGGGGATGCTCAAAGAGGAATTACACCAGAAAATGAGAGAAGAAGGTATGCAATAGTATTAACTACTAGTACAATGTAATAATGCACTAAATAGTGATCTTTATATCTATATCATCTAACACATTTCAAACTTTTCATAGGTTGCAGGACACATCAAAGGCAACAAAGGCCAGACTGCAAAAGATTGGGTAGCACAAACTTGGCTCTGGTGGATATTCCAAAATTAAAGCACGAATTGTAGGTAGCAGTAAATGAATTCCAGAAAAAAATTATTTATAAAATGAAAATAATTTTGTTTAATCAAAAAATGTAGGGCTCTGAATTTAATTTAGAGGCCAAAACAGAACACAAAAAAATTGCCTTCAAGGAAGGCTATCAAGTCGTGGCTGAACGCCTATGCCAAGCTTCCACTGGCCCAACCCAAGAGTCTCCTGCATCATGTGAATAAGTAAATATGCCAAAAAATATATATTATAAATTGAATACTTGAGCAACAATCTATTTGATAATAATGTGCATGACATTGCAATGCAACCTCCTAATCGTAATACAGATCCTACACCGCATGATGAAGCCCCTGATGTGAATCGTAGTGTCGATGTAGGTGTTCATTTTCTATTTAAAATTAATTATGTAATTATAAATACAATTTAACATCTTAAATTAAACTTGATGTAACCTTTTTTGTGTATATTTTAGAGGATACAGAATGTCATGCTAAACGAGTGCCAGAGGATGTTCAGAGTGATCACCATGTAGATCATGTGGCACATTCAGGTAAAGAAAATCTATTTTTTTTTCTTTTAAATTTATTTTTTGATTTATAGTTCTTTTACTTAATTAAATACTTGTAATTCACTAATATAAAATGGTGTGAATTTAACTCATGACGTAGTTGTTATTGTAGCGGACCCCCCTTTGGCGCATCGGCCTCTTGTTCCTGAACAGATGAGGAGGAGACATGCGTTGGCATTAGAATCAGTAGAGGAGGGGAATGATGAGGACATTGATCTTCCTCTTAGAAGTTACATTAAAAAAACTAGCAAGAAACCCAAAAAGAAATGATTATAATTAACATTTTTTGCTAATAAAAGAACGTTGTCTTAATGGATGTAATTTTGTACTAGTAATGTTGATGAATGATGTGTTAATGAATTATTCATGAATGTTGTGTGTTAATGAATTTTATGTGTTAATGAATGTTATCATGTGATTATAATGATTGAATGTTATATTTCAAAAATGGATGAATGAATGAATGTTATTAGATGTTAATGGGGAATTTAGAGTGATGTTAGGGGGGGGGAGGGGCCAAATGAGCTTCCACCTTCATGTGGTTGGTCTTGTTAAGTAGACAATATTAAACTATTCTCGAAACCAAGTGAAGCTCAAACTAAACCAATGACGTAGATTCAATGGTCAAAAACACCTTCTTCTTATTCCATATTATTTCTCATTCACTTTAAGAAATATTTTACTTCTTAAACATGTTCATCAACCAATTTGCATCACCATGTTCATCAAATTAGATTTATAGATAAGAAAGTGAACATAATACAGACAAATCTAGAAAGGCCAAATGAACATAATTACTCTTAGACATTTGTAAGAAAGCGTATCATGAATAGTGAACATAATTACAGACATGTATCTCTCTATACTACTTTTATATTGTAATGTACTGCAGGTTTAGGTAACTTTTAGTGAATTGATTTGCGGTGTTTTCATGACTTTTTCAGCCAATCAATTGAAAACTTCACAGACATTGATAGGATTTTGGCTTGGCCTTTTAGTCAAAAGCCATGGCTTATTAGTCTAAAGTCAAAATTCCAGCAAGAACTCTTATAGCTATCACATAAATCATCTTCAGAACAATTGTTCTTGGCTAGTTTTAATGTAGCTACAAAATTTCATCTTCTAAGAATGTTCAAGAAAAGTCATCTTCTTCATTAGGGCCTAAGGAGCTCAAGCAAGTCAAGGCAAGTGTCAGTGATGGCTGTGTGAGAACAAGGTGATTATTTTCTTATTGTAATGTTTTGTAATAATATCTAGTATAATACCAAGTATGGTTGACTTTGTAGATTTATATGTATGCTAGATAAATTTTATAACAAGGGGAACAATATTCTAGACTTCTTATTTCATAGCAGCATCCAAACATTTTGATTTCAAAGGTTTAATCAGGTTCGCACATCAGTGGTGAGTGCATGAGTTTATATAAAGCATATACTTATGAAATTTTTATTACTTCTTTTTCTTTTAGTTTTCTTTGTTTATCTCTTTGAATATGTCATTTTTCGTCTGTCACTGCCTTTTCTTTTTTCTTGTTATATTTCATTGAAACTATCCATTAATGATTACTCATCACTCTTTTTTGGGATCATTTAATTTTGAGTTTTTTTCATTACTTAGCAATTAACTCATTGTTTTTGTTACTTGTAAATGGATTCAGTTGGAATAATGTCTGAGTAGTGGGAATGCACCTAAATTATCTGGTAAGTCAGATCAAGAAATAGATGTTTTAAAGCCTGGAAATTCTGATTTGAGTCAAGTTGAAGAGAATGATTGTGCACTGCTTTCTAGACAGGAATCTTGGAAAAAAGAAGAATGAAAAGGAAGCATTTTTAATTGAAGGTAAACACAAATTTACCTTCAATAGCCAATGGAGCTTCAGATGGAAAATGTGAGCATGCATCAAGTTTTAAAGATAAGCTTAAAGTTAATAGTGACAGCCAAGCAAGTCAAAATGAAGTTCATCGTTACAGGTATCTTGCATTCGCAATGTTTGGAGCATTATTAAAAGCATTGTTATAAACATTTATTACTGTTATGACTCTCTATTCATATCAACACTCTATCACTAGTTTTTCACACACTTTACTAATCACTATTATGTATTGCTAATGCATTATAGAAACACTATCTTTAAGCCCACTTGACCATTATTTTTGCCACAACCATCTTCTTTCATTGTGGCTTGTTGCAATAAGGTTCTTGTGATTGTCACTTGCTATCCTTTTGGCCTCTAATTTGCCCCATATGATACTTTTATTGTGCTCCTATTAGGTATATTTTTTTTCTCTTTATGACAATCATTTACAAACTCACCATGCTATTCATGAAGACAAAATAATAAAATGATACCTTTGTATTATGGTTCTTGTCATCCCTCTCTAAAACGTGACCCCTCTGTCAAAACAAAGACTCAATCTCTATTCTTGAAAACACACCTTCATCATTTCTTGGGACAGTGCTTTAACATAGTTCCTAGATAATTGTGACTGATTTTTTTTATGGCCTTCGATTGATCTCGTTGACTTTGCTACATCAAGAATGGTGAACAACTCATCTTCCTCATGGATCCCATCATTTCATTGTTTTGTATCAATGTTTGTTCACCATTGACTTTGTATAGAAAAACCCTTGAACAATCACTATTTTTTCACTTCCATTACATCTTTGTCCTGCATTCATTTTTATTGCAACATTACTTACTACTGTTCTTACTGCACTCTTCACATTCTAAAATAAATCATTGTTTTATAACCTTGAGCACATCTTTGTTCTTTGATTGTGAATACCACAATGTTCTTTGACAGTGTACAAATCACTATTTTTTGAAACCTCTTTGTTCATTGTCAATCCATCTATAAACACTAATTTGTTTGTATATGTTGTTGTCCTTTATACATTGAACACCACTGCTTCTATACAATGAGAATTATCTTCATAGCACTAATTTTGTCAGTTTGGCTGCTCTTTCTTGTTACTTAATAACAATGATTCATTTTTACTTCAATCATTTTGATAGTCACAATGTCATGCCCCGCAAGGGAACCGGGGAAGAGAACAAAGATTCTCTTTGAAAAAGAAAACCTAAGTAATGATTTATGAATTTTTTTGAATTTTTAAAATAATTACATAAACAAAACATACTTTGACTTAGATTCCTCCAAGGTTGCCTTCTTACTTAATGCACAATTCATTTAAGTCCATTTAGTGTACTAACAACTTGATTTACTTCTTAAGAAAACTACATCCCAACATTTGTAGATTCTTTATAAAGAAATACAAAGTACTTTCATTTCAATTTGCCATTTAAATCCATCTATTTTCCTAAGTATCCTTTATGAACAATACAACATTTAACACATTAATACCATATAATAGAATCATCTAAACATTTGATACATTGAAAATATTACATTTGTTTTTCAATAGCTTTTCACTTAATCAACAATAATGAGAAACATACTACTTTACTTGAAATGTTACAAAATCCTTTTCTATGCATAAATTTCATGCTTTCCCTTTTCCTTTTTCCTAAGTCTACCCATTCCAAATACATCATTTTGAAATACATTAATGATTACATTACATTCATCTCCTCTTGGGACGTAACAATAATTTTACATCATGAAAGATAAATACAAGTCTTCATTCTTCATAATTGGAACATTATGCAAGCATGAATCTTTAAGCACTGCATCCGCAAAAGGTACCTTGATAAAAAGATTTACCACCCAACCATGTGGATACCAAAAGGCCTACTCCCCTGTGCTAGGAGATAAATACCAAGGTCCACAAAGAAGGGATAGCTAGGCCATACCTAGGGTTGGGTAACCTTTCCCAAATAGAAAATGAAAAGAAGATCAAAGAATAAATCTTTTCCCAAAGGTTCTTACCCCTTGGGTTGTCCTGGTACTAGCCACTCCGGGCCCCGGCCTCCAAGTAGGCACATGCGAAATCGAATGCCTTTCGTACAGACAAGTGCCATTCGATCGTACCTACGCATATGCACCTTCTCCCACTCCCATCCATAGCCTTTACTAGCACTAATGGAATGGGTGAGGCATACATTAATCTTTTTAGTGTTTGAACCCATTCCCATAAGTTTTAATTAAATTATCACTTGTTAAATAAATCTTTAGTCAGTGATCCTAGTACTAGCCACTTAGGGCCCCGGCCCCGCACTAAGAGCCACTCACTTAGTGTTCTTAGGTTTTCTACCCTTAACCCACACATCACAAATACATCATACATGAAATAAAACACATCATAAACACTTTTGAGAACTTACATCAAAGAACATAAAAGAATAGGAGAGTTTAGGGATGTTTAGGAAAATTAGAAGTGTTTAGGGAGGCCTAGAATGGTCCTGATCCTCCTAGACAATCCTAAACCCTAATCCTACTTCCTACACACATCCTAACCCTATTAAAGCATCTAAATGTACCATAAAACCTCCACCAAAAAAGTAATGAACATATATAAAGTTTACACAAAATTCCATATGCCAAAACACAATGCTCCATAAAACCTCTCGTGCTTGAAATTTTAACTAATTCTGAATTAAATTGAAAACTCAAAATCTAGAAGTTGCATCTTAACTCCTATGAAGCTAAAACCTATCTCAAACGTCCTGAAAGGTACCTAATTTCTTTATACAAGTATAACTTAAAGTATAACTAATTAAAGTATCAAACTTATAATTAAATGCTATACAAACCCTAATATGTTATGCTATATGTTATACTTATACAAACAAACCCTAATCCAAACATGAGATCAAAACAATACTAACTCAGGATTGAATAAACCCTAATCCAAACAAAGACCAAAACAATACTAACTTGGGATTAAATCAAACTGCACACTACGCATTTCATTCACCAACCTACGCGATTATTTGTGAAATGACATAAAACTACAAACTGACAAGAATATGGATTAAATCAAACTGCACACTACACATTTCATTCACCAATCTGTGCGATTGTTTGTAGAATGACAGAAAATTACAAAATGAAAAAAATATGTGCAGATGAACAAAGGTGGTGCTAAACTAATATGGAAGAGTAAGGTTGAAAACAAGAGTTCTAAAACCTGGAAGCACTCAAGGACATTTTGAATAAGAAAGGATATACAAGGAGAATACTAAGGAGTCTACATACTCTTACAAATGTATAAATATTCATATACATACAATATAGGAAATAATTCCATTTAAACATGATCCTAATCTCCCAATCACTAATACAGACACAATGATATATAGATAACATAAACATTCTGAAATTTACCTAGACAACAAAACAAATAGAGAAAACTTTCAACTAGACTCTTATCCAATACATATCACAAAGGAGAGATATCTCTTAGGATGGATTCCAACTTGGAGTCCTGTGGAGATTCGGTTTGATGAAGGATCCAATCCTCTCAATCTCTTCCAACACTCCTTCAAGTCCTTTTGGGTGCAATCTCCAGCCTCTACTGGAAGCAACCAAATGCCAAACTTAGAGAATAATGAATTATCTCCTTACAAATATAATTTACTACAAATAAAATGCTCAACCATACAATATCTCTTCTTGAATCCAAATTCCTATCCAACCCCCTCTCACACAGGAGATCTCTCCTATATATAGATTGGAGGGAGTGGTTGCACGGGTAATCCAACCGATGCAACCATCCCAACTATCCATTAGTTATTCGTTAATATTATGGTTTGCAAAACCATTCCCGTGAAGGGACAAATAAATTTTATTCAATAAGATTTTAAGCTATGTCTCCTAAATTTGAGGATGACAAAATAGATAATAAAGATTTTAGGAATACTTTTACTAACTTACTCACTATGGTAATTTACCAAAGGCATTTCCCAAATATAAATATAACATAGACTTACCATAGTCTCATAATAATTTTCTTCACATAATTAATTTATTATATAATAATATATATTTATATATGTATTCATAGGCATATGTGTGCACCCATATGCTTATGGTACATATACCATAAGTAAGACACATTATTATTAATATTACAAATATTTAAATATTAGGAATATTATTATTTAAACCAAATACATTATAATTTAAACCCACTACTAATTCATATCCACAAATATAATCATGATCTTCTCATATATATATACATACATACATACATACATATATATGTATGTATGTATGTATGTATATATATATGTATGTATATATATATATATATATATATATATATATATATATATATATATATATATATATATATATATATATATATATATATATATATATATATATATATATATATATATATATATATATATATATATATATATATATATATATATATATATATATATATATATGTATATGTATATGTATGTATGTATGCCTTTGTATATATCCATATTTACTAATGTGAAATAAGAGATTCCTTATACACATAATCCATATGCTCTAAAAATACAACAGTGATATATAAGATGAAATATACCACTATTATTAAAACATGTGCTATTATTATTACCATTGACATTTTGTTATTATGAGTATTATAAAATAATACCATAAAATTCTTTATTATTGATATTAAAATCACATGATTTAATCACATACTAACTCGTTCCTAACAAGATACACTAGTACATAATTAGCTACTAATAAAGATAAATTACTAAATCATATCCTCAAGTGAACAATAATTCACATAAATAATCTACTAACAAAAATTGAACATACCATGAAGACAATTAGAACTACCATACTCAAAACCTCATTCTCAAAGAATGCAAAAGACAAGAAACCAACTACAAGATCCACAAAACCAACAAACTGAGAGGACACATAAATACATCATCCACACAAGGGACTAACTTAGGAACTCCCCACCTAAGGATAAAAGGGTCAGAGGTAGAGTTCCTTTTTATGGAACCTTGGTGATATCTCTGTAACAACAACAATGATCAAGGATTTTGAGGGATCACTCAGACTTGTGAAGCTAGGTGGAGATGATACCTGGTACCTACAATCCTGCATCACCAAGAAGAGATACATGTATACATATAGATATACATACAAATCAGATATATGCAAATAGATGACCAGGATCGATACATCGTGTGGACCTCAACTAAGTGAGTAACTACGACTTCGTCCTGAGTCATGAAAACACATCAGACACATATCCATGAAACATAAAACATCATGATAATGGTTAGATTCAAATCCTTGGGTTAGCTCCATAAAACATATAAAGATAGATGGTTTTATCATTTCGTAAACATATAAATGATAACCATAAATGAGCATATCAATCATCTGATAAACATATTATCATCCACAAAGCATAAATGTAAATATATAATTCTAACCATCATAATAGAATGTCCAAATCATTAAGTCCAAGTATCACCATAGGAGAGGGTATTACACATGACCCTTATTGATACCCATGTGATAAGGAATGGCACTACTTTGTGACCCTCTTCACTTCCCTTAATTCATTTATTGTTTGCATTGAACAATGTTTGGCCCAATCATGCACTATAGCAGCAAAACTACTATTTTGATCTTTCTTGCTTTGTCAATAATAGTGTTTTTGCCTTTGAATCATTGTCTTAATTGTTTCATAAATGTATCCCTTTGACTTAGGGGATGAGTTTCTTGTCCTTTTGTCTTTGAATCATTGTCTTAATTGTTTCATAGTGTTTTTGTCTTTGAATCATTGTCTCACACTACTATCTTTAGCATTGTTCTTGACTGGCATTAAACATTCCTTTAGACTAATAGGATCTACATATCTATTTTCCTTCATGAAATCGTCTTTCTATGTATATTGCTCAATATCAGTGTTATAATGCAATGCCACTATGTTTAAAACCCTTTAATCTTAGGTATTATTGTATCACTGGTATTGATGATTATCACTGTGACATTAAACATCATTGTTTTGCATCTCATAGTTCGATGAAATGGAATTCATTACAGTAAGATTATTTTTTAAAAAAAACAACAGCTATTAAAAACCTTATGGTTAATGAGCTGCTAGATGATTTTGACAAGGACATGGTTCCAAAGTCCTAAATTTTTGTATTATATCATTAACATAATGTTTTAAAAATGCTTCTTTTTGCTTGTTTTTCGACAAGGATTAGTTGAATTTTCAATACCAATTGGTTGACCAAACGACCAAAACTTTTATTGATGTAATTGTTGTAATTTATTCTATTAGCCCTAATTAAATTATGTCATTGGTCATGATTACTATGTAAACAATTAAAGCATAATATTTCTATGCTTAATTTGATAATATATTATATATTCTTTTTAAAAAAATAATTATTTGTCGCTTTTTCGACGTATCAATACTAGTCATTTCGACGACAATGCTATATGTTCGACGACTACTCTGACCAAATGTCACCGAAAGAGAGACGAACCTTCTTTGGAATTTCAACGAGAATGCTAAACCCTCGATGATAGTTTCGACCCTAAGTTGTCGCAATTTCCATGGACATTGGTCACATAGATGGAAAGTATGATTGATAACGCTTCCAGGTTGAAGCGATTATTTCGACGATGGGTCTATTGATAATTATACCACTATGGGCGTTGAAATTTTGACGTTGTTTTAGTGTGTCGTATAATCGACAAAAAAACTCCGACAACAATTTTGGTCATTTGGTTGACCAGTTGGTATCGAAAATTTGACTAATCCTCATAAAAAAAAAAGCTTAAATTTACTAGTGTTTAGTGATGCCCTTACTATTTCTATGTGATCACTTGTGCTCTTTCCATAAACTTCTAGACACGATATTAGTGTATTAAACATTTCTGGTTGAGGTCTCTTCTACCAATTGATTTAGAGTTTTGTTTCTAGTACTAGCCCCTTTTTGTGTGTTGTGTTTTTTGTCTTTGTTTTTCCTTTTTTGATTTTTTTTGTGCCCTTGTGCATGGATGTGGAGTTAAGATCCTTTGTTTCGGGGCTTAAGTCCTTAAAATTAGTGGTGTCTTACCTCTTTGTAATTCACCCATAATCATCTCTCTTTCATCATTCTCTCTTTATTATATCTCTTCCTTTACCATGAGCATGAGTTTGTCTCATACTCCTGCTAAAGTGGGGGATAAATGTATCATCCTAAAAACAAAGCACTTAACTTGTGCTCATTTTGGGACCATTTTGTGTCTACTTTAGTGTGTTTCCTATGATAGGACCTCATATTGCACTTAAAAGCATACCTAACTCAAATATGGGTCCTCCTCCTCCTTTGATATTTCTTAAACTCAAGGTTGGATCTCATTTCTATGGATGATTTCCTATTTTTCCATCCAATCCCATAATTCATTTCCTCACCAAGGGCCCATGCATTTATTTTTTAATTTTAGACTCTGTCCCAACATCGTGGAAACTTGCATTTTCTCCCTCTATTCTTTTTCCCCTTCCTTGACATCCCGACAAAATTTGAGCTTGATTTTCCTAAGGTCAACTTGTCCTTGGGTACAACTCGACTTGTCAACTTATACTTGGGTTTTTGGGCCCAAGTTTGGCATGGGGCACGATGTCGGGGTTTTCCTCTAAAGTTGATATTTATGTTTAGCCTATATTTGATTTGAGTCCCAAAATGAGTATAAAAGAACATCTACTCCTCTCATTTGAGCTATCCATTATTATTATTCATCTATCAAGTGCAAGCTATTTACATCCATATTCAAGAAGTGCATCCATCATTGTGAAGGCATTTATTAGCAAGCATTCAAGAAATCAAGCATTCAAGAGCAAGGAAGCCATCAAGAGCCATTCAAACATCGAGTCTTCATTCCAATCTTGCAATCAAGGTTTTTCCTTCCATAGATCTATCTTCTTTCCCCCATTGGAGGCCAAGAAAATGAGTTTTCCATCAAGGAAGGAGATTCACATTCATCCATCAAGCTTTCTTCCTCTCTCTCTTCCCTAATAAAACATCGTAGTGAATTACAACATCTACAACATAAGGTTTGGTCTTACATGATTTCATTTTGGTTTTTGTGTTGAGTCAAAGCTATTGCATCAAAATACTTTATCACATTTAAAAAGGTAATTACATCTTCAAGGCATGACATACTTCATTGTTCATACCTAGCCTCTACTACATGACAACTCGCTTTCCATTTAATTTAATTTATTTCAAGGTTGATTCCTAAATAGGGGGTTGACTAAGGTAAACCCCTCCATTCAACCTTCTTCCCATTTTTTCTTTCTGTGTGTAGGAATAGGTGATCGAGTTGCGGATCTGGATCTAAGAAGTATGGGTGTAGTCGCAGGAGCTCAAGAAATTTCATCAGATTTGGAGTCATCAAGAACAAGTCAACTTATCAACTTATACTTGGAATCTTGATCTTTCCTTGCACTTTTTGGCTGAAAATTACACAACAAATAGTTATAGGTCCCTCCTTGGTTCCTATATCTATAGTTAGAGAAGATTCTGACATTATGACGATAGTCAAATATAGCTTCAAAGTACCATTCCTGCTATTTCACTCTCAAGGTGCACAATTTTTCTTATTCCTTTTTCCTTGCACTTACTTTCATAGATTAGATTTGCTTCATCATATCACAAACATCATACATTATACCAGATCTATCATTTACATTCCATTTCTTTATCATTTCCATTAAGGAATTCAAAACCCTACATTGTGTAGATCTCTCATTGGGACCCTTACTCTCTTGATTGTGCTAATCAAACCCATTGTGTGAGTAATTTTGTATTCTAATGTATGTAAGATTTGGGATTTAATAGCTTCTATGTTTGATACCATTTCTTATTATACATGGGGTAGTTTTGGAAAGGGTAAGATTTCTATTTTATGATCCCAATTTTTTTGGAAAAAGGTCTAGGTCAAGGTTACCCTAGCCAACATTGTCTAGGTCCAGGTCGTTTTGACAAATATTATACAAACTAAAATTGCTAGAATTTTTAGGGATGTGAGATAATGGTTCTATATGCACCAAAATTATTTGTATGAAGAGATATGATGTTTTTCTATGATAAAATATGTCTTGATCTTTTAAATGAGGATGATTCATAATAAATTATAATAAAATGCACACCAAATAATAAGTATCGATGTAATAAAGTGGAAGAGAATTCATAATATTAATTTAAATCAATAAAGGTCATATAATGCATAGATGAATGATAGATACAAAAATGAGTGCTAGGAGAGTGTCAAATTGGACACCATAATCAAAGGCATATAATTTATGATGCTACAATAGTGTTGTGAAGACTAAGAGTCAGCGGGAAGTTGAACATTTCCTTGTATGAATCCTCATTTCTCAATTGTTATGAAGTGTGTCTATTAATGAATAGGTTATTGATATGTTGATAAAAATAACTTGGCATAAAATTAATATCTAGAGTGCCACCTAGATTATCATATCAACTAGATTATATATTCCTTTGTGTGAGGCTTAAAATAACACATTAGTTGTAGTGTCATCAAGATTTTATGGTTTGGATTAGAGGTGTATTGACCCTTCTAAAGCCATGGTATAAACTATAGACCATTTTGAAAAGTTTTAGTTACTAAAAAAGTGTTTGATATCATGTATCTTTGTGCTATTATTGGAGAATGTTTGCCAAATTTTGAAGATTTGTGGGTGATCTTTGTCAACATGAGCATCTAGGAGGCACTTTGGTCTATCATTGACCACTAAAGTGTTCCCACAACTACCACAAGCCATGAGAATGGTTTTATCATTACCACATGAACATTGTTTAGTAGACCCTCTTGGATCAAAAACTTCATCTTATACATCTCTTTTTGTGGTAAAAAAAATACTTCATTTCTTATACAAAAATTTGCTCTAATTATCCTAATTTAATATGAACTATTTTTAATTTTTTGAGTCACCCTAAATTAAACATATCTATTTAGAATCTATTTATTGGTAGTAAATTTCAAATTTCAATCATTATGCATGTTATCTATTAATAAGAATTTAATTTGTTAATCACTAAAAGAAGTTAGTGCATGAGAAAAAATGAGATAATTGAATCTAAACTTTGATTTCCACTATGAAAAAATTGCCTAGGATTTTATTATTATATATAGTGGATTCATGATTATTCATATAGAATTTTCAAGGGGACATTTTTATTAAATATCCTACATGGTAGTCTATTCCATCTCCATATTGCAAGCATTCTTCATGCTAAACACCCTAATAAATTTCTTCAAGGCATCAATTTATACTACTATTTGAATTTCAAGTAATTGAAGAATATAATGTGTATATATTTTTGTGGGAGATAGAACATACATTGGGTAAGTATAGAAATATGTGGGATTAAAAATTGATCACACCACTTTTCAGTCCCATAAAAGGCATAATGCAAGTGTGTTATAATGTACTTGCATGATGGATAAGTAGTGATCAAGCCTAGGCATGGTCACTACCAAGCCACAATGCACTCACATTTACAAGAAACACTAATACACACAAACACACACACACACACACTCTCTCTCTCTACATAAGGGAGGGGGAGAATTAAATAGAGTGACCCTAGGGAGGGAGAAGTAGCTCGAGAGAGATATAAAGAGAAATAGGATAGGGGGTGAGGGATATATATGTAAGAGAGATAAATGTGAAGAGAGAGAAGTATGCAAAGAATTAGAGGCATGTAGAGAGGGGGAGAGAGTCTAGAGCTTGGGGGAGGTCCATAGAGTGATATTTATTAATTAGTGAAATTTGACTAAATCTAAAAAATTATAAAATCTTTCAAAGCTTATAATTTACTTTATAACTCCGAGAGATCTCAAACCATTATCAAAAATCTTGAAAGTATATAGTACATGAAATATAACTTAAATGTTTATTTCATGTATATAGTTTGAGGAAGAGAAAGAGTATGAGCCATATAAAGAGGTAGAGATAGATGGGAAAATAAAGAGATAAGTTGCTTCGAGAACATTTATGTTACAATGCACTCATTATCTTATTTGGCCATTTCCAACCCTTAAGGTTAGATTTTCCTTAAGCATACAACCCAAAAGGTTGGACTAATATTTCAATGTCCACATACATGTTTTTGATAAATTTTATACAAATGACACAATGTCGAGCATAGTTGTCCATAAGATTTGTGCATCTTTCTATACAAAGATAAAATATTCCAATAATATTATTTCTCTCTTAACTTTCCAATCATGTATTTTTAAACATGTTTTGAGTATATAAAGGTTTTGACCTACAATTTATTTTGTTAGTGTCTCTTTTTTCATAAAAAAACTATTTTTGATTTTTGAATAGTTTCCATAAAAATTAGGCGTTTACATATTCAATTTTTGGTTTTCAAGATGGACCCACTTTCAAAATTATAAAAAATATATATATTCACTAAAAATTAGCAAAAAGTCAAGCACAAAATACATGATGTTAGTTATTTGTTTATGAAGCAATTTTTGAAATACTTAAGAAAATTAGCATTTTAAAGGTATCACACCAAACATTGCCATATTTTAAAAATAAAATAAAATTATGACCACTTTAATGTATGGTCCCCATATTTGAACCCCTTCCTCTTGTTGTATTTTCAAATTTGAGCTTAACTATTTTCAATCTCTCTTTCATAATTTACAAAAAGGTAGCAGATAAGATATTTTTTCAACCCCCCTATTTTTATGCACTTACCTTATTATATCACTTTATAGTCAAGATATTTACCTTGACTAATCACATTGAAACTCATTCCATTAAAATGAATGCAATTAGTTATGTTAAGAAGTTGATGTGAACAAGAAATTAGGATTACTATAAAACACAAAGTTATGAGCATAACTATGCTCTTAATTCTTAAGAGATGCATTTTCACTCTTGATTGAATTATTCTATGCTATTACAAATAGTTGAAAAGAAAATTATAAATATTTCTTATAGACATGTAATTGTAAATTAATTAGAAGAATTATACGGGCTTTAACATTTATAGTGTACTAGAAAATAAGATTTTGTAAATGTCTACTCCCACCTTTGCGTCTACTCCATCTGCAATGGTCAACTCTAGCCCACTCACTTCTCATTAGGCCATTTTTTTGGGTGCAAGAGCTTATGCGGCTCCTTCTTGCCTTATGTCCTATGGTGCACTGGGTGGAGGAGTTTATCCTTCTACCCCTGTGTCCTATGGTGTGTTGGGTGCGGGAGTGGATGCTATTTTTCCCTTTGCTCCTATTGTTAGGTTGAGGGGCATGTTGTGATTTAGGCATTCTTTTTCTTTATGGTGTGGGGCCCCTAGTAGAGCTATGCATTCTAGCCCACTTCACAGAGACTTGGTTCTATGGTTGTGCCCCCAATTCCTCTTGCTGATGGACACAATTTTTCCCATCTTGCAAAGTCTACTATTGTTATCCCTTCAAAGGAGAAATCTCAATCCATGACCAGTGCCAAGACTCCCCTCTGGTGGTGTGTGGCTCGAAAGTGGTGGATAATGTGGATTTCTACCAATGTTGTAGGTTTGTTTTTAGATTCACTAGCTTCTAGCCCTCTCTCCTTGATCTACATCATTGGGTGTCTATTTCATGGAGACCTATACTCTTAGGTAACATCGAGATTTTTCCCTACGCTAAGGGGTTTTTTATTGTTTCTTTTACTTCTTATGATGAGCATGACATTGTGTTGAGAAAGCTATGGGTGTGGGAGATTCATTCTCTCTCGATCAAACCCTAGACAACCCCCTTTAACCCTCTTATTGAACTACTTAGTGTGTGTCCTCGTCTCCCTAATCTCGCCCTGCATTTTTTGGGAAAACTCTTGCTTTGAGGGCATTGGAAAATCTATTGGTTATTTTTTTAAAGGTGGACGAGGCTGCAAATGTGATGGGTCTCTCCACCTTTCCTCATATTTTGGTTGACATTGACATCTCCACACCCCTTCCTGGAGAGGTGGTTCTCATAGTCAGGGACATGCCATGGGCTCAATTGTTGGATAATGAGGGTCTCCTCTTTTGGTGTCGGTGATGCTTCTCTATTGGTTATTTGGCTTAAACTTATTCTCTTGCACATCGAATAGGTGCTTCCCCTTGGTTGAGGAATGCAAATGATAATCACTTGAGTGTTCGTGCATTTGAATCCTCCTCTAATGACTCTTCACAAGTTGATGATGACTCCCCATAGGTTGATGCTTCTACTGAGATGGCCTCCTCTGATTCGGTGAATCCAACCCCACCTCTTACTATTGATGTGGTCCCCTCTAGTTGCGTGAAACCTTCTCTGACTACTACTGCTCCTGGTTTGCACCAACCCTTGGCTGTTGGGATACAACATTACCATCACTCTGTTCTTGTTGCCAATTCTCATTCAAAGAGGGCTCCGCCAGTACCTCCCCCTTGTGGTGGGGACCCTACTGAAAGTATCACCTAGACAGTTGTTCACAAGCAAATAAAAAATCACTTTGCTAACTCTCACTCTCCTCCCTAGGATGTGGGTGAGTTGTCTACACATTCTTGATGCAGATTAGAAGTTGTGCTGCTAGTTTACTATTAAAGGTCTTTTTTGACCTTGTTGTAAATAGTTTCTCTAGATAGCCCTTGGGCTATGGTGTTGTAAGGGTTAGCCCCCTTGTTAGACTACTTTAATAATAAAAAATATTTATAGTGTACTACCTTATATTAAAGAAAATATAAATGATACACTTCATAGATACCATGACAATATTAGAGGTATAATCACATTAACTTACAACAAAATGTCTAGTAAATGAAATCTATTGAGATGGGAATGATCTCTATGTTGAACCAATCACTTACAAACGAAAAGAAGAAACAACAATTTTAAATGATTTGTATTTTGATGTTCTAAATGTATGTAAAAAAATAAGATCTTCCATTACTATCTAGTATCGACATAATAGGCATGATTCATGTTTCCTTAAAATTGTATTTTGATGTTCTAAATGTATGTAAAAAAAATAAGATCTTCCATTACTATCGACATAATAGGCAAGATTCATATTTCCTTAAAATTGTATTTTGATGTTCTAAATGTATGTACAAAAAAATAAGATCTTCCATTACTATCGACATAATAGACATGATTCATGTTTCCTAGAAAATAATTAGTCTTCTAATATGGAATGGAAAAGTAATTTAAATCCTTTCCCTTTTATAAATTCTCTCCTTCAAGAATTATTGAATAAAATATTATAAATAGATATATCAAATATTTAGCATAAATATCATGAATGCAAACCCATATTGAGAGGAGCATAAAACAAGCGCTTTATTTATTATAAAAGTATTTCCTTCAACAATAGAAAACATTTATTTAAGCAAACATATTGCACTGCATCTTGCCTGGCCTTATCCCCAAACACAATGGTCAACATCCTTTGTTAACCACTGGCTTAACACAAAACTTCATGAGGCCAACATCACAGTGCCTTCCATTCCCTACACCACAAGCAAAGTAATAATTGGTAACCTTTTCTAATTTGAAAGCGAATCCCTCTCCAATTCCTTCAGTGGGATCCGCCACTTTTATTGCACTGCTCACATTACATTTCTTGTAACTCGATTTCTCCTTCAACAGCACCACATTGTGCGGCACCGAGCTTGATGTTGGAAAAGAGTACTTGAACACTGTAAACAAATAAATGAAATAACAATTCATATAACTTTAGTCAATGTACATGTTTCAGTTAAAATCTAATCTGGATGTATTGATTATAATGGACAGGTGTTTTTTTTATTGAGATTAAATTTCCTTCTAAATTAATGGACACAAACAAAACAAATATGAAGTATTCTAATTTTATAAATGTTGATGGATTATAAAATATAATTCAAAATATTTATAGATTAATGGTGTTCTTATTAGAACTTAACTACTATGCAAATAAATGTAAAGTATTTCAATTTTACAAATGATAATAGATTATGAAATATGATCTAAAATATTAATGGATTAATGGTATTTGATTAGAACTTAACTACCACACAGAATTACATAGTATTTCAATTTCGCAAATGTTGATGGGTTATAGAATATTATCCAAAACATCAATAGATTAAATAGTGTCATGACTAGAACTTAATTACTTCACAAACAAATACAAAGTATTCCAATTTCACAAATGATAATGGATTATGGAATATGATCCAAAATAATGATAGATTAATGGTGTTGTGACTAGAACTTAACTACCACAGAAATAAATACATTGTTTGCCAATTTCACAAATGATGATGGAAATGATCTGAAACATTGATAGATTAGTGACGCCATGACTAGAACTTAGCTACAACACAAACAAATACAAAGAATTTGGATTTTATAAAAGTTGATGGATTATAGGATATGGTCTGAAACATTGATATATTATGGTGTTGAGACTAGAGGCTAACAACAACACAAACAAATATAAAGTATTTCAATTTCACAAAAAGCTGATGGATTATGAGATATGATCTGAAACATTGATATATTATGGTGTTGAGATTAGAGGTTAACAACAGCACACACAAACATAAAGTATTTCAATTTCACAAAAAGCTGGTGGATTATGAGATATGATCTGAAACATTGATAGATTAATGATGCGACTACAACTTAACTACAACACAAACAAATACAAAATATTTCAATTCTACAAATGCTGACTTGAAATGCTTAGAAAAATAAAATAATAACATTGACTAGAAGTTAACTACAACAGAAAAAAACACAAAGTATTCCAATTTCACAAGCCTTGATAGATTATGAAATATGATCCAAAATATTAAACTAATTGATGTTGTGACTAAAAATACCTACAACACAAGTAAATACAAAGTATTCCAGTTTCCAAAATGTTGACTAAATCTTTACTAAGACATAAAAAAAAATATAATTCGAAGAACCTGAATAAAACTTAATGACAACACAAACAGATAAAAAAAAATTCCAATTTGAAAAACATTTAGTTTGATCTGAAACATAAATAGATTAATAGCACTACTCATTGAAAAATTAATAGTACCCAACTAAAACTTTAACTGCACAGAATATTACAATCTCACAAACATTAATAATTCAAAAAATATGATCCAAACATTGATTAAAAAAAACACCTGACAAGAATCAAATCCGAAAACATTACAAAGATCAAAATCCTGAAACCATAAAATCAATGGCAGGCATGGGTTTTATGGAACTCTTACTGAGCACATCATTGACATAAATTTTGCCGGCCTTAGAGATCCAGTCAGTGTAGTTGAATCCATAACGCCATCCTTCACTTCCCCCCACAGTGATGTTTCTGGCAGAAGCATATTCAACATGCACAGTGCACACCCAGAAAAGGATCAGCATCGACAAACAGAGAAAACTCCATGATCTGCAACCCTTCAAACCTTCCATTGCAGTTTCCTGTCTCAGAAAAATAAATGGGCAATCCATGAATATATACATCTTCCATCCCCTGTTCTAAAAGGTTGCAGGGCATTATGAGCCAGCTCAGATCACTGAAACCCAGATGCAAGGCTACGTTCCGTTAACGGCACAGAGATTTGAGAAAAAAGCATTCATTTCAAGGATAATTTTATTTACTGAAAAGCAATATGTCGTTGGAATCTGAAGTAGAATTTGGGGGATTTTAAAATTATTTGTGTCAGTTTAAGATTTCAGTGGAATTGAGGTGCTCACATGGTGGCCGTGTATTTCTTTGGCGTGTAAAATCAGGGAGGAGGTTGAGAAAGGAATTTTATTCTTCCGACTGTCTAAATCAGGTGAGAAAGAATATTTTAAATGCTCTGTTACAGAAGTAGTTTCTTACATGTGAATGCATTCAACCATTTTTCTGGTTTCAGAGCTCTGGGCTCAAGAAATGAATTTCGCCAAGTTTTTTAATGCATTTGGCTACTTAACTGTACTACTGATTTTTTAAAAATCTTTTTTTTAACGAATCGAAAGCACATAGATACCAATGCCATCTGTAAGTCTGTAAATTCAATTACAGTGGAGCCCAAGGTGGATAGTATTTCTTTGTGCATGTGTTAAGTCGTTGGAGATTCTCTATTTTCAAAAAAGAGGTCAAGAAAAATGTCTAGAGGAAGTTTACTGAGTAGTTATAGCTAATTTTGTGTAATTTTGATTTTTATTGTTGTCGTTGTTGTTTTTTGTATGTAACATAAATGTTTATAATGGTTTTTAGGTAGTAATGGCACACATTGTGGGGTCTATTATGAGGGCGAGGGTTAAAAAATAGTCATTTTGTAATTGTAAAAAGGTGGTCATTTCAAAGTGTCTCCCAAAACATGATCCTTTTGAGCCATTACCTATTTGAATAGACAACAAAAAAAATCAAAACTAACCCAATTCAAATAGAAAACACCAAATTAAGTTGTTGGAGCATGTGGGGCTACTCACCTAATAAACTTTAATATTTAGTGTGTGTTGGGGAGAGGGGGTGTCAAATTATATATTGGGTGCTTTGCTTTTAATCCACAAACGTATAGGTGAAAGGACATTTTTAGCCCATTTTCATTACTACCGTCGCATTTTGGGGATTATTTTTCTTGTAGCTAACTAGTCGCCCTACTCTCCAATTGTCTTGCACTCTCTGCTTCTTGTCTACAAATTGGCATGCTCTCTAGATTGCAAGTAACGTGGACTTTTCCTTCTTCCTTGTAGATTGCTATCAGCATACACGATTTGTTGTCATTCCTCCTTGCAATTTGTTGTCTTTTTCACCATTTATTTGTATGGCATTGTGTATTTCATTGAAATGTTTTCTTTCACTTTATACTATGAAATCATTATATAGCTTGTGAAATAAATAGAACATTATGTGGTATTATTATGAATATGTGGTTCTAATGATTTAAGGGTATATGATTATTGTCCTAATTTTTAGACCAATTTTAGGATTACACATCATGCATGCTCTCTAGGTTTCAGAAAATGTCAACCCATCATTTCTATTTACATTTTTGCAAACAATGATATGGGTAAATCTACATTTCTCTACTTATTTTTTTGATTTCATATCACTATATGGATGTCGTGTAGGGTTTCATTATGTTGTGAAATTATTTTAGCGACTATCAAATAATTACAATTTTATTTTGATATAGGATTTTCAATAATCTTGTTGACTCCAAATATATTGTACAAGGTTTCATTGCTAGGTACTCTATGGCTTTATATAGGAAAATAATTACATAGATAGTCCAATAAATGTGCAATTTTGTGGTTTTTTCCTGAAACCCCCATTTATATTAAACTTTCCTTGAATACAAATATCACTAGGTATCAGGAATTGTAACACATAGATGTATATGTATATAGATATACATACATTTTCATCAAATATATATTATATATACACATGTATCTACGTATTTTTTAATTTAGCATGATTATGTTTGTCAATAATAGAAACATAAATATGCATGGTTTAGAAGGCTTAGGATTGCAATGTAACACACATAGTGTGTCACACACATATACATATACATATACATATACATTTGTATATTTAGATTTATATAGATGTATATAGACGTATACATATTTACATGTAGATGTGTATTCCAAAGTGTCTCCCAAAACATGACCCTTTTGGGCCATTACCTATTTGGATAGACAACAAAAAAATTAAAAACTAACCCAATTCAAATAGAAAACATCAAATTAAGTTGTTGGAGCATGCGGGGCCACTCACCTAATAAACTTTAATATTTAGTGTGTTTGGGGGAGGGGGTGTCAAATTATATATTAGGTGCTTTGCTTTTAATACACAAGCATATAGGTGAAAGGACATTTGTAGCCCATTTTAATTGCTACCATCGCATTCTGAGGATTATTTTCCTGTAGCTAACTAGTCACCCTAATCTCCAATTGTCTTGCACTCTCTGTTTGTTGTCTTCAAACTGGCATGCTCTCTAGATTGCATGTAACGTGGACTTTTCCTTCTTCCTTGTAGATTGCTATCAACATAAACGATTTGTTGTCATTCCTCCTTGCATTTTGTTATCTTTTTTCACCATTTATTTGTATGGCATTGAGGGTTTCATTAAATTATTTTCTTTCACTTTTTACAATAAAATCATTACATAGCTTGTGAAATAAATAGAACATTATGTGGTTTTATTATGAATATGTGGTTCTAATGATTTATGGGTATAGGATTATTGTCCCAATTTTAAGACTATTTTTAGGATTACACATCATGCATGCTCTCTAGGTTTCAGAAAACGTCAACCCATCATTTCTATTTACATTTTTTCAAACAATGATACGGGTTAATCTATTTTTCTCTACGTATTTTTTTGATTTCATATCACTATAATATGATATCATGTAGGGTTTCATTTCATTATGTTGTGAAATTATTTTAGTGACTATGAAATAATTACAATTTTATTTTGATATAGGTTTTTCAATAATCTTGTTGATTCCAAATAATTGTAGAGGGTTTCATTGTCAAGTACTCTATGGCTTTATATAGGAAAATAATTACATAGATAGTCAAATAAATGTGCAATTTTGTGTTTTTTTCCAAAAACCCCCATTTATATTAAACTTTCCTTGAATACATATATCACTAGGTATCAGAATTGTAACACACACAGATGTCTATGCATATAGATATACATATATTTTCATCAAATATATATTATATATACACATGTATCTATGTATTTGAAGCATACTTATGTTTATCAATGATAGAAACGTAAACATGCATGGTTTGGAAGGCTTAGGATTGCAATGTAACACACATAGTTTGTCACACACACATAAATATACATATACATATGTATATATAGATATATAAAGATGTATATAGACATATACATAGTTATATGTAGGTATGCATGTATATCTCTGATTATATGTATAAGGTGTATACATACATACCATATATATATATATATATATATATATATATATGACAGATGAGGATAAGGAATACTTTGGGTAACTTATTGATGAGTCTATGATCTCATAATGTCGACTTGATTATGTTGCATTAATCTATTATGAAGATGGAAGCAAAATTGCACAAGGCAATGTGGTTGATAAATGAAGCACTTCAGTATACACCGAGCTAGTGTAGTGTATAATGAGCGACAATATTAACCGAGCTTGTATTCGCCGGCGCATTTCTTTGTTAACTGAGTATGGATGAAAGTATTAAATGCTTAGTTTAGCCGACAGAAAATGATGAGCTGAAAATTGTTATGATTTCGAGATTGAGGATAAAGTTTGTTAAGAGATCCACGACTGACAAAATTCAGAGAAGATGTAAAGGATGGAATTGAAACGTGTTATTGACACAACTACCGAGGAAGGTTTAAGAAAATTGAGTCTCATTACCTGCTTGTGGAGCAACTTGTTTCAATCCCTTCTTCTCATCGCTATTCTTTTGTTTCTTATTGTTACTACTTTGTCCTTTTTGTGCCTTGGTTGACAATCAAGGTATGTGACTTAGAGGATTTTAGAGTGCCCATTTGGATTTTCTTATCTTGATTCAATGTGAGAGAAATAACAAAATATTCTAAGGATGACATGATAAAGTGAATCCCAAGTGCACCGTTAGTAGCATAGAAGGTAGACATAAATATTGAATATTCACAACTTAGCTTAGAGAGAATACTAAGAATCATATGTTCATTTTTTTAAAAAAAAAATCTACAGTGTTTTAATTGTAGGCTTACAAATTTCAATTTTATGAAGAAATCTTATATTGTGTTAAAATTATCGGAATTTAGACTAAGAAGTTCATTTCCTGCATATGACCCCTCATTATATCTTGACTTCTAAATTTAGAGTGTCTAACTTTGTTCAAATTTCATTAGGAGTAACCAGAGATTTAATACGAAAAAGTTAATCAAGAGAAACAAACAAACACAAAGTTTCATATGTTTCATCACATCTATTAAATCACTTAAGCTTTTTTGCTTATGTAGTAAGTTCAATTTTCAACCCATTGTTATACTATGCAAACCAAATTTTCTTAAGTATATTGTCACATGTGAGTTCCATTCAAAATAGTTGTGAGAAGTTAGAATGGTAGCTGTTTGCTCCATAATGTAGAAATGCAAAAAAGAAATGTTGGAAGAAAGAGAATGCAAGAACATTAATACACCCCCACCCTATTCACTACTCTAACAATAATGAGATTTCAAAACATTTTCCAAATTATAATAGTGTTAAGGCCCACAATGGAAAAAAAATGCAACATAAAATCTTAAAAAAACAAATTTTAGCAAGCAATATCTGCAAAAAAAAACTTATCAAGCCCAACATAGATGTGAAGCGTTCATATTTATTTATACATAGATGCGAAGTGTTCATATTTATTTATTTATAGTTATGATTGATTTCTGTAAAATGTATTCATTTAATGAAAAAGATAATAGAAATCTATAAATATTTTTAACCTACAAAAAGAACGTAGAAATTTGACTAATAAAGATAACACCTCTGATTTTCTGTGTGCTGATTTTAGTGAAATGAAAGTCAAATCTGAAGATTATCAGAAAAACTGTAGACTACAAATAGGTATTTCTCATAAATGTTAAATAAGGCAGTTTGATGCTTGCTTTTAGCGCACAGATCCCACAAAACCATATGAGCATCAGTAATGCCAAAATGGGAATGACAGCAGAACCACGACATTTCTGAGCGTGGTATACTAAAAAACAATGAATAAGGACAACCCCATCAATCTTCACAGATATACCAATGTGAAGAGAATCAGCCTGTAAACAATGTCCAATGTTTGCCATCCTGTCAGCCTTTTTGTTCTGACCCACTGATACCCAACCCAAGAAAATTGACTAAGAAAGATTTGGATGCTTTTGACAATGTAAACAATGTTGATCGGTTTGTAATTAGTCTTGGTCACCACATCGATAATAAGTTGGGAATCCATGAGTACTCTCAATGATTCAACACCTTCGTCTTTGACTAGAGAAAGATCCAATTTCAACTCTGGATTTTAACTGAATATTCTTAAGGATTTAACACCTTTATCTTTTTATTGCCTCAAAGAATATATATATTGTAAAAAAATTTAAACATGTATGCTGCTAACGGCTCCTGCCCAGCCACTGTGCCTCATGGGACCGTTGATGGCTCTTCCCCGGGTGGTGATTCCATCCTTGGAACGCCCCTTTGTACAGATACAGTTGTTCAGGGCTCTGATGGTTGTGAGGCTTCTGCCCCTTCTTCAGTCAATATTTCGCTGGTTCACCCCGGAATGGATGCTATTGATTCATCTCTTGAATCAGCTTCTTTGGATACTTCTGGTCCTATCCTGGGTCACTCTCATTCTCAGAACTTGGGTGTTTCGGCTCTTGATTCAATTTCGTGGCAGGGTATGGCTAAGAATGCAGAAGACGGGTGGACTTTTGTGAAAGGGAAAGAAAAATCTAAAAATCTGCCCTCTTTTGATATGTCCCTTCGTTCCCAATTGGGAAAGAAATAATATTTTCTTGGGCTTTTCTTAGCGGGCAGCTGGACTTTAGTTGGAAGTATTTTTCTTTGCTGTCCGATGGAAGTCTTAGGGCTGCTGGACTTAATTGTTCTATCTTTTTATGCGGCTTTTGTTGTTGGGATTCCAGATTCTTTTGTTCTGGGTCTTTTTTATTACAGGTTGTGGGAGCCTGTTTTAAAACCCTCGTGTTGGTCTTGATCTGTCCCATGTTAGTATGTTATTTTTGAATATCCTTTTTGATCATTTTGTACAAGGTTTCGAGGCCCCTTCAAAACCTGTTTTTCCTTAATCAAAACGGCTCCCGCCCAACTGCGAACGGCTCTTTCCCTGCCTGTTTGAACTGCTCCCGCCCAAACAATGGGCCTCTTTCGTCTGTATTTACTGTGAATGCGTCAAATGATTTTGCCGTGCATTTGGTTCCCCCCAATCCTGCGACGGGTGGGACTGGTGCTGGCTCGGGCTCTGCCGCTTGGGCTTCTGCTAGCCAGGGTGTTTCAGGGGGTTTGCTGGTACCCTCGAGACGTCTTCCTGTTCGAGGTTACATTCCAATGTCATGTGCTATAACTTTGAAGCTGAACGAGGGTATGGAGGAGTGTCTAGTTTTTCTTCTCATGTTGTCATTTGCCGGTTTAGGGGTTATTGGCCTAGCCTCCCTACACTGCATATCTGGATTTTTGAGTTTTGGGAGACCATCCTCGTTGGTACAGTTCACATTTACCCTATAGCTAAGGTTTTTTCATTTCAAAATTTGAGATTGGAGAGGATAGAAAGAAAATATTGTGTGACCATTTTTTTAGAATAAAAAAAAAATATCCGCTTATGGTTAACCCCTGGCACCTTGAGTTCAATCCTTCTTCTGAAAAGTTTGATAAGATTCCGATTTGGGTTCGTCTTCCTTACTTCCCCCCCCCTTCATCTATGGGTTGATTCTTTGTTTGAGGATGTTGGTAATGCTCTTGGGATTTTCTGGTGGTGGATGAAGAATCTTCTAACATTCTTCATTCCACCTATGCTCAAATTTTGGTTGAGCTGGATGTTTCAAAGGGGCTACCTGCTGAGATCCTGATCCAATCTTCTAAGGCAGTTGGGTTCAACCTTTAGACTATGAAGGGATTCCCTTTAGATGTCGTAGATGTTTTAAAACTGAACATGTGGCTGACCATTGTAGGTTCGAGAAGAAGAGTTCTTCGACTTCTTGGTGAATTGGCACCTCGAACCAACATTACGCGGTTGAGAAGAAATCTGATTTGAGCTTCCCTCGAGTAGTGGCATGGGATCTTGTGGTTTCTTCTCAAACCAGTGTTTTTGGTGGTTTGGTTGTCGAGGATAGTTTTGTCCCTTCCTTTGCTTGCAGGAAGGGCGCTAATAGGATTGTTGAATCTACTGGCATTGGTGTTGTTGGGACGGCTAGTGCCTCTGGTTCTGCACTTGTTTTTTCCCACAATATTGCTGCCTCTGATAGGGCTTCTGCTGGAGGGTGTGCTTTGTCTGTTGAGAGTGTTGTTGGTTCTATCTCTTTGGCTATTGTTGGTCTTGTCTCTCAAGGTGTTGTTGGCTCTATCTCTAGCTCTTCTATTGGCGTTGTTGGCCTTTCATCTCGGGGTGTTGGGACTACAACGCTAGATTCGTTGGCCTAGCAAGAAGCAGCTGCTAAGGTGGACACAGGTTGGATTACTGTAAATGGTAAAAAGTCTAAGACGTCTACGCTCTCTTTTGACATGACCCTTCGCTCCTACAAGGGTAGGGACAAAGGTATTTCTTAATGGCTTCTGGTAATGGTGTTGAGGTTGGAATTTTCTCTGGTCCTTTTCTTTGTTTTTGGCTGCATGCTAGTTCTTTTCATGCAATGTTTGTCTTAGATTGTGGGAGCCTGTCAGTAAAACCCTCGTTTTGGTCTTGATTCGTTCCTTGTTGAGGGTTTTCATTGAATATCTTTTGTGACCTTATTGTAAAGGGTTTCGGGTCCCTTCAAAACCTGTTTTTGCATTAATCAAAAACACCTTTATCTTTTTGATAAGTACGAGATATTTTCTACAAAAAGTCAAATTATGAAGTTGTTATCAGTTATAATTTTAGAGTCAAAACTAATTAACTCATGTTTTATGAATACGAACTCATCTCTCGTGAAAATAAATAGTACATTTAGTACTCATTGTATTTAGATGATGTTTATATGCGTGAAGCATTGGACCTTTCTAGAATGTCACCCATTTCAATACTACTTCAACTCAACTGCACTAAACTATATAATTTTCTCAAAGATTTAACTTACTACATCTGAAAGAGCCATTTCAAACCCTTGATTTCAGCGCCATTGTTCAAACTAAAACCAAAGATCAGCAGAAATTCTGATGTAAGTTTTATCGTTGAGCAGAAGGATTCCTCCTCTTCCAGCCAATCTTGGGCTCCCCTAAGATGATACCATCAAAGAACAGAGTGAAACCATGGCTTAAAGGAGGAGGTTCACCTACCTTAGGCTTTTTCCCTTTCTTGGAAGAATTATGGCTTCGATTATAACTCTGTCCACTCTTTGATTATTCCATACTTATCTTTCCCTTTCCGGCTTTCACTTCTCACATCACATCTTGTGTTGCTGCTGCTTCTGTCATGTCTGCATTTCATGTGCTATTTATTCTCCAGTTCAACATCTGATCACTGTTTGTCATTGTCAACTACCAACTAATCAATATACCTGAATTTGCTTAGGATGATAGCAATGATCTTATTCTCAAATATGATTGAAATCTATTAACTCTCATTCCAAAGTATTGGAAAACATTCATGGCGGGTTATGTGAAACATGCAAGCTTTTAGATATTTTTAACGTGTATTTCAGAATCACTGGTTTTTCAAATAAGATAAGACATAGAGAGCAATGAAATTCCAATCAGAGCATAGGATTCGAAAGATAAAATTTGCAATTGTAAACATGATAAGGGATGGACACCTCAAAATTGCATTTTAAGTACAGATGAGCTATGTCTTGCAATGAATTGATTATAAGTTAATGTCTGATATCAACATTGAAGTTACAATGGAGTGACTACTCCATCCAAATGATGGAGACTAAACTATTAGTTTGGTATTTTCCCATCCAGCTGGGACTTAGTCTTCTTCCGATTTCTCTTATTTATGAGAACACCCACGAAGCCTTTCTCCACTCATTTGCTCTTATTTATTTTCACCATTGATGGCATTTCAACTAAATACCCCTCTTCTAAGCCAAATCCACACCTATGACTTCTTTCAATGCTTTCCACTGCATTATTGTGGGTCTGCTTTTGAAGTGTTTATTATGAGTGAAGAAGGATTAAACAATCTGTGCCATAATAGTCAGCCTCAATTATTTACCTGCAATTAATTGCCAGGCATTCATCTAACAGAGTGAAGTTTGCAGCTTCACTCTGGTCGAGACCAATATGATGAGATAGATATGGAATTTGGCTGTGTGGAATGTGCACTTTAATGGCAGCCTTGGTTTGTGTTCCTCCACTTCCCAGGGACATCACTGGTGGAATGGACCAGAGTTTCAACAGTTTGAGGTATGTCCAGCAGGGACAGCGTATGCATCTATAACAAGGGTAGTTTGCAGAGATTACAAATGAAACCATTGGAATAAAATCATATAAATTATATAAAGAGATATAAATGTTTGATACGCATAGTTTGCATGGTCATAAATAAAGGGGAAAATATGTGCAATTGAGAAAATTAGAAATACAGAAGTAAAAAAAATGGAGATATTTCTAATACACTTGAGCTATATGAAAGCTAATTTGAAGTTGACTGCAATTTTCGTAGCCATAAAAAGAAATGTCATAAAAATGAGCCAGTTCTCATGTTTAACTTGCAATGCCATCTTCCACATCAATTCACCAAAAAGACATTGACAATTTTGAGTAACACAGCAAAATTCAAAATCCATATAATATAAACATAAAACATCTCAAATCTAGTAGACATTCCCAGCCACAGAGACTTGTGAAAAAAATATCTAAATTCTGAAATCTTAAAAGAATTAAATATTTATTTCAATATTACATAAATATATAAAATGATTTTTGAACGTTTAATTCATCTGATGCAGACATTTTTAGATCTTTCAAATACACAACAAATAATATTAAATTTACATTATAACATTATGTAAGGTGAACAATGCACCTAATGCAACAAGTATCTTACATTTAAATGCAATATATGTTCTAATCATGCACATGTATTGTATCATAAAAGAAATGTCGAAGTTATGTCATTCTCAAACCCCCCAATTCAATATAAAAAAATTGAACCTCTTTGAAAAATGATTTTTTGATGACTATATGTCAGCATTATATTTATAAAGAAATAGTACATATAGTTATAAAAAGGTGGGCGGATATAAAATCACACCTCAATAATCTAAACCGCAGTCAAGATCAAGAAGCATTACACTATCAATTACTACCTAACGACAATAAGAGGAGAAGATGGAAGGTCCCCATCATTGTTCAACACTGGAAAAACAAATTTGATCATCAATGAAACTCCCATTCATTTATTTAAACAAACATATTGCACTGCATCTTGCCTGGCCTTAACCTCATTTCATCACTGGTAAAATGCCAAATCTCATTTGGCCCACAGTACAGTGCCTTGCATTGCCTAGACCGCAAGCAAAAAAATAATGCCTGACCCTTTTCAATTTAAAATGGAATCCCTTTCCAGTTCCTTGAGTGGGACCTGCCAGTTTTATTGCAGCGCCAACATTGCAGTTCGCGTAACGTTTCTTGTTTTGTATCTGCACCACACTGTGAGCCATCGAGTTTGCTGTTGGAACAGGGTAGTTAAATACTGCCCAAAAACATAAACTTAAGTCAGATATGAATGAAATTGAAAAAATGTATAGTTTTTGTCAATATATAGCTTTTTGCAGTGGAATCAGATCTGATGTATTAACTACAATGCACAAGTTACTTAATTGAGATCAAGTTAATGGTATCATAGCTAGATTTTAGTTATAATAGAAATAAATATAAAGTATTCTGATTATAATCTTGATAATTATGGAATATGATCTGAAATATTGATAAATCAATAGTACTATGACTAGAACTTCATTAATAGATTATGAACTATGATCCCAAATATTGATAGAATGGTGTCTTAATTAGAGCTTTAACTACCACAAACAAATACAGAGTATTCCAATTTCACAATGATGAAATATGGAATCTGATTTGGAATATTGATAGATCAATGGTACTGTGACTAGATCTAATTTACAACTCAAACATATATAAAGTAATCCAATTCCACAAATGTTGATAGATTATAGAATCTGAATGGAAACATTGACAGACCGATCATGTCATAACTAGATCTTGATTAGAACACAAACAAATATAAAGCATTCCAATAATATTAATAGAATATGATGAGAAACATTGATGAAGGAAAAAAAAACTTACATAAACAAATACAGAAAGGAAACTACTACAAACAAATACAGAGTATTCCAATTTCACAATCATTAATAGATGATAAAATATAATGCATTCCAATAACATTAATAGAATATGATGAAAAACATTGCTGAAGGGAAAAAAAATTACATAAACAAATGCAGAAAGGAAACTACTACAAACAAATACAGACTATTCCAATTTCACAATCATTAATAGATGATGAAATATGATAAAGAAACCATTGATAAATTAAATGTTGTGACTAAAACTTAACAATACAAACAAATACAAAGTATTATATTCCACCTAACCACCTACACTGATAAATTATGAAATATGATCTTATACATTGATAAATCAATGGTCATGACTAGAAATTAACTACATTGCAAACAAATACAAAGCATTATAATTTCACAAATGTTAATGGATTATAAACTATGATCCAAAACTTTGATAGATTAATGGTGCCTGACTTAGATCTTAAGTACAAGACAGACAAGTGCAGAGTATTCCATTTTCACAAGTATTAACGGATTGTGGAATATGATCTGATACATTAATGAAGAGAAAGATATTCACATTAAAAATGAAATGCCAAGATTAAAACCCTAGACGGCTAAATCATTGGCAGCCATGGGTTTTATAGAATTCTTACCAAGCCAATCATTGACATGAACTGTGCCGACCTTTGAGATCCAGTCACTGTAGTTGTAACCATACCGCCATCCATGCTTTCCCCCCACAGTGATGTTTCTGGCAGCAGCATACTCAACATGCACAGTGCACACCCAGAAAAGGATCGCCATCAACAAAGAGAGAAAACTCCATGATCTGAAACCCTTGAAAGCTTCCATTGCAGTTTCCAGTCACAGAAAACTCATTGGGCAATCCATCTATATATACATCTTCCCTCCCCTGTTCGAGAAAAAACAGGGCATTATCCTAGACAGGTCACAGAAACCGAGATGCGGATGTACGTTCCGTTAACGGCAAAAAGATTTGAGCGCCCATTTCAAGGATAATGTTCTTCGGGGAAAAGCGATGTACCATTGGACTCTGCAGTAGAACTTGGTGTATTTTAAAATCATTTGTCCCGTTCTGAGATTCCCGGAGAACAAGGAAGGTCACATGGAGTCCACTGTTTAGGTCTTTTTGCACATGTAAATTTCAGTGAGGAGGTTGAAAAAGGAATTTAATAACGTGAAGTTCTTCAGCTTTTTGGCACGTAATCATGCCTTTTAATAAATGCATTGGTACAACAAATGTTTTCTTGCATGTGAATGCATCATTTTGCGTTCAGTCTTTGTCACATGGAGCTCAAGAAATTAAATGGGTGAAAGAAGCATCATCTAAAACTAGGTACCTACCATCTATAAGGCTGTAAGTTTAATTAATGTTGAACAGAAGTGTCACATCCCCACGTTAAAACCCTTTAAACTGAAGTGGGCATTAAATGGGTGAAAGAAATAATGAAAAGGACGAGTCAGACGACCGCCTGCAACTCCTATTGAGGTCCAATATGTGCACAGTAATTAGTATGGTATCTCTTTGCAGCTTTCGCTTCCCTGAGTACATTCCAGAATGGGTACCCCGACAAAATTATGGACAGGCTGGTTTGCATTTCCTATAGGTAGACTCGAGTGCATGGATTTGTCGGTGAGATGCTCATTATTCTATTTACTTAAATTTCAAGGGCGGGAACAGAATGTACTCTATAATCAAAATGAATTATTTTTTTCCAGATCTGTAAAGTACACAACTGTTTTTTGGCAGACTTTTTTGTTGTTTTCTACTATAAACCTTTCTAATTATGAAAAATTCATTCTGAAAATTTCGTAAAATTTCGAAATATTTTCCGAATTTCCAAAAATAGTCAACAGTGCATTATGTCACGAGGATAGCCGGATAGCCGCGTCCAATTTCAAGTAGGAATGAACCTGGGCGTACTCTTTGCTAATAGTAATATGAAATTTTTCCATATTTTGTATCTTCTTAGGGTTTGAACTTGGACACTTAGTTTTATACTATTGGCTTTGAACTTGGGCATTTGGGCGAATATACTTCATATCTTGTATTTCATATTCATTTTAGGGTTTGAAATTGGGTATTTTGACATACATGCTCTTGCTTATAGTAATATGGGACTACCCTATATTCCATACCCTCTCTAGGGTTTGAACTTGGGCATCTGGACATACGTACCTTGGCTTATAGTAATATATAGGACTACTTCATACTCCATACCCTCTCTAGGTTTTGAACTTGGGCACTTTGGGCTACATGCTCTACCTCCATGGTTTGAACTTAGGAATACATACCATAACTCTAGGATTTGAACTTATGACCCTTATCCTAATGATGGTCTAAAACGTTGATGCAAAAAATGAAAACATGATCATATCTAGAAACAAAAGCTTCCTATGCAATGGATTGTGGAAAACTTATATCTTTAATTATGACCCTTATTTCAAGAGTACAAGTTCTCTACCACTAGGCCAACTTAGAGATATGCAATAGGTTGATGGAAAACATAATTGGTATAAGGCATATTCCTCTACAAGAAAAGGAAAGTTGAGTCCTTCAATTTAACGTTTCACTCCCAAAATTACCGACTTTCTCCATTTTAAGTCCTCATTGCCCAACTTTCTATTGAGTAGGCACCTAATTGTGCTACAAGAAAGACTCGCATGCCCTTTCCCTAGTAGGATATAAACGTGTGACTTCTCTTTTAAGAATACAAGTCCTTTGTCACTAGGACAACTTAGGTGTATTTAACAAGGTTATGGAAAAATTCATTGGTTTAAGACATGGTGTTTTGAAGTCAAAGAGAAATTGAGAGCCTAATTATAGAAGCTTTGATTTTAATGTTTTGCTCCAAAAATCATAGACTTGCTCCATTTTAAGTCCGTGTGACCCAACTTTTTTTTGATGAGACATCTAATTGTGCTATAAATGAGGTGTACATTCTCTACGCCCTACAAGACTTGAACTTGTGACCTTTCTTTCAAGAGTATGTGAGGCCTACCCTAGCCTATCATAGTTTAGTTCAAACTCTTTAGTGATATTTTGATTTTGGAGATATTTAGACTTACTGAACATATGCTATTATTTGAGGATTGATAAATCCTATGCTATGTTAATTTGTACCTTTATTTTGTTAATTAATGTGCTTAGATGATGCTTTATGATAGTTGATCCAGATAACTTCTATGTTTAGAATTATGATTTGGTGGTGCAGTATGATGGTTATATTGGTTGTTATTATGATGCAAAATTGATTCAAGAATTCGTGTTTATTCATATTGAAATCAAATACAGATGTTGTTTAAAGTTATGCTAAAACATTGGAAAATGCAAGTGCTAGTTGATATGTGTGTAATTCATACCATTTACCTTGCTATGTTATTTTGAGTATTTCTTGGACCTATTGATATTTGCAATGAGTGTGCAGGAAATTGACCATGGTTCTAAATACGAGGAATACATAGTGAACCTATGTGTTATCAGTAAAACTAAGGTTATGTCTAGTGAAGAGACATGAACCTCATTTTTATGTATTTTATTTGTAAAAGTAATGTTGCATGGCTGTATTTAATTAAGTAAATGTGAATTTATGTTAGTCATGCTATGTGTGTAACATGTAATTTATGTAGTGTCATTTGACACAAGTGTGTAAGATGTGTTGGCATGACTTGTCTTTGTAACTAGGATAAGTATGACACCAGCTAGAGGGTTAACCTGTAGAGTTCTCATGCTTATCTCAGGGTTAGGAGGCCTCTAGATGGGGTCAAAGTTAGTTGAACCCGTGGGTTTCCTTTAAGTGAGGTTTTGGAGGGTTAAATAAGATTCTAGAGGTTGGTTTGAATTAAATTTAACTACCCCACTTGGTATACTGGAGCATAGGGGTCAAATTTTGGTCATTAAGAGACTCAAGACTCATAAATGAACCCTCAAAAGTACCCCCAAAGTCAAGATCACACTTTTAGAGTTTTATGAATTTGGGCAAGCCATCTTGTCAACTCCATTTAATCTTCAAACTTCATTCATGAGGGGATGAAAATATTTGGAGATTTGACTTTGGGAGTACTCTTTCATTTATGACTACAAGTTAGTTGTTGAGTAGAGAAGCCTATTTGATGAATTTTTGGAGACTTTTTTGTTGATCACCCACTCTCTACTTTTAGGGACTAAAAATTGTAGAAAAGGTTTTTGGAGAAAAAGTATAGGAAAGTGGAAAAGCTCTTCAAATAAAAACTTGTTGGTTTTATCTTGTGCATTGGATCTTAAGTTGGTGTTCTTACTTGTATGTGTGTCTTATGTTAAATGAAATATGGTGTGTAAAGAAAGTTGAATGCTCTTTCTTGGTGATTTTTTTGTTGAAAACCCCCACTATTGTTCATGGGAGTTTTGTTACTTTTTGAGAGATTTTTTTCTTTTTGTCTTTGTATTGAAATTTTTTTGATAAGGGTGTTTCAAGGCACACTCACCCTTGGGAGGGCAGAGTAACCTTGAGGGGTGAGGGGGTTAGTGGCAATCCTAGTTAGTGTAGAGTCTCTCCATGTGTGGGAGGGATAAACATGGATGTTAAATTGGCCTCCATGATGTCAAGCTTTGCCTACGGGCATTTGGGGGCCATAAGGAGTTTTGTTGGCTGGAAGCCATGATTTTATTGTGAGAATGATTATGGAAAGGAATATATTTTGAGCCCATGTGTGGCAGCACATGTGTGACTTATGTTTTGTTATGTCTTAGCATTCTCCTTTTGGGTATTTGGTCCACTTTCACCCCATGTTAAAGGTCTTCTGAAGGCTTTTGTGTATGCCTTGGTTACAAGAAATTGTGTTCTTTTATTGGAAGAATTGTTGTAATAATTATTTGTTTGTTACCTATTAGCTTTTTACTCCCCAAGCTCAGGGTGGCTATTGTAAAGGTCTAGGTTGGGAGGTGAGCCTCCATGGTCAACCTTGTTTTATTGCAACTTCTTTGTTGCAAAAGGATCAAGAGAAGAAAGTTTTGTGTGGAGCCAAAGGGCTGAAAATATTTTGTAATATGAATCCTTTAATGTTCTGTATTTTGAATTGAAGTAAAAAAAGAAGCAACTTGCATGTGTAAGCCTTCTAAAATTTGTCAAGAAATAGTAGTAATTTATTAATAGTTATTATAGATGCATGTTGAGTTCAAAAACAAGAAATATTAAAGTTATGGTATTCTATATACTATTGAAATTTTTAAAATGTGTTTAAATATTTAAAGTGTTTGATCCTTCAGTCAAGTTGTATCTCAGTATTTTGTTTAGCTATTGGAATAGTAAGTTGGAAATTGAATTCTGTTCTGAAACTTTCATTTTGAAATTTGGAATTATATTCACGATTTAAATTGGTTTTTGATTCATTCAGATGTTGTAAATATTCTTTGTAAAATCTGTTATTGTTGTGAAAACTAGAAATTTAAAAAGAGAGGATTGTATTTTGTGAATCGGGTGTTCAAGTTATTATTACTTAGATGGAATGAATTTTTTTTTCAAAAGTAGGCTTACTGGAATGGTTAATGTATGTTGAAAAAAGAAGCACCTCTTTGTTAATTCTCTGTTTAAAGAAGAATGAAATCCTAGATAATTTAGCTATTCTAGAAATATATTACTATGTCTTAAGGAAATGAGTTATTATTTTTTTAAGTTTGTTCTTCCTGTGCACTAAACTCATCCTTGGCGACTCATTGAAATCAATTAATTCTTTTGTTCTTATCGACCCAGGCTTAAAGTTTCATTTTTTTTATTTCCTTCGAAGACTGTTCATTTTGGGGTTTTCTTTCCCCTTGGCTTTTGCGCCTATTTGTTTTCCTAAAGTTTCGGTTGTGCGGAAGAGTGTTGTCTTTTTCCACTAAGGCGGAATTGCACCTCTTACCTTCAAATCCCGAAGTCAACTTCTTCAATCTTTAACTTTATCTTTTTGGGCACTTCTTAAACCTTGAGTCAGAATATCATAAATATACCACCTTTGCTTCATTTCTAATATTTCACACTCCAACTAGCTTATTTTCGAAAGGGAATCAGACTTAACCTTTTCTTCAAAGTTGATATTTCCCTTTAAGTTTCATCTTTCTCTCTCTTGCGTCAAAAAATCAGAAATGCACCTCCCTTGCTACATTTCCAAAAGTTTGCACTCTGAATGCTTTCTTTTCGAAAGTGTATCTTCAGCCAAAAGAGTTTAAAACTCTTTTAAGCATCTTCTTTCAAGATTTCAGAAAGAGCTTGGCTCCTTTGTCTGAAACGTCACACCTCTAGAACCATTTTTCCAAAAGTTTCCTTCTTCTTTTGGACTTTTCAAATTTCATCGTCGATGCGCTGAGAAACCTGACCGTCTTCCTCCCTTGGCCTTTCGGACTTCACATCTCCCCTCTTCTTTTTTCAAAGAAGGTGTAGCCAATCTTCTTCTCCCGATGAAATGTTTTTGGCTAAGTCCGTGTTTCAAAAATCATAATGACTCCTTGTGAAACCTGACTTAGCGACACTCCTTGTAGCCATTTTTCGATTTGGTGAAGGCATGGCTCGCTTTTGAATTTCACACTCTTTTGTTGCAATTTCCGATCTGATGGAACTTCGTAGTCGGACATGTAATTTTCTAAAACTATGGCCCTTGATTCTTTTTTTGAGTTTCTTGACCCATGATCGGTGTTGCTAGGACTCGATGTGTCTTGTTTAGGGTAGCAAATACCCATTTTCTTGATTTGAGTCTACCAACTTGAATTTTAGCAAGGAGGTTATTATTATTCTGAATTATTTATCTTGTATGTTTAAAATATTTTTACAATATTTAAAGGTGTAACTAAAATCTTTACTTGTTAAAAATATTTAAAAGTGAAATTAAATACTTTTAGTAGTTGTGTTATGATTGTTACTCTAATGTATATATATTTTTAAATTGTTGGTGAGTTTTTGGTGTGTTTTGTCCTATAAATTTTGGGCATGACATTTTGGTACCAGAGCCATGTTTCAACATTGGGAACCTAAACCACTACGTTTAATATTTAAACTATTTTAAAACTTATAGGATGTCACCAATTACACAACAACGTCGTGCATGTGGGCAAGGCCATAGGCGTGCCCCTTCTATTAATGAGGAGATTAGGCAAGAGGAAGAAGTTCTTGGAGGGAATCAAAATCCCCTCCCAAACCACTTCCTAATCCAAACCAAGTCATCTTATTGGCTTTGCACAATTTAGTCGGAATCATCCTAGATAGGATGCCTCCTATAGCACAACAGGAACACCACCAAGGTGTCGAGGGACATAAAGCATTTTCTAGAGAGCAGAGTAGGATTCCTCCTCTAAGACCTGTGGAGAGGCAAGTAGAGAATGATGTTGAGTCTATGCATGGGCCAGAGCCTCCATCAGGTTTAGTGGCTTAGGTGGTTGAGAGAGCACCCCAGGATACTAGGGATTAGATTAGAGAACTGTTGTGATTCAACCCACCCACTTTTCTAGGTTCTATCGATGGGACAAAGGCCAAGTCTTGGCTTCTTAGCGTATGAAGGTGCTTTGGATTGTGTCCTTATGGGAGCAATCTTAAGGAACACATTGCCATTCATATTTTGAGAGGGACAACCTCCACATGGTGGAGACATGAGGAGTTCAAGGGTCACCTAGTCATCAACACCCTCTCTTGGGAGATTTCTTGGAGAGGTTTAGGGCCAGATACCTATCAAAGTAGTTTAGGTAGTGTTGTATATATGAGTTTCATGATTTACAACAACGAGGACTTTCAGTGGCCCAATACAAGAGTAAGTTCCTCGAGTTCCTTCCTTATGTAGAATACATGAAGGATGAGAAGTTTCAAGTCAATCACTTTATCAAGGGATTGAACCATACCCTATCAGGCACAGTGTGCATGACACCACTAGGGGATTTATGTTATATAGTTGAGAGGGATGTGATAGTCGAGGACATACAAAGGGGATCTTATGATAGGTCTTAGAACCATAATTTTGTACCTCATTCATGAGGTTATTATAAACCCCCTTGGAAAGGAAATTAGAGGAACTCATTGGGGACATTTAGAAATCCCCAGCCTTAATAGCAACCTCAGCAAAACCAGAAATAGAGGCCACCACAAGGACATCAAGGCTCTAAGCCCAAGCAGTGGCAGTTGCAGGGTCCTAGGAAGGACCAAGGACCCTAGGAACCTTATACACCTCCCGTATGGGCTCAGTAGTCCTCTAGGGGTGGTTACAACGGGTCCAGTAGGATAGGAGGTTCATAGTACTCTAGGCCTTAGGGAGTCCAAATTTAGTCAGGTGGGCCTTGCTACACATGTGGATACATGGGACACATTTCTCAAGAGTTTCCTCATGGAAGTAGTCAACGAGCAGCTATCTTAGAGCCTACAATTGCGGATATGGGAAAGTCCCATAGAGTGTTTGTAGCAGTTGATAATTGCTAGGCAGAGCATCAGGCTACAGTCATTGAGGCCATAGGTAAGATCAGAGGTAGTAGTGTTTCTATCCTATTTGATTCAAGAGCTACTGACTCCTTTATTTATCCATTAGTGGTGGAGCGTTGCGGGCTAGTGTTAATTAGGCAAGATAATAGATGGGAGGTAGAGTTAGCCTCAGGATATAGAGTAGTTGTTACCTTTTTTATTTAGGATTTTCAGATTCAGGTGGGTAGCATGACCACCATAGCAGGCCTCAAAATTACCCCTCTTGGATCTTATGGTTTAGTACTTGGCATGGATTGAATTTATGCCTACAAAGCCAAGTTAGACTATTTTCAAAAGAGGGTGGAATGTTTGGATGATGATGGCACTGCAACATTGATCATATAGATTCAAAGACCTATATCTCTCTTCGTATGATCTCCGCTATGCAACTTAAGCGGTGTATGTGGAAGGGATGTTAGTTGTATGCTATCACCATCAGTGATAGAGAGGATGAGGGAGATGAAGAACCCTCATTGGATGACAATCCTATTATGTAGGAGTTTATAGATATTTTTTCATCAAAGCTTCCCGGTATGCCTCCTCGTAGGGAAGTTGACTTTCATATAGACCTTGTGCCAAGAGTCGAGCCAATTTCTAGAGCACCTTATAGGATGACCACGAATGAGCTTAATTAATGAGCTCAAAATTCAGCATGAGGAATTTTTGGAAAAAAGGACACATTCATCCTAGTGTGTCTCCTTGGGGTGCACCAGTGATCTTCGCAAAGAAGAAAGATATATCTCTTAGGTTGTCCATAGATTACCATTAGTTGAATAAAGTCACCATTAAGAATCAGTATCCACTTCCTAGGATCAATGACTTGTTTGACCAGCTTCAAGGTGCCCGAGTGTTCTCAAAGATAGATCTAAAATCAGGGTACCATTAGTTCAGGATTGTGGATATTGATATTCACAAGACCTCATTTTGCACTAGATATGGCTACTATGAGTTCACTGTGGTTCCATTCAAACTTACAAATTCTCTAGTTGTATTCATGAGCCTCATGAACGGATTATTTCATACCTTCCTTGACAAGTTTTTAATAGTGTTCCTCGATGATATATTGATTTATTCAAAGAATGAGAGGGATCACAAAGAGAACCTGAGACATGTATTGCAATTCTTAAGAGATAATCAATTGTTTGGTAGCTTGTTAAAGTGTGTATTTTTCAGACCAGAGGTCAAGTATCTTGGACATGTTATATCTGGTGATGGGATCTCAGTGGATCCATCAAAGATATAGGCTATTATGAATTGGCCAAAACCTACCACTATGACCAAGGTTAGGAGTTTCATGGGTCTAGCCGATTGCTACACGCAATTTGTTAAGGGATTTTATCAGGTAGCACACCCTATCATTTCTTCTCAGGAAAAGAGAAAGAAGTTCGAGTGGAAGAAGTGTGAGAGATATTTTCAGGAGCTCAAGAAGGCACTTAACAATGCACCTATCCTTGTAGTGCCAGATCCTTCAGTAGACTCTATGGTTTGCACAGATGCATCTTTGGATTATCTAGGACAATCTTTATGCAAGGTGGTTGAGCTATAGCCTACAAGTCCAATAAACTTAAGACTCACGAGCTTAACTACCCCACCCATAACCTTGATCTTGCAGCAATGGTGCGTTCCTTAGTGCAATGGTAACATTTTCTCTTAAGACATCGGTTTGAGCTTCATTCAAATCATCAGAGCTTGCAGTATATCTTCTCGCAACCTAACCTTAATGCTCGACAAAGGAGATGGATGGAGTTCTTATGCGAATACAATTTTGGTGTTCATTACATCAAGGGGAAAGAGAACATTATCGCAGATGCCTTGAGTAGGAGATGACATGAGCTTTCTTCTATGTCTACTAGCATGGATTTGAGGGATCACATTCTTCATCACTTAGATAAGGATGAGATGTATGCAGAGATTTGTGATTTGATTCGATCTCAAAGACCCCTTGAGGGAAAGTACTCAGAGTATTCATTAGAGTCTAATGGACTCTTACATCATAGAGGATGCATTTATGTACCTTCTTTTGGAGGATTGTGCGAGATTATTATGCCAGAGGCCCATAGAGCCCCTTATGCAGCGCATCCAAAAGTAAAGAAGATGCATGTCGATTTAAGGCAGCTTTATCATTGGCTAGGCATGAGATTGCAGATTGCTGAGATGGTAGCTAGGTTCCTAGAGTGTCTGAGGGTAAAAGCACAGTACCACCATCCAGGTCATCTTCTTCAGCCTCATGAGGTACCCAAGTGGAAGTGGGACACCATTTTGATGGATTTTATTATTGGTCTCCCTACGTCACCTCGCCACCATGATGCCATTATGGTGACAGTTGACAAGTTAACCAAAGTGTCTCACTTCTCACCCATGCAAACTACCTTCACTGCACCAGATGTGGCACAAGTGTTCTTGTGAGATATAGTTAAACTTCATGGAATACCTCATAAGATCATCTTTGATAGAGATTCTCTTTTCACATCATCCTTTTAGAGAGATTTGCATGAAGCTATGGGCACTAAGCTCAATTTTAGTACAACCTATCACCCTAAAATAGATGAACAGACCGAAAGGGTCAATCAGGTGTTAGAGGACATGCTACGCATGTATGTGATGGATCATCAAACCCTGTGGGAGGAATACCTACATGTAGTTGAGTTTTCCTACAACAATGGGCATCATACATCTTTGGGTATGCCTCCTTACCAGGCTCTTTATGGTAGACCATGGAGGACACCATTGAGTTGGGATAGGATCGAAGATAGAGTTTCCATTGGCCTAGAGTTAGTCAGAGATATGGAGCAGCAAGTGACCTTGATTAGGCAACGTCTTGGAGAGGCTCGGGATAGGTAGAAGAAATATGTCAATGCAAAAAGGTTAGATCAAGCTTACATGGTTGGAGATAGAGTCTTTTTGAGAGTGCAGACGCATAAGAGTCTAATCCATTTTGGAAAGGGTTCTAAGCTTGCACTCGATTTGTTGGACCTTTTGAGATCTTAGAGATGATAAGATTAATAGCCTACTATCTAGCCTTGCCACCCAGCCTGTCACGCATCCACGATGTGTTTCATGTTTCATTTTTGAGGAAGTATATTTATGATGAGTCTCATGTTATATATTGGGATGCCTTGCAGGTGGAGTTGGATGGGCAGTTGTCTCTAGAGCCCATTCATATCTTGGCACGACAAATAATGGCCATTTGAGGTAGAGAGTTGGACCAAGTTAGGGTGCAATAGGATTGCTATGACGAGGTAACAACCTCATGGGAGGATGCACTTTTGATGAGAACTCAGTACCCCCACCTCTTTCATGAACTCTAGGAGGGCATTCATGCCTAGAGGGGAAGGATGTGAGGCCTACCATAACCCATCATAGTTTAGTTCAAACTCTTTAGTGATATTTTGATTTGGAGATATTTAGACTTATCGAACATATGTTATTATTTGAGGATTGATAAATCTTATGCTATGTTATTTTATACCTTTATTTGGTTGATTATTGTGCTTAGATGATTCTTTATGATAGTTGATCCAGATAAATTCTATATTTAGAATTATGATTTGGTGGTGCAGTATGATGGTTATATTGGTTGTTATTATGATGCAAAATTAATTCAGGAATTCATGTTTATACATATTGAAATCAAACACGGATGTTGTTTAAAGTTATGATGAAATATTGGAAAATTCAAGCGCTAGTTGATATGCATGTACTTTATATCATTTACCTTGCTATGTTATTTTGAGTATTTCTTGGACTTACTAATGTTTGCAATGAGTGTGCAAAAAATCGACCATGGTTCTAAAATAAGAGGAATAGAGAGTGAACCTATGTGTTATCAGTAAAACTAAGGTTATGTCTAGTGAAGAGACACGAACCTCATTGTCGTGTATTTTATTTATAAAAGTAATGTTGCATGGTTGTATTTAATTAAGTAAATGTGAATTTATGTTAGTCATGCTATGTGTGTAATATGTTGTTATTTTGTGTAGTGTCATTTGACATATGTGTGTAAGATATGTTGGCATGACTTGTCTTTGTAACTAGGATAAGTATGACACCAACTAGAGGGTTATCTTGTAGAGTTCCCATTCTTACCCTAGGGTTAGGAGGCCTCTAGTGTTAGATAAATGAGAAGAGGGGGGGGTGAATCAGTTAAATCAGTTAAACCACAGTCCCAAACTCTTAGATGTAATTTTTCAAACTTATTTAACAATTCAAACAGTTCAGTAAGATAAAATAACTATCTTTTTGTTCATTTACCGAATACCAATAATTTCCAAAAATTGTCTTTACTGATTAATCAAATATGCAATATGTAAAGTATGATAGCAAAACAATCATAACAAATAACACATAACACAAAGATTTAACGTGGAAACCCTGCTAAAGGAAAAACCACCTGGGACCGATAACCCAAAATATTTCACTCTTTTGAAGTGAGCTCGGTTAGGAGCCAACCCTGTTAAAGGTTACAATGCACACTATCAAGTGTGACCTAGTTAAAGGATTTATCACTAACAGTTAACTTTTGACCAGCATTCACTATGGGGTCAACAAGAAAACAATTAACATTCCTTGAATGTCATATGGAAATACAAAAGATTGTTAAGTCCACTCAGTTAAGAGATTTTGCTGTAACAATGGTTAAAGTGATACAATAGTGATCTGATTCAAATACAACTCAATTTGTAAGTATTCAAATTTATGCTAAGATCAAAATAACTCATCTGATCAATAATCAATTCACTTCATCGTATCCTTCAACTTACTTCACTCAGTGTATATATCTCTGACGCTCGGTTATGCCTACAGTTTAGCTCAGTTATGTCTGTAACTAGTTTGATCAAGAATGCATGAAAAATGTCTTCACGTGAAATCTTCTGCAGTCTCTATTCCTCCAGCATAGTTCAACAATGAATCTCATGTCTCTTAAATAGACGTGTAAACCATTTTTATATTAGCCATTAAATTTTGCCTCTTAATCTTCTTCGTCCATTTGTCGCTTCAAGCTTCTTCGATAGTTGTGTCAATAACACGTTCCATTTCCTTCTCTTCAATCATCTTTGAATTTTGTTAGCCGTGGATCTTATAAAAAACTTCATCTCTTACCTCAGAATCATAAGCAATTTCTAGCTCATCAATTTCAGTCAGTTGTTGTAACATTTAATGTTTTCATCCATACTTGGTTAATACTGAATGCATTGGTGATAACTAACTCGGTTATTACTTTCACTCAATATACACAAGACTAACTTGGTGTATACATAAATATTCAATTACCGACCACATTAACTTGTTCAATTCTGATCTCTTCTTCATAATAGAATAATGTAACATGCTCAAGTCAATAATATAATGTCATAGACTCATCAATAAGTTACCCAATGTATACCTTATCCTTATCTATCATATCCATCTTTTCCTTATGTAGATGTCTTATTTCTTCACCATTTCTTCCTTCTACAGATGTTCAGATGTTTGTAACTATCATGATAAGTATAGTAAAAAACTAGTTGACATCAATGACAATATATTGACTGATTTAATCATCTTACATATCACTTTAATATCTTGGTGATCTCTAATCATTGTTTCTTCAGTTCATCAAGATATTTAATCAGTTGTAGGTCATCATCTAGATAGGTCAAAGTTAGTTGAATATGTGGGTTTCCTTTAAGTGAGGTTTTGGAGGGTTAAATAAGATTCTAGAGGGTAGTTTGGGTTAAATTTAACTACCCCACTTGGTATACTATAGGTTAGGGGTCAACAATTGGTCATTAAGAGGTCCAAGACTCATCAATGAACTCTCCAAAGTACCCCCAAAGTCAAGATCCAAGTTTTAAAGTTTTATGAATTTGGGCAAGCCATCTTGTCAACTCTATTTAGTTTTCAAACTTCATTTATCAGGGGATGAAGATATTAGGAGATTTGATTTTGGGAGTACTTTTTCATTTATGGCTGCAAGTTAGTTGTTGTGTAGAGAAGCCTATTTGAGAAATTTTTCAAGACTTTTTGGTTGATCACCCACTCTCTACTTTTAGGGACTAAAAATTCTAGAAAAGGTTTTTGGAGAAAAAACATAGGAAAGTAGAAAAGCTTTTCAAATAAAAAACTTGTTGGTTTTATCTTGTGCATTGGATCTTAGGTTGGTGTTCTTACTTGTGTGTGTGTCTCATGTTAAATAAAATATGGTTTGTAAAGAAAGTTGAATGCTCTTTCTTGGTGATTTTTGTGTTCTTGTTGAAAATCCCCACTATTGTTCATGAGAGTTTTGTTACTTTTTGAGAGATTTGTTTCTTTTGGTCTTTGTATTGAAATTTTTTTAACAAGAGCATTTCAAGGCACACTCACCCTTGGGAGGGCAGAGTAACCTTGAGGGGTGAAGGGGTTAGTGACAACCTTGGTTAGTGTAGAGTCTCGTCATGTGTGGGAGGGATAAACATGGAGTTTTTGGTCTCCATGATGCCAAGCTTTGCCTACGGGCATTTGGGGGCCATAAGGAGTTTTGTTAACTAGAAGCCATGGTTTTGTTGTGAGAAGGATTGTGGAAAGGAAGATGTTTTGAGCCCATGTGTGGAAGCCCATTTGCAACATTTTTTTTGTTATGTCTTAGCATTCTCCTTTTGGGTATTTGGTCCACTTTCACCCCATGGTAAAGGTCTTTTGAAGGCTTTTGTGTATGCCTTGGTTACGAGAAGTTTTGTGTTCTCTTATTGGAAGAATTATTGTAAGAATTTTTTGTTTGTTACTTGTTCACTTTTTACTTCCCAAGCTCGGGGGTGGCCTTGTAAAGGCCTAGGTTGGGAGGCGAGCCTCCATGGTCAACCTTGTTTTATTGTAGGTTCTTTGTTGCAAAAGGATCAAGAGAAGAAATATATGTGTGGACCCAAATGGCTGGAAATATTTCATAATATGACTCCTCTGATGTTTTGTATTTTGAATTGAAGTCAAAAGAGAAACAACTTCCATGTGTAAGCCTTCTAGAATTTGTCAATAAATAGTAGTAATTTATTAACTATTATTACAATTGCTTATTGAGTTCAAAAAGAAGAAATATTAAAGTTCTGGTATTCTATATACTGTTGAAATTTTTAAATCTGTGTTTAAAAAATTAAAGTGTTTGATCCTTCAGTCAAGTTGTTGTTACAAGTAGTGTTTGTCGTTGCACCAAAATATCGACCTGTTAATGCCCAATACAATCACTAGACTTATAGAAGAGACATGAGGCAGTTAAGCCATATCATGAATCTTGAGGGGAGTGCTGACCATTTTTCCAACAATCTCCCCATTAATGTTACCCGAGGGGATTCAAACCTATGACCAAGCTCTGATACCAATTGTTACAAGTAGTGGTTGTCGTTGCACCAAAAGATCGACCTGTTAATGCCCAATACAACCACTAGACTTATAGAAAAGACAGGAGGCAGTTAAGCCATATCACAAATCCAAAGGGGAGCGCTAACCATTTTTCCAACAATTGTATCTCAATATTTTGTTTAGCTATTGGAACAGTAAGTTTGGAAATTGAATTATGTCCTGAAACTTTCATTTTGAAATTTAGAATTATATTCACGATTTAAATTGGTTTCTGATTCATTTAGATGTTGTAAATATTCTTTGTGAAATCCATTACTATTGTGAAAACTAGAAATTTAAAAAGAGAGGAATGTATTCAGTGAATCGAGTGTTCAAGTTATATTATTACTTAGATGGAATGAAAAATTTGTTTCAAAACTAGGCTTACTTGAATGGTTAATGTATGTTGAAAAAGGAAGCACCTATGTGTTAATTCTCTTTTTAAAGAAGAATGAAATCACAAATAATTTAGCTATTCTGGAAATATATATATATATATATATATATATATATATATATATATATATATATAATGGGCGACCCCATAATAATGGGTTACACTTTTTTAGACATGATGATTTTTGCTGAAATAACACATTTTTAATATAATATGATGATTTAAGCCTTGAGAGGTTCCATTTGAAGGAATTAATTACAAATGGTTAGCTGAAAGCCTCTTAGATAAAAACATGTTGATATAACATCTATACTCTTCATTCATACCTACAATGGAGTCTCCTTCGCACCTATTAAAATGCTGACCAAACATCACTTCGACTTTATCTTCTGGAAGGTCAAATGAATCCATTTGACAAACCTATCTATGTAGTAAGGTACTACTGAGAAAAATATTTCCAATGATTATAAGGTTAATAGATATTAAGTTTATTGTGACTTTGTATTTTTAGTTTTACTAAACATAGATATTTCATCGTATATCTACCTCTATGTTTGACACGTATGGAAATTTATTAAATGAGAGAAAAAAAATTCTAAAAAATATATATGCCCTCAATATTAAAGATCTATTTCTATAAAAAATAATAAAAATAAAATTGGACAAATACAAGGCGAGTTATAAGCTATGTAGTCAAGGTATGTCAAAATTACAGTTTAGTCAACTTCAAACATTAATAAAATATGTAATAATCATGATAATGTCATCAAACCAATTGCATTCCCTCCATATGGTTGTTGCAAAACTAAATTTGAAAGAATCACATTGATATCTATTTTAGAAAAAAAGTTATGCTCTATGAAAACAATGTAACTCTTTGAAAATGACATTTTCAACAACATACCAGTTTTCGTGGGAGAAAGAAAAAACCATTCAAATCAATTCAAAAATAAAAATAAAAATAATATTTAGAATCTAGACAGAAAATATTAAAAGACTCTAATTTACTTCATCTTCTGATTTCAAACGGTTTAACGACAATATGCATCTGAATCTGATTTTTGTTTTCAAAATGTAGAGTTCAGTGTCCGTTCAGAATAAAAAGTGTAACCTACTATTATGTCTTAAGGAAATGAGTTACTATTTTTTTAAGTTTGTTCTTTCTATGCACCAAACTCATCATTGGAAATTCCTTGAAATCGATTAAGTCTTTTGTTCTTATCGACCCAAGCTTAAAGTTTCTTTTTTTGACTTCCTTTGAAGACTGTTCATTTTGGGGTTTTCTTCCTCCTTGGCTTTTCGGCCTTTTTTTTTTTTCCTAAAGTTTCGATTGTGCGAAAGAGCGTTGTCTTTTTATAGTAAGTCAGAATTGCACCTCTTACCTTCAAAACCCAAAGTCAACTTCTTCGATCTTTAACTTTATCTTTTTGGGCACTTCTTAAACCTTGAATCGAAATATCTTAAATATACCACCTTCGCTTCATTTATGATATTTCGCACTCCAACTACCTTATTTCTGAAAGGGAACTAGACTTAACCTTTTCTTTGAAGTTGATCTTTCCCTTTAAGTTTTGACTTTCTCTCTCTTGCATCATAAAATTGGAAATGCACCTCCCTTAGTACATTTCCAAAAATCTGACTCCGAATGCTTTCTTTTCGAAAGTGCATCTTCAACCATAGAAGTTAAAACACTTTTAAGTGTCTTCTTTTGGGATTTCAAAAAGAGCACAACTTGGCTCCTTTTTCCAAAATGTCGCACCTTTGGAACTATTTTTCTAAAAGTTGCCTTCTTCTTTTGGGCTTTTCAGATTTCATCGTTGAGCGGTGTGAAACCTTACAATGTTCTGCCTTCATCCTTTCAGACTTCTCTCTTCTCCCCTTCTTTTTTTGAAGAAGGCGTCGTCGATCTTCTTCTCCCCGCAAAATGTTTTTGGCTAAGTCCTTGTTTCAAGAATCATACTGACTCCCTGCGAAACCTGAGTTAGCAATACTTTTTGTTTACAATTCTGATTTAGTGAAGGAGTGGCTCACTTTTGGATTTCATACTCTTTGGCTTCCATTTCTAATTTGATTGGACTTCGCAGTCGGGCATGCAATTTTCTGAAATTATGGCCCTTACTTTTTGTTTTTGAGTTTCTCGACCCATGATCAGTGTTTCTAGGAACCGATGTGTCTTGTTTAGCGTAGCTAATACCCATTTTACTGGTTTGAGTCTACCAACCCAAATTTTAGCAAGGAGGTTATTATTATTTTGAATTATTTGTCTTGTATGTTTAAAATATTTTTACAATATTTAAAGGTGCAACTAAAATATTTACTAGTTAAAAATATTTAAAAGTGAAATCAAATACTTTTAGGAGTTGTGTTATGATTTTTACTCTAATGTATGTTTAAAAAAAAATGTTGGTGAGTTTTTGGTGTGTTTTACCCTAGAAATTTTGGGCATGACAGAGTACAAGTTCTCTAGCACTAGGCCAATTAAAGTGTACGTAATATAGTGATGGAAAACTTAATTGGTATAAGGTATGTTTCTTTGCAGTCAAAGGAAAGTTGAGAGTAAAATTATAGAAGCTTTGATTTAAATGTCTCACTTCCAAGATTATTAACTTGCTCCATTTTAGTCCTCATTAGCCAACTTTCTATTAAATAATGCTTCATGGTGCACTTTCTTCTAAGTGTTTGAAGACCCCATCTATCTTCTCATGACTCCTCAACTCAAGAAATCATGTGCAAAGGGATTCTTTTTGTGAAGATGGATAAATAAATTTTGTGCAACAAGAGATGAAGAAATGAGGTTACATACTTCCATCAAACAAATAGAAGTTAAACAATTGGTTAATAATTGCATGGTGACAACTACTATCACCATATCCATAATTATATCATCCACCATAATAATTGTTAAACCTCATGCTTTTGCCAATGTTGATATAAGGTTTAGTACAATGATATGCAATATGAAGTTGGTCATAGCTAACCATTGAGGTTATAAATCATACAAATGACAAGTGCAAACATTATCTAGACCACAAATTAGACTAATGTAAGAATATATAGTTAGAATATAGGATAAATGAAATCCAAAGATTGATAAATTAATATTTCTAAATGTACATAGTATATATCTTCTTATGATTACCTAATGAATCTAGTGTTTTCACATATCTTGACTATGAATTTGATATTAACTACACTAGTATATTTATAATTATCATTGTTTGTCCTTTGAAAATTAGATGATTGTGATCTTACCTTGATGTCGTTGTGCTCCATTAATAAAGATGTGAAAATTTAATAGGATTGTAAGAAAATTTGGATTGGATAGTCATTTGATCTTGTGAGTGGAAGCATATTATATTCATGATTCATCAGGATCATCACTACATGTGAATTTAAATTTCTAGAAATATTATGAAAACCCAATCCTTTGTTGTTCCAAGTGGGTAATTCATTCATTGGTTTTATGTCTTCACTTTTGTAGCGTGTTCCTATTTATGATGTTATCAATACTTTTAAATTTGATGTTAATGTGTGGTAAATATGCATATGAGGCTAAGTTTACATTAAACAAATATTTTGAAATGAGCATATGTTCATTTAATGCTTATCATTAATTCTTGATGACATATGAGTATTTCTCTTGTTCAAAAGTATATGATGTTGTTTATGTAATGGGCTATCTACTGTTGTGGTCACTAAGTTGGATGTAGGATGATCCACTCTACCCTACAGGATAGAGAGGGAAAGTGTCATTCGAGAGAGGGCTATAGATGAGGAAAACAAGTGAGTGATGTCATTTGAGGCTCATGTCATCGGTTGTATGTGCTCAATATTATTGGTTGAAATACTTCATGTCACTTTAGGTGTAGTGTCAATTTGAACCTATGTTGATCCTAACTTGTCTCTAGACCAAGTACTATGTTTTGGTTATTTGGACCGGAGTCTAATTTGTCATTCTTTTAATTACTTTATATTTAAATGATGATTATAACATTACTTTAATTCATTAATACATACATATTACATATCTATATGAATACATGTGTACATATTGTTAGGAATGAATGCTGGATGTTGGCAGTCATTCTGTAGCAGTTGTTGTTGCATTCACGACTATGATTGTCATTGATGTCAACACAGTGATCTTCTGGAGACTAGCAGAGAAGCAAACAATGTTTTAATTAGCGCACGTGGGATATTGTAGTTGGAGCTTTTCAATGTTGAGGTTATACTCTTTGATATGTTATATGTCCATGGTTAAGAGTGTAGACAATAATTCATTGATTCATGAAAGTTATGAGCATTTTTGTAAAAGTAGTATTCAGGCAGTGTTCTTGAGTAGCGGTTTGTGGAAATTGGATGATATCTCCTAATCGGGATGGAATCTGGTTTTGTGCAATTAAAGGGAATTTTGAGACACATTGATGGTGACATGGTTCACAACGCAAACTTTGAGGTCACATGAGTGAAGAGTTATTGCATTTGGAATCCGACAGTTTTGTGTAATTTTGATGTAGCGTATGGAAACTTTTATTTTGTAATTGTGTGCCGACTCATTTGTAATTATTTGAGTGTGGTATAAAGGAAGGAATTTTTTTCCTTATTGTATGTAGTTTTAATATGAAAGAAGTGTGAGCATGGTTTGGTTGCATGCGAATGTAAGCATGAAGTGAAGAAAAGAGCCTAAGAGGTTGTGAAAGCGAAATTGTGAAGGAAGACATGCGAAGTACAGAGATCTGGAATTGAGATCTGGTATAGCAGTAAGTGTGGTTTGGCATAGTAAGGAGGTAACATATTTCATATTATTCTGCTAAATAATATCAAGGTTATTTGGACAGTGTGTTCAGTGATCTTACCCTGAAGCTGTTTGGGCATTGGGTCCTTTTGTCTTCCATAACTCTTAATAGGGTTAGAATCTTTTAACAGGGATTCAAAATCTCCTAACAAGGATTTATATGTACTGAATGTATTTCATAAGACTCCTAACAGAGTCCATTCTCTCACAAGGAATATTCATATTAGTGCATATTTTGTGGGCATCATTCCCACCGGGGTTTACTCTTTGATCAAGAGGTTCCCTAGTCAACATATCTTGTGTTATTGTGTCATTGTGTATGAATATCTTTGTATGGTTAGTAATTGCATTGCTTACATGGTTAAATGTTGTTGAAGATGTTAAAAGTTATAATTATTTGATAACTAATTCACCCCCCCCCCCTCTTAGTTATCTTGATGGACTTTACTTTCTAACAATTGGTATTAGAGCAGCAAGTCCTTGAAAGGAAAGTTTAACAGCTTAAGGAGATCCATGGAAAATTTCAGGAAAGAAAGCCCTAAGTTTGATGGTGTAAATTTTGATAGCTGGAAGGAAAAGATGAAGACACATCTATTGTGTTTAGGACCAGGCTATTGGTTGATTACAAAGAATGGAATAACTATAATTGAAGAAGACAGTCTTGAAACAAGTTCTAAAGATGAGGTAGATCTATTCATGTGTAACATACTTTCAAGAGAAGCACTCTTGATAGCACTTCGGGAGAATGAATATAGTCAGGTAAAATGTTTTAAGAAATCTAATGAAATTTGGAAAGCTTTACACTCTACTTTTGAAGGTGATGAACATGCAAAAAGAGCTAGATTACATAATTGGATATGCGCATTTGAAGATATTAGAATGATGGAAGATGAATCTGTTAGAAGCTATATTGGTAGAATGTCAGAAATTGTTGCAGGGATAAAATCTTGTGGAGGATCAAAGACAAAGAATGAAGTGATATGGAAAATTCTGAGGACATTGAATCTTGTATTTAAGCAGACAACACAAATGATTGAACAAGTTATACCTTGTACTACAAACTTTACAAGAGAGACTCTTCTTGGTAGATTGGAAGCAGCAGAGATGAACCTGAGGTTATCAGGAGACTTACCTAGAATGGAGACAACATTCAGTGCTCTTAGTATTTGTCCTACTTTGTCAAAAAGTACCAGTGTGAGTGGAGATTATGCTAGCAGAAACAGATCTAGAAATGAATAAGATAAGAAGATTGAAGAAGCTATTGCCTTTCTTGTGAAAAGAGAACCAAACGGTAAGAAAAATTTTAAATGTTGGACTTGTCAAGAATATGGTCATTTTGCATCTAAATGTCCTAAGAGAGTTAAGAAGTACACAAATAATTTCAAGCCTAGAAGATCTAAGGAATTTTATTATGCTAATGATGAAGATCTTGAAGCTAGTATAGAAAGAACTTTGAGTGAAAGTGATACTAAGAATAATGATGAAATAGGATTTGTAGCAATTAGAGAAGAAAATTTTGAATCTAATGTTAAAGAAGAAAAAGCATTAGTTTCCCAAGTTGAAAAGAAAGCTGATTGGATTATAGACAGTGGTTGTTCACATCATATGACTGGAGATATGAAGAAGTTCATAAAGTTTAACAATTATGATGGAGTTGTTAGAGTTGGTAACAATGCACCTTGTTTGATTAAAGGTATAGGATCTATTACTCTTGATGGAAAGACTAATACTGATGATGTTTACTTTGTTGATGGATTGAAACATAATATTTTGAGTGTTGGACAATTAGTGGATAAGGGATATCAAGTTTGGTTTACTGAGAAAACTTGTGTGATAAAAGATAAAGATGGAAATCTAATTGGAATTAGATCTAGAACCAGAGGTAATGTATTTCAGTTGAATCCTACTGAGATGACATGCTTGATTACTAAAATTGATGATAGTTGGTTATGGCATAGAAGGTTTTGTCATATAAACTTTGATAACATTGTGAAAGTGAGTACTACACTTGCAATAAGGGATTTGCCTAGAATTATGAAGCCTACTAACATGATTTGCAAAGAATGTGTGATGGCTAAGCAGAAGAGAAATTCATTTCCTAGTAAGAAGTTCACATCGGCAGAGAAGTTGGAGATTGTTCATACAGACTTGAGCGGTCCTACCAAGACTAGAGGATTGTATGGAGAAAGGTATTTTATGATTCTTGTTGATGATTTTACAAGAATGATGTGGATTGCATTTCTGAAAGAAAAATTTGAAGCATTTGATAAGTTTAAGATCATTAAGAATAAAGTTGAGAATGAATCTGGAATGAAGATTAAATGTTTGAGTCTGATAGAGGTGGAGAATTTACTTCTAGAGAGTTTAACACCTTTTGTAAAGTGAATGGTATTAAGAGACAATTTTCAGCCCCTAGAACACCTGAACCAAATGGTATTGCAGAAAGAAGAAACATGTCAGTAACTGAAGCAACAAGAGCTATCTTATTTGAGAATAACTTGGCGAAGACATTTTGGAGAGTAGTGAATACAATAGTATATACAATAAATAGAGTACAAATCAAAGCAGACACAGATAAGACACCTTATGAATTATGGTTTGGACATGCACCCTCAGTTAAGTATTTTAAAATTTTTGGAAGCAAATGTTATATAAAAAGAGATGATGATATTGGAAAGTTTGATCCTAGAAGTGATGAAGGTATTTTTCTTGGATATTCTTTGAAGAGAAAAGCATATAGATGTTACAATAAGAGAACTAAAACTATTGTTGAGAGCGCAAATGTTAAAGTTGATGAGAAGTTTAAAATTCAGGAAAGAATGCTTGATTATGAATCTGATGAAGAAGCTAATCCTCAGCCTAAAATTGAAACTACTGAATTATTCTATGAGACTGATAGTGAATTGTTGAATGTGAATCATACTGCAGAAGAAACCAAAGAAGAATCTAAAGAAGAATCTACAGTTGAAGCAAGATATGTGACTATGACACCGAACAGGTATCTATCTAGACATCATCCTGTTGAACAAGTTATTGGAAGTTTGGACAGAGGAGTTATGACTAGAAATAAGGTACATTTATGTTTGATTTCTCAAATTGAACCTAAATCTACTAATGAATCTTGTGAAGATGAACATTGGATTAATGCTATGAAAGAAGAACTAGATCAAATTGAAAAGAACAAGACATGGGAATTGGTTCCTAGACCTAAAAACAAGAATGTGATTGGAACTAAATGGGTATTCAAAAACAAGATGAATGAATAAGGAGAAGTAATAAGAAACAAAGAAAGATTAGTATGTAAGGGATACTCACAGCAAGAAGGAATTGACTATGAAGAAACCTTTGCACCAGTAGCAAGACTTGAAGCAGTAAGAATGTTTTTGGCTTATGCAGCTTTTAAAAAATTCAAAGTGTATCAGATGGATGTGAAGTCTGCATTTCTGAATGGTGAATTGGAAGAAGAAGTCTACATTGAGCAGCCTGAAGGTTTTCCTTTGACTCAAGAAGGAGATATGGTATGTAAACTAAAGAAATCATTATATGGACTAAAGCAAGCACCTAGAACTTGGTATGCTAGATTGGACAAATATTTGTTGAAATTCGAATTTACTAAAGGAACAACAAATAGTAATCTGTACACAAAAAAAATTGAAAATGGATTTTTAGTTATAGTTATTTTTGTTGATGACATTATCTTTGGAGGAGAAGATGAAGCTAGTGACAAATTTGCTAATGAAATGAAGACAGATTTTGAAATGAGCATGATTGGTGAGATGAAATACTTTTTGGGATTACATATAACACAGAACAATGATGGTATCTTTGTTAGCCAGACAAAGTACTTGAATGATTTGCTGAAAATATTTGGAATGGAGAACTGTAAACCAGTTGGAACACCTATGGTTACAGGACACAAACTATCAAGCAAAGATGAAACACCAGCAGTTGAGCAAAAGAAATACAGATCCATGATTGGAGGATTGTAGTACTTAACATGCACTAGACCGGATATACAACATTTAGTTGGAATGGTAGCAAGATTTCAAGATGAACCTAAAGAGTCACATTATGCAGCAGTAAAGAGGATATTGAGATATTTAAGAGGCACAATGGACTATGGATTGTGGTATGAAAAATCTGATGATTTCACCTTATGTGCATATACAGATGCTGATTGGGGAGGTAGTGTTGATGATAAGAAAATCACCAGTGGTGGAGCCTTTTTTCTTGGAGGAAGATTGGTTTCCTGGTTGAGCAAGAAGCAGAATTGTATTTCACAGAGTACAGCAGAAGCAAAATATGTAGCAGCAACAAACAATTGTAACCAGATAATTTGGATGAAGCAGATGCTGAAGAATATTGGAATTAAATTTGTTGAACCTGTTGTCATACATTGCGACAACACCAGCACAGTCAGTATGTCTAAGAATCATGTATTGCATTCTAAAACTAAGCATATAGAGATCAAGTATCATGTTGTAGGAGAGAAAGTTGCTAAGAAAGAAGTCAGACTGGAGTACATAAGCACAAAGGAACAGATAGGAGACATATTTACAAAGTCTTTGCCTAAGGATACATTTGAGTATCTAAGAGGTATGCTTGGGGTTATGCCCCAGCCTACTTTTGAGTAATGATGCAGTTGATTGCATCCGTCTAGTTGTATATGAGCCCTATCTTTTTCTGGGTTGGATGTTGGTACTTCCTCTATGGGGGAGTATGTGTATTTGAGCTGAGTCATGAGGACTCTTGTGAATGTATTTTTTGACACAATGTCTTTGGACATTGAGTTGTTGTTGACATAGTGATGAAATTTCTATCATTGATGTCAATGGGGGAGAAGTATACATGAAAAACAATATAGAACATCTGTTGGAGAGAACTTAATAGAATAATGAAGCAAGATTTGATTGATGAAGAAGAATTGAAGAACTTTTAGAGTATCAATGCAGCAGTGCAACAGTATTGGATTTTTGGAACATTGGATATTTTTCATCTATGTTGCCATCAATGCCAATTGGGGAGATTGTTAGGAATGAATGCTAGATGTTGGCAATCATTCTGTAGCAGTTGTTGTTGCATTAATGACTATAATTTTCATTGATGTCAACACAATGATCTTTTGGAGACTAGCAGAGAAGCAGACAGTGTTTTGATTAGCGCACGTGGGATATTACAATTGGAGCTATGCAATGTTGAGGTTATAATCTTTGATATGTTATATGTCTATGGTTAAGAGCGCAGATAGTAATTCATTAATTCATGAAAGTTATGAGCATTTTTGTAAAAGCAGTATTCAGGCAGTGTTCCTGAGTAGTGGTTTGTGGAAATCAGATGATATCTTCTAATCGGAATGGAATCTGGTGTTGTGCAGTTAAAGGGAAGTTTGAGACACATTGATGGTGACGTGGTTCATAGTGCAAACTTCAAGGTCGCACGAGTGAAGAGTTATTGCATTTGGAAGCCGACAGTTTTGTGTAATTTTGATGTAGCATATGGAAACTTTTATTTTGTAATTGTGTGCCGACTCATTTGTAATTATTTGAGTGTGGTATAAAGGAAGGAATGTTTTTCCTTATTGTATGTAGTTGTCATATGAAAGAAGTGTGAGCATGGTTTGGTTGCATGTGAATGTAAGCATGAAGTGAAGAAAAGAGCCTAAGAGGTTGTGAAAGCAAAATTGTGAAGGAAGACATGCGAAGTACAGAGATCTGGAATTGAGATTTGGTATAGCAGTAAGTGCAGTTTGGCATAGTAAGGAGGTAACATATTTCATATTATTCTGCTGAATAATATCAAGGTTATTTGGACAGTGTGTTCAGTGATCTTACCCTGAAGTTGTTTGGGCATTGGGTCCTTCTGTCTTCCATAACTTTTAACAGGGTTAGAATCTTTTAATAGGGATTCAAAATCTCCTAACAGGGATTTATATGTACTGAATGTATTTCATAAGACTCCTAACAGAGTCCATCCTCTCACAAGGAATATTCATATTAGTGCATCTTTTGTGGGCATCATTTCCATCGGGGTTTACTCTTTGATCAAGAGGTTCCATAGTCAACATATCTTGTGTTATTGTGTCATTGTGTATGAATATCTTTGTATGGTTAGTAATTGCATTGCTTACATGGTTAAATGCTATTGAAGATGTTAAAAATTATAATTATCTGATAACTAATTCACCCCCTCCCCCTCTCAGTTATCTTGGTGGACTTTACTTTCTAACACATATATAAATTAAAATACATATTAATATATGTACATGTATATATAAATATACATACATATAAGTCTAGGTATATATGTATGAGTAGTTGTAAAAGAGATGAATATAAATATATGCTTCATATAGTAATTTGAAATCAATAAGATTAAATTCTCATGCACCTTAATTGCCAAGGTATTACAACTAATATATATATATATATATATATATATATATATATATATATATATATATATATATATATATATATATATATATATATATATGTATGTATGTATGTATGTATGTATGTATGTATGTATGTATGTATGTATGTATGTATGATTTTGATAGTCAATTTTATACAACTTAATATTGTATGGCATTGACACACATGTGTGCGCACACACACATATACATATATTTATATATTTATGTGTATATATATATGTAGGTATAGACTAATATCGACAAGCTTATGATAAAATTTTTATGTTATTAATTTTTATATTAAACAATAGCGAAACAAAAAGATATTATTATTTTGTTTACTATTAACATAATTAAATAAGTATTCATAGTGGCACTATGTTTGAGCCACAAGAGGAATTAGACTCTTCTTTGGATGATATCAATCTCCATGGTGGGCATTAGTCATTACCATGATGTCACAAGTTTAGAATATGATTTATCCCTTCTTTGTATCGTTGGCATTTAATATGCGAGGGGAGATTTGAATGTTAATAATCTACAATTAGCATATCTTTTAAACTATTTTTACACCGTAGGCGTAAATGGAAAGCCCCGACCTATTTTGAATGATTGACGGTTACAAGTTGTGGAGAGCCCAATGACTACCATTGGGAGCTTGTTGGCCGTCCACCCTGCATTTGCTCCACCGGCCCACTTTACACATCTTCGAGATACAATCTGTTGTGTGGAGGAAGATGACACTTCATGTCACAGAAAGTGAGGGAAACTTGGTATTCGTAAGTTGCTTTAATAATTTGCGAACATGGAGTGAAATAACACCTAAGTGTAGAAAGCAATGGCATTGATGTCTATGAGTTGTTGGAACAGGGGAATGACCACCACCATCGCAAGTTGTGGCTTGTATTTTCTCTGCATCATATTCCACAAGGGATGCTTTAGTCTCTGATATTTTAACACTTTTTTTTTAATCTTTGGTGCATTTTACAGAAAGCTTAGCCGATGTTGATGATGAAGCGGTGAAACAGATGTGGTTGCTAGCTTATTCCAACCGAGTGGAGACTTACCTGCAGATGGGCGAGTTTAAGTGGGCTCTGGAGGACTTGAACCAGGCTCTCTAGATCGAACCCGACCATCTCAAAACCCTTTTCTGGAAAGGCCACGCTCTGCAGGGTCTCAAAGATTATGCCCAGGCATGCCAAGTTCTGCAAGCGGCGCTCCAGCTTAGCCCCAAGCAAGCAAAAATTTATGTTTCTTTGTGACGGTCCAAGAATTCTTGTTTGATGCAAACACCCAAAAATCAACAAAAATGTTGCTGGTACGGATACACGACCAGCGCATCCGAGCCATTATTTCCTGAAACTCTTTAGGTGAGTTTGAGCAGGAGACCCCTGAGGGGTACAGTGAGCATTTTTACATTGAGGGTTTCAATGGGCTGTGGGTGCTACCCACATTTATTAATCACTCCTGCATCTTGAATGCAACCAGACTTGAGGTGGGAAAAGCAATGTTTTTTCACGAAACAAAGCCAATCGACAAGGGAGAAGAAATCACCATTTCTTACGTGGATGCCCCGATTCCCCTTCCTCCAAAAACATCAACAGTCCCGCGAATCCTCTGCAACATAGCTCTGGCCTTTTCAGGCCCTTCTCTTTCCATCAAACTGTTGGGTGTCCCTAGAAGCCACAAAATTCCCAAGCTCAGTATTATAGCAGGGATAATCGCTAGACCAAGGGAGAGACGCCATCCCCAATTGTGTATTTTAGCAGTTCCATAGTTTGTGAGACTGGCAGACAGGCCACCCACAGAAATGAACAATTGGAATCTTGAGTTCAGAGCTCCTCTCATTTGCTTTGGTGCCATCTATGAGAGATACAGAGGAACTGCCTACAATCTCAATCATAAATTTCATTACTGTGATGAATTCAAGATATTACATAGTAATTAAGGGCCCGTTTGGTTGCACCCCATAACCGGATTATGCCGCCCATAACCCGGTTATGGGGTGCAATTCCCTGTTTGAGAACGCTTTTACAAAATGAGAATGTGAATTTGCGTGACCCCATTTCGCCGAAAACGTGGATTTCGAAATTCCACCTCAGAAGGTGGAATGACTTTCGAATCCACTATTTTGTTGACAACTAAACAAGATTTAATCTTTCCGTCGGGTCCGGGCAACTCCACGTTTTTGGACTTCAGATCATTTTTAATCTTTCCGTCGGGTCCGCAAATAACCACGTTTTGATGCAGCCATTTCCACGGTTTGGAAACAATGATTGCCGCGCATTCGTGTTCATCTGTGTGTTCGGCTTTGTGCTGCAGTGTTCGACGCTAGGGTTTGCAGTGTTTCAGCACTAGGTATGAAAATATCCATCTCCGTTCTTGCAGAAAATTGACGCTAGGGTTTGCGAACATTTTTGTTAGTTGTTAGGGTTTGTGAACATTTTATTTACCCTCCATCCTTATCCGTGACTTGAGCCCACGCCTTACATTTTGGACACAAGCATTCAATGTGGCTGATGTAAACTTTGTAATGATCTACATTATTGAGTACTATGTGGTATTAGTCTATTGGGTACATTTGTCTCGAGCTTCAGAAAATGTAAAACAAGTCTGATAATGTTTTCTTCAGGACTTGTATTCTGACTTTCTGAATTTTTTTGATGAAATGAGATTACACACTCCATAGAATGAATGATTATAATTGGGAATCAAGTGAGAACACATTCATTCCTGTAAATAGTTGATGTTTGTTTTGTTTTGGGCAGACTTCTTACAACTTGTTTACCAAAATAACATTCAGTATCCTAAACTGTTAATCTCTGCTTCAACGAAATCAATTATCAAATATTTATTTTAACTAATCAAATTTCAATTAATTATAAATCATCAAAACATATAACCTATTCATTGAATCAGTAGTTTTGTTTCCATTGAACTGGTGATGAAGATTCGTGTACATGAGCGAGAACCCACAATGTGGTCAGGTGTTAAACTCTTGACTCCAATCATATTAGTATAGATGGAGTGAAAGGCGAGGTTTTATAATGGCCTCCAACGGAATTAATTTGGGCATTTTGAGCCCAAGCCCTTCTGTCATATCAATTTCAGCTCCCTGTGGAGAAAACCACTAGAAGCTCTGAAGCAGCCGACCCAATGTATGGCTCACCACAATCAAAGCCAAAGATATGCCAGGGCAAATTCTTCTCCCTGAACCAAACGGAATCAATTCAAAGTCGCGTCCTTTCACTTCAATCATTTTGCTACAGTTCAGAAAATGTTCGGGAATGAATTCCGTGGGGCGGTCCCATACAATGACTGTCAGTTATACAATGACTGTCTCCTGAATTGATGCCTAGCTCCTCTAAGCCATTGTTAGTTTGTTTTGAACAAAGGGCATAAAATCCTTTGATTGTCCTCTGCTTCAACTGCATGCAAGGCATAATTTTTTTTTGTAATGCATTGTTATTGTGTTTTCCACCCCTGCACAAATATTAGATTTATACTGAGATATCTCAATAATCCTATCCCATGTTTAACTATATATATATATATATATATATATATATATATATATATATATATATATATATATATATATATATGTATATGTATATATATATATATATATATATATATATGTATATGTATATATATATATATATATATATATATATATATATATATATATATATATATTCGTTCAACAGGTAAACAAACTAACAATGGCTTAGAGGAGCTAGGCATCAATGTTTGCTAAAATATCAGATGTTGTCAGGTACCATCAAACAGAGTCAGTCATTTCCTGGGCAAATATTAATTGCTTTAAAATATCAGGCGAGACCATAGAAGAAATTAGTAAAATGAGAATTCCAGTTTTAAATTTCTAAGGTGTGATTTTTTATCAAGTTGGCAAACAAAAAGACACAGATTCTTGGATTCTCCTGAGTCATACATCATAAGCTAGTAAGCTCTCCAAATATCCAATCATACATCATTTCAATTCAAAATAAGCTCTCCGAAACAGAAAGATGAAGAACATCTATGAATTATTCTTAAAATTTCATAGACAAATTACTGTTATACAAAAATAGAAAGAAAGAAATCTTAAAATTTGATAGACAAATGACTATTATACAGAATAAACCAGACAAGTATTCTACTTGTCTCCAATGAGCTTTAGGTATAAGATGTACTAAAAGACTGGTAAAAAGTGCACTGACAATACAGGAAAACATGCCAAAATAGATAGCCAAAAGAGACTATCAATATGAAGGATGTCTTGAAGATAGTCTCAAAGTATCATCTTTAGGGTGACATGGGTTGTGGTAAGCCAATTGAATTATCCTAGCAAGAAGGATATTACTATATGATCTATTTTAAAAGCAATAAAAAACACAATCTATAGAAACATAATAATAATCTATGCCTCCAAATCTGTAATGAATACAAGGTAGTTCTATGTCTGTGTCAAGCCCGGAATAAGATGAATTTGATGTGCATGGAATACTAATCTTCTATAAATCCTCAAAGAAAGCACAACAGGTACATGGTTCCCATAAAATTAGTGAGAATATTTGCTGCGTCTGCATTTGAAAGATGAAACTTCTCAACCAAGTAAGATTCTCTGTAATTAAAATAAGTTTCTCTAGTAGCAAGGACCTTGATGATGCTCACTGTCTCATAGATGATCATTGATGTTGAGACTTGTATGAGATCCTACAAAGGAAAATAATTATAATTTTTTTTCAGAATTTGTTGAATTTTTTAAAATGGGGTTTAACTCCAAAAACATGGAGTTGCCCGGACCCGACCACCAGATTAAATTGGATTTATTTGAGCACATAACCGTGGATTTATTCAAATGAGGACATCCCTTCATTCAGAAATGATGGGCGCTATGAGATGTCCTCATTTTCACAAGGATAGTCACAAATGAGGACAGCCACTGTATAGAAAACATGATAATGTACAGTCACTATAAGGACAGTCACAAATAAGGCCATCTTACAGTGACTATATATTATCATGTTGTCTTTACAGTGACTGTCCTTATTTGTGATTGTCCTTGTCACAAATGAGGACATCTCATAGTGACTGCCCCTTGTGTAATTGTCACTTGAATGTATTGCCTATTATCAAGAAGAAAAGCATTTGCATGGTTCAATACCAATACATTCAAGTAGCAATTACACAAGGGACAGTCACTGTGAGATGTCCTCATTTAGTGCGTCTGATTACATTATGTCCTCTCTAACATAGTATTGGATGATCATACATTACTAGCTATTCCTTCCTAGGGACATAGATTAACTTGACACAAAATATGCATTGTCTTTTCTATTCCTTCCTAGGGACATAGATTAACTTGACACAAAATATGATCGTACATTACTATCTATTCCTTCCTTGTATTTTCTCTATATAACAAAGTACAAATCATTGCATAGGAGAACCTCATCTATAACTTCAATATGCTCTTAAAGCCTTATTTCCTTGATTAGGATATATCAAACTACTTTATGCTATTCTATGTTTTGCTTGATAGGAAAATCATGAAGTCTTACATATAAGACGATTTTTCTTAATAAACTCTCAATGCTACAATCTTTATCCACCACATCTAGGACATCGGTACGTATGTATACATGTATGTATGTATGTATGCCTATATGTATATATGTATGCTTGTATGTATATATGTATGATAGCAATTTAGATTAGATGATCATGCACAGTGCTTGCATCTACATAGCTAGTCCTCGTTGTATCTACATAGGTATGTACTCTTGCATTGTTCTTTATGGGCTTATGATCCTAACCAGTTGGTAGTCCTTGCTGTATTCCATTTACTATTGCTTGCTCCCATACTTCATTTCTTGATATACAATCATGTCTGACAACATTTATGTTGTCCACGTTTCAGGCCACCGATGGATCCTGACGATAGTATACAAGCGTATGCACAAATACTTAGGAATACCACATACACCCGGATTATCTCTTGTCTCTATGCCTTGGTTGTTGTGCTCAAACTATTGCAAGCTAAAGAAGGTAGCAACAGAGGGAAAAGAATCCGAAAAGGCAATTCATTTTATAGAGAGATTGTTCACTCTACTCAAGTTGATTGTCATGATCAGATTCGGATGAGTCGGGTTGCCTTCTCTAAACTAGCTATGATATTAAGGCAGAGAGGAACATTGAAGGATAGCAGACACTTGACAATAGATGAACAACTAGTGATGTTCCTCCAAACTCTTGGGCACAATCTTTGGAACCGCAAGATTGCCCATAACTTTGGGCACTCCGGAGAGACAGTCAGTAGGTACTTTCACAAGGTATTGACGAGCATCTTAGCACTTCATGGAGATTACTTCAAACCACCTGGACCGGGCACTCCTCCTGAAATTACTGGGAACCCCCGTATGGTTCTGTACTTCAAGGTGCATTGTTTGGTCTTTTGATTATGTTGTTTGGTACAGTGTTCCCCACCATATCAGAGGCTGATTTTGCATTTTCCCATACACCATATTTGATAGGACTGTGTTGGAGCTATAGATGGAACACACATCCCAGTCACTGTCGAGATTGAGAAGCAGAGTAAATATTGTGATAGAAAAGGGAACCTGTCACAAAATGTGCTTGCTGCAGTTTCCTTTAACTGCATGTTCCAGTACGTTCTTGCCGGTTGGGAAGGGTCTGCTGTCGATAGTCGTGTTCTAGGTTCAGCTCTGACTAGAGCAGAACCACTTGAGGTCCCCCCTGATAAGCCAAATCATAGTTTAATGTACTAAAGGGCACACTATGTATTCAGTCCTAACACTCTGCTAACGCTCTGCAGGAAAATATTATCTAGTGGACGCGGGATATCCGAATGCCCCTGGATTTCTCGCTCCTTACCAATCTACACAGTACCACTTGAAGGAATTTTCAAGAGAAAACCCAATACAAAATACCAGGGAGTTGTTCAACAACCGACACGCCTCTCTCAGAAATGCAGTAGAACGCACCTTCGGTATTGTGAAGCGGCGTTTTCCAATCCTGAGACATGCAACGACTTATGATATCATGACACAATCCTATATTGTTTTGGCGTGTTGCATACTTCACAATTACATCACGGAAGTGGATGGCATACTTGAGGTGGAAGTGGAAGAGGAGGATGATCATGATTGTGGTGGGGTTGATGTGCCAATGTTACAGACATATGGCTTCTCTCAGCAGGATAGACATGAGTGGTCACAGTTCCGGGATGACCTAGCAAGTAGGATGTGGGAAGACTATAGACATAGAGAATAGCTGTACTTTCTTGTTGGTTAATGATTGTGCAGTATAGTGGTTTCCTTTGATATTTGATGTATGGTTGTATGGTTTCCTTTTGATGACATATGCAGAGATATTGATGTATGGTTGTATGTTTTCCTTTTGATGGATACTTGATTCTGACAATGCCTTGTATACATGATTCTGATTTTCCTTTCGATGTATGGTTGTATGTTTTCCTTTTGATGTATGGTTGTATGGTTTCCTTATACTATGCCTTGTATACATGATTCTGATTTTCCTTTGGATGTATGGTTGTATGGTTTCCTTTTGATGCATGTTGTTTGGTTTCCTTATGCTATGCCTTGTATACATGATGCCTTGTATGTATTTATCTCCTGACATTGATAGCCATGTGCAGACTACTACATGGCAATGACTGAGCTACTCATGAGCATTGATGGCAGTGCTCAAGACCCGATTATGTTGGAAGAGCCTTCGTCCAGTAAGAAAATGATCTGGACCAAATGTATGGAAAGGGTTTTCCTTGATTTCCTCATTGACCAAGTCCACCTTGGCAGAAAATGTGAAGGTGGCTTCAAAAAAGAAGCGTGGGCTGCCATTGAAAGGCAGTTCAATGCGGAGTTGACTATGAACCTAAGCAAAGACCAATTCAAGAACAAGCTAAAAACTTGGAAGCAAGGATTCAAGCTTGTGAGAGATTTGAGGAGCAAAAGTGGCTTCGGTTGGAACGAAGTAACGCAGACTATGGAGGCAGCGGATTCGGTCTGGGACAAACTTTTCGAGGTAAATTTGTCTTTTCATGACTTTTATATCCGCTCTCTTAACTATGCAAATCTAGTTTTTGTTGTGCATGTTGTTCTGATAGTCCAATGCACATTTTTTGGTGTTTGTGTAGTCTCGAGAGTACAGATCAGCTAGGATGTTCAAAAGAACATCTTTCCCATACTACAATGACCTTGCCATAATTGTTGGCAATGACATCGCTGATGGGACTGCCACAACAACTGCTGGCGAGGCCGAGGAAGGGCACTGTAACCGCCCTGCACAGTTAGATGATGATGATGATGATGCTAGTGTTGATGTTGATGGGCCTGAGTGTGGCACATCTTTTGAGACTCAGCGTGATCTGGATGATGAGACTGCAACTCCCCGATCATGTCCGAGCACGAGATCATCGCAGAGGAGGGTAAGGAAGAGGAAGGCAAGTTTGGCATCTTCCTTGGATATGATTTGTGAGACAATGCAGACCTTAATAGAGAGCCTTAAAGTGCCTCAGGTTGTCAAAGTCGACCATTCTCAGGAACAGGCCGTGTTAGGTGGAGCATGGAAAACTTTGAAAGCCATGCCTCAGGTGAGCAGCAGCGATGTGATCACATTCTACCAGATCTTGATGGAGAAGCCAGCCATCCTCAATGGGTTTCTGTCCATGGAAACCGATGAGGACCGGTTGATGTTGATAGATAGAATTTGTCGATCCACAGATGCATGAGGAATGGTCAAAGATGTGATGTCATCAATTCCTACTTGTCAATACTTTCATTTGAAGACAAATATTTGAAGACTGAACAACAAAATACCAATCTCTGTTTGAAGACTGAACAATACACAATACACAATACAAAAATATTATGCATTACTGTTAGGCATGACCCCACGGTATTAAAAAATTTAAATGCTGTTGCCTTTCTAATCATAATCTGAGTCAATTTTTGTGAAAAAAAGTTTGAATTTCTTAGGCATAAATATACATAGATGCTTATATTGAATATTCTGCTTCAGTAGCATGAACTAGTGACCCCGCGTAGTCTAAACTCTGGTATATATTGCATCCTTAGTAACCTTGCTTGGCAACTTGGCTGTAACTATTTTATTTGGGATCTCAACTGTTATTATTTACTGCATAATATTTGCTACCATACGCTTGTAAATTTTCATCTGTTGAGATAAAATGGCAGGAGCTCTGCCACACATAGTAATATTTGTTGAGATCTATTGCTACTAGCATAGATGATGTAGTGATATTGCTATCAGGATTCAACTGTGTAGTTTTTGAGTCCAACTCATTGACCCATGTTTCATGAGTTGGATGAGTTGGACTCAAAAACTACACAGTTGAATCCTGATAGCAATATCACAATTTGACTTCTTGTGGAAAATATCTCCTACTTATCAATAGATGATGTAACCAAAAAGTTACAACTTTAGTGAACTGATCACATTCGGTGCCATATGTAATCGAATCTTTTCACCCAATAATTTCCTTGCACTTGCCTTGAATATGTTTTCTTGACTGAAACATGATTTATCCATCTGTGTTTTCATTTCTGCTCTTACCTAGCCTTCTAACTATCCTTCTACATATGAACATTCATATACTCTCACTGCCTCTTTATTACTAGTACCTCAAATCGTTGCCTGTCATTTTGCTCCCATTGTGTATTATTATAACAATCCTTGGCTTCTTAATCAGAAAGGTTTTGGAACATATCCCAGTAAAGCAAAAATAATTTGCCAGTCTGCCATTCACGAATAAGGATGATGTCCGGCTGAGTGCCTATCACCTACATCAATTCCAGGTATGCTCGACTGAAAAAAAAAATAATCCTCTAGCTCATCATATGAACCCTCATAGACACATTGCCCTTTGAAAAGGTGGTTGGCCAGTTCAATAAGTATTAGTGGCGTTCCAGAAACTAGACCACAATATTCCCAACCTCCATTATGCTATGATGAGTATGTATCAGAAAGAGTCAGATCATTTATCTGTTCCTTCTTAATGCATTCATAGAAAGGAAGCATTACCTCCACCTTGTGTCCTCTGTTTAGACGTGCTCTTGCAAGACCAGTAACAACATCACCCAACCCACCAAACTTTGCTATGGGTGCAATTTCAGCTATAACATGTACAAGGTGCATGTGATTAGAATCAGGTTTAACATTGATTCTGAGATTTGAAACTGATTGGCACAAAGAAATTCTTTCTTCCAAAACAGGTTTTCATCATCTACAGATGGCCAACTAACATCCTCACATTTGAGATGAACAACTGATTCACCAGGACTAGGAGAAGTTGCCTTCGTCACAGGAAGTTTTCCCAAATGAGTAACTGCATCCTTTTCAACTTGTTTTGACGCAGTTATATTACTAATTTCTTCTCCAAATAATGATTAAATATCTGCCAACCTTGACAGAAGCTTTCTCTTTTGACCTTACACTTCTGCAATCTTTCATTCTGAAGATTCGTTAAAGAAACTTCCATTGGATGTATGAGAAACACTAGTCTTCGGGACATTTTATTCACACGTGATTTTAAGGAGCTTGGAGTCACAGGTCTACCTGCCACCCATATTTGCTTCTGAACTTTCAGGTGCCAATATTTTAACTTTTCTCTTAAAGCATCATGAAATCTTCCTTGTTTGGGTTGATAGTCAACAAACTAATTTTCTTGAATGTGAGCCAGGAAATCATTTGATTAGGAGTGCAATATACAGCCATGCAAGATCTAAAATCTAAGCACTAGACCTTAAGAGGATCTTCTTAAGCCTTAAGATAACCCTACTCTCTTTCAATAAGACTCCTCTTAATAACTGTGGCTGACACTTTCATCTTAAGAATATGTTACTGCTGTTCATGTGTATGTTACTGCTGTTCATGCGTATGTTACTGCTGTTCATGAATATGTTACTGCTGTTCATGAATATGATTGCTGAATATGATACCGAATATGATACTACTGTTCATGAATATGATTGTTGAATATGCTACTGAATATTCAGTATCATATTCAGTATCATAAGTAGTATCATATTCAGTATCATAAGCTGAATATGATACTGCTTATGATACTAAATATTCAGTATCATAAGTAGTATCATATTCAGTATCACAAGCAGTATCATATTTAGTATCATATTAAGTATCATAAGTTGAATATGATACTGAATATGATATTGTTGTTCAAATCCATTATTAAGATGACAGGAATATGAAGATGATAACCCGATTATGACCTTACAAAATATAGTTTTATGAGAAATGGAAGCATTGGATATTTATGTTAGAGCCACTAGTAAGTACCTGTCGGTATTTTTATTGTGTTAATTCTTTGGATCCATGCCAAGATTATTGTGTGTTGCTAGTGGTTATGTTGGCTTTCACAGAGTGTGTTTGTCATTTTATATAGTGCTCGTTTTCCTCTCCATTATTTTGTGTTGGTAGTGATTATGTTGGCTTTCATAGAGTGTGCTTGTCATTTTATATTTCATTTTATGTAGTGCTCATTTTCCTCTCCATTATTTTGTGTTGCTAGTGATTATGTTGGCTTTCATAGAGTGTGCTTGTCAATTTATACTTAATTTTATACAGTGTTTGTCTTTCTCTCCATTTTTTAATTCTTCTCTCCAGTTTTAGAAAACCTTGTTTCTCTCGTCTTTTGAATTTCGAGTGCTTTTAGACATATTAGCTTGCATTTGTTTTTAAGTGGAATACACGAAGGAGTACCGCATGATGAATGCTTCATTTAATGTATTGTTAAGATGTAGTCTCTTAACTATCCATTTCTAGTTCTTCAGACATGATTTTATAGATGTGTTTTGGTAGACGATTGTATTGTTCATGATTTTGTATGTATTAACCATCTTGTTATTATTGTCGCATTACGAAATTAAGTTAAATTATTCTACTTTGTTTGATGCTCTATATCATCTTCAATTTTTTTTCATTTTTTATTCATTTTAAAAAACCATGTGATAGGTACAGAATTAGAAATGGATAGTTTTGAGACTACACATGATAAAGTGAGACTACACATATGCTGACATTAAATATGTTTGAAATAGCTTCTGGATTTGATTTTGTAGATATTTTACGGTCACACTCTATGATCCTTCGTGGGGATGGAAGAGATAAAAATAACTGAAAGAAAAGTCCATTTTGATCTATTGCAATCATTTTGGTCTCAAACTATCTCTTGCAATCCCGATGATGAATCACAGAGTGTGATCCAAATCTATCTACACAATCGAACCAAGAAGGTATTTCAAATATCAATGCAAAAAATATCCACATATGTTGATAAAAAAATGAGCTATCTGATGATTGTTTACTGTACATGTTTGTAAACAGTCAAAATTTTTGATGGTACTCCTTGGTGTATTCCATTTAAAAATGAACAGGTTTTAGTTTTTGTATCATGTTTACTTTGGAGATGCAGGATTGATCATCGAATGTGGGGCATAAGGGCGCAGACGGTGGATCTACTTGTGCTTTTTTATTTAACAGTGTGTTTTCACACCACCACCCAGTTCATGGATATTGTTATATCTGATGCTATAGTTGTGTCATTATATTTTTTGCATAACTTTATTAATTTGTACCCATATAATATATTCATGTTGTTATAGCGAACAAAATTAATATGAATGAACAAATTTTTGCTTGATACAGTGTTGATGGCTACGAGGAATGCTCCTATGTGTGACTGCGGTGATGGATTGCGTTGTGTGTTGAGGAAGTCACAGACAGAGGTGAATCCAGGCCGTAAATTTTGGGGATGTAAAAACTTCTATAAGGTTGTTAAATGCACAATATTTAAATATTTACAAATAATAAATATTAGTCATTATAGCGAGACTAACTTATTTGTATTGTAGGATGGAGCTGGATGCGGTTACTTTCGATGGGTCAATGACACCCCGTCGTTGTCTACATCATCAGTACATTGTACACACAGACCTGTTGTAGATGACGAGTGCAAGAATTGTAAAAGACTAGAGAAAACTATGGCAAAAGCGGAGGCTACATCCAAAGCTGAAATCTTGTTTTTACGACGTCTTCTTTGTGCAACAATCATTCTATTTAGTTTGATCATCTTACTACTTAGTTTGATAATTTTTTGGAGATAGATATATATGTGGACTAGATAACTTATTTATATTTTGATGTGATATGAGCAATGTGTTAGTAGTTTGGAATCTTTGAAATAAAATAAATGTGAATAAAAATAAATATGTTTAGTATGATAATTAAAGATGATATTTATAATGATTGATTTATATTTGATGTATTTTAATAATTTGTTCTGTGATTAATTCAAACAAGTAAGCCATTTAAGGTTAAATACATTTTTTGTCACAATATTCGCATTGTTCCTTCTCTTCACGTACTTCTGACTCTCTACAAGAATACTATCCCTTCTCATGTTAAAAGTTGCAACGACTAGCTCTGTAGGTCTTCCACAATCACTATTGGGAGTAGTTTGAAAAGACAAACAAGGCATATGAGGTAAAATAAAAGGTCCTCATTATCCTATACCACTTGTGTGTGTCATACCAAGTCTTGCTAGGAAAGTAATGAGGTTGCAAGTTCTTGAAAGAAATTATTGGAGTGGGTATGATGCACGACCCTTTCATAGTAAAATTATCTAGATTTATAATGTGGCATTTATAATTTTTACCTTGCCACAACCTTTTACCTTTCCTACAAGTTTTTATATATTTTTCACAAACATTACTATACTTTGGCCACATAAGGGCTTGAAGCTCCATAATCGTAAATCCCAAAAATACCTTGTGGGTTTCAAATTTTATTTTCTCCATACATTTATCCTATTATATGTCTTCCTTAGTAATATTATAATGTTTGAACATTACAAAGTACACCAACCCCACCTGTGAAGACTACCAAGAGCATCGGTTGACGTTGGACATTGTATTGGTTCTCAAATCAATAGATTGGAAAGCACTAAAAGTATGCCAAGCTTTATTTTATAACTCTCCAATTGATTTAGCCAACTGATAGAATTTTTTATATTACCGAGCAATGCAATCTTGTTACTTTCATTGTATTGATATCTTATGATGGATTAAATACACAAATTCAAGTTCAATTAACTTTAAAATTTAAAATTGAAATAAATATAATAAATTAACAAAATATAATAAATATAATTAAATATAATAATAAATAATAAATATAATTATTTATAAATAAATATAATAAATATAATTAACATAGGTCAATAAAATATAATAAATATATCAAAACTGACTAATCATAAATTAATTTAAAAAAATAAAAAATAAAAAATCAGTGTCATATTCCAATTCTAATTTGAAATGAACAACCAAACGAAGAAGATGGAGACCCAAACTCAAATTCTAATTCAAAGTGCAGAACCAAACAGAGAATATGGAGACCTGCATTCTAATCCCAATTCAAAAATGTTCAACCAAACAGAGAATGAGAATTTCATAAATTCGAATTCCTATTTTCAATTTGACAACCAAACGAAGAATGTGGATTTACAAATCCATCTTCCAGAGCAACCAAACAGTCCCAAAAAAGCATAACCGGGGTTTGTATAACCAGGGTATAGATAACCATGATTTGCATTATTTTTCAATTCCCCAACCAAATGGGCCCTAAAAGATCAATCTTGTGATTGTATATGGGGATAACACATACTTGATCAGCAAAACCAATGCCAATACCCAGCATGATCCACTCCAATATCAACATACCCACATTAAGAGCACCACCATTGAGAGCAGCGCCTACCAAAACACTTAGACCACCCACCAATATGGATGGCTTTCGCCCGTAGGCCCTGGTAATAGAGAAAACCACCATAGAAGCTATTAATCCTGCTATATACATGGACGAAGTGAAGGTGGTCAAAATCTGGTTGTCGAATTCACAGTAAACACTAGTGTGGGCCTCTTTTTGGTGCATCTTTTTGTAAGTAGCCAAGAAGAATTTTACGAGGAAGGGATCCATGGATGTCACTCCTACAAAGTTCAAATATAAATATGTTATCCATCAAATATCTTCCTTTTATTCAATTCTCATCAGTTGAAAATTTTATGGTTTGCATGCATTAGGTGGCATTGTTATCCCCTTTGCATGTGTTCATTGGCAGCAGGAGCTGTTGGGCCATCACGTGCACCACACTTGTCAAACTTGCTTTGATCTCTCAACAATTCCTCAGAAAAAGCATACATGTTTGTTTTCCACCTTAAATTTCAGATAAATTGTAATTGTTGGTGTGATTTGTGTGTGATTATAGGCAACGTAATAGTCCCTAACAGAATAAGAAGTTTCTTCAACACAAAGTGGCACATCCCATCTGTTGAGGATTTCATTGCACTATAATATTTGATTATTAAACCCATCTAGGGAATTAGTTCAGCCCAGAGCTCATAGACTTATAGCAATACTTCTATTAGTAAATTCAATATGTAGCAAATGTTCTCTAGGAGGACCATGTCCCTGTATTGTAATTTGGTTGAACCAATATTTTTTATGATAATTTTAGTGTTTTGTAAAGGTTGTTCATATTGAATTCATAATTGGTCAAGATTTTAGATTATAAATTTGTATTTGGAAATTTTATAAATTAAGAATTGTAGTCTTTTTTAACTATTTTTAATTAACAATAAAAAATTTAGAGGAAGAGCTTTTTTGTAAATTAAGTGAATATACATATTTTATATATCATTTTTTTATTAGTTATAGTTTGAAGGGCATGAAGACCAAACAAATATATAGGAAAAATGTAAACTTAAGATAATATTGGCAAACATACCAGCAACAAATTAAGCCACACCATCAATCAAGCTTACTAATCTACCAAACTCTACTTGTTGCTTAATTTCATCTCTAAGGAGTGTTTGCTCTTCCTAAAATCTATTGTCAAGGGTGCATATGACAAACTAGTCAATTGGTTTTTGGTTGAATGCTTAACATGACACAAGACCAACATAATCTTATAAAGAACCTTGCATGCACCTAAATGTTTCTAGACAAGATCCAATGCTTAGTAATGTTTTCTGTGAATAAGATGTGAATCACCTTCCATAGAAATTACAAGAAGAGGCAAACAAAAGAATCCTAATATATCACTCAAAATGGCTTCTACTTATGCCACTAAAGCCAAGTTCAAGGACAACGAGATAGGTATGGTCATCTTGCAATATCCAACAATAGGCATCTAGACTAGGTTTACCCTTGTTGGTAATAAAAAAATTGAGTTTGTAATATGCGGTAAACTAAAAATAAAAAAGAAACATTTTGATTGAATGCAGTGAATTTCAGCTCGAGCTTAAAATGGGGGAGTACAGAAATAAAAATAGAAAAGTTCCTAACTTCATTCCAACTGGTACACTATATTAATATATACTTGTATGTCAAGAATATCAAATAAAGCTTGGCTACACGTTTGATTTTACTTATAGATTGCTTGAATTTTTCCTTAATATTTGCATTATTAGTAACTAAATAACAACCTTATTTAATAGCACCATTATAGACATATTAATATCAATTATTTAATACTACTATTATAGACATATTAATATTAATATTGATATTAATAGTACTCTCAAGATGGTACTCTTATTAACATAGAGATGAAGGGAGAGGTGAGAGACGAAATATGGAGTGATAGTGACAGAGAGGCATATAGATAGATACAAAGGTATAGGAAGAGGAGGTAGAGGGGAAGATAAAAACAAGGATGATGGAGATGGAGTGAAAGAAATTAAGATATAGAGAAGAGGGAGGAGAGATAGTGAGATTGATTGTAACATGGAGTGATAGAAAGAAAGAGATATAAGGATATGTAGAGAGAGTGGGAGAGATGGTAAAAAATAAAAATGAATAGAAGTAGAGATAAACTCAACATTAAAACTTAAAAGAATTATATAATAAAATTCAGTATAAATATAATTAAATTCTTAAATAATTCAAATTTTAAAAACTAGAACTATGCGATAAATAAAATATTAGCGCTAGATTAGTTAGCAAATTTTACAACAAAATGGCAATGTAAATAACAACATTAAAGTAAGGATTTAATAAAGTGCAAAAAGTTGTTGCACTTTTTCTATTTAGCAGAAACGACTATTACAACCAAAGAATGTATCAGTCTCTTGTGCGTCATTTGTCCATCGTACAATTGGTTGTAAATATTAAATTTCATTGTCTATGAATGGGAAAATAGTTAGTGAAAGATAACGAATTATAACTCTAAATGCCTTTAGTTAAATCTCATTACTACAAGACGTGAAAGTACTGTCAACCTATAAAGTGGTCAAAACACATCAATGTTTCAGAATGTTGAAAAGAACTCTAGGTTAATCTGTCTGTGTCATACATACAAGGAATACAGTGGGGTTTGTCAGTCCAACATAAAGAATGGACAATGGGAAAAATTTAAACAATGGCTGAAAATATCCTGCGGCTTACCATATGGCAAAAATTGAACTACGCTTCAAATTGCTTCAATGGTAGTCATTTTGTCTACGTGATTTCCCACCCTTGGATGCAAATTTTAGCTCGAACTCTTTCATAGGGAAACACACTGTTTGATTAATTTAAGTAAATTATAATTAATTTTATTATTTTATACAATGTGAATATCAAATATGTTTCCATTACCAAATAATATAATTATATAAATTTATTTTTTGATAACTTATATTTGTAAATAATATTGTATTATTTTCATTTTTTTATTAAAAAAAAAATTTAATATTTATTTTGGCATACCAGTCCACCTATTAGATCAGTTTCCAGTTGTCCTCTAAAGCATATTGGAATCTTGTGTCACGTCTACTAGGCACATTTCAAAATGTAGTGGATTTTAGGTAGTAGTCAAATGGAATTAAGTTTTGAGTCAAATGGAGAGAAAAGGTGAAGGCCACCAAGACAAGAAAAATTGAACCTAATCCAACTGCCCTCACATCCCTTGAATAGCGTTGTAGTGGATACATTTGTGTTTGGCTTTTTGTTGGTCACAATTTTGACTAAAGTAACAAAAAAAAAGAAAAAACTACATATTGTCATTCTTTCGGCTTCCAGCTCTCCTTATTCGACTCCAATGAAAGAAAATTTATAGATGATAGCATTTCTTATCAACGCATAGGAGAAAGTAGGAGTTGCATTCATGTTTGCTCCCAAAAAGGTATCCAAAAATACTAGGAATCTTACCAAGTTATAATGTTGGGCTCCATAATTGTATTAGATAATAACCTATATGGATGGTTCTGATTATTATTTTTTGGTTATTTTTTTCTTCGCATAGTAGGAACTGTAATTTTTCTTTTCCTCCTCAAGCCAATATAAAATCATACAAAAATTCTTATGTTCATTGACCAGTACTTACCATCTATAATATCACATAAAAATTTCTGGCAATTTTATAGTTAAAAAACATTAATCTTTGTTGAAAAGACAAGTAAGACCATGCCTAAAGAAATTCCTCAAAAGTTACTATTAAAACGTGTTGGACCCCTCTTTATTTTGTGCCATCAGATTTTTCAAATGTTTTTTGTTCTTATTCTTCTTCTGTCCACTAAGCACAACCTTCACAGTGCATCCAAACCTTGGGCACAATTATTTCTGCAACATAGAGACGTAGAGATAAAGATTGAGGAAGGAAAAAAATCCATTCCAAAATGCATGTCAAACAACTCCATGTCTGAAAAGTTAGAAGGTCCATCATAAACAAACAAAGAACTTTGGTTGCATGAAACAAAAAAACTTCTAGTAATTTATATTTTCTTTTATTTTCCACTTTTTTTCCTCATCTATGATCTCCTCCTTGCGCAATGGAGAAACGTGCTCAGTTTTCTTTCACTCTTTTTTTGTACTTGCTGACTTCAAAGGATCTACATTACCCGTCACAATCACTAGATATTAAACTTCATATCAAATAACACATCATCGACCCTTGCATTATCCAACTAACTACACCTTATAACAATTGCAGAATTATGTTGAAGAGATGAGTATCTTAAACTTCAATTTTAATTTTATCATTTTCAATGGCACTCCTCACCTTCTTCCATCGATGGGTGAACCCACAATACTGGGTTACACTTTTTTGTCTGAACGGACACTGAACTCTACATTTTGAAAAAAAACTTTTAGATTTAGATGCATATTGTCATTAAACCGTTTGAAATTAGAAGATGAAGTAAATTAGAGTCTTTTAAGATTTTCTATCTAGATTCTAAATATATTTTTTATTTTTATTTTTTAATTGATTTGAATGGTTTTTTCTTTCTCCCAAGAAAACTAGCATGTTGCTGAAAACATCATTTTCAAAGAGTAACATTGTTTTCATAAAGCATACGTTTTTTTCTAAAATAGATATCAATGTGCTTCTTTCAAATTTAGTTTTTTAACATCCATGCGGAGGGCATACAATTGGTTTGACGAAATTATCATGATTATTTCATATTTTATTAATGTTTGAAGTTTACTAAACTGTAATTTTGACATACCTTGACTACATAGCTTATAACTTATGGTTTATTTGTTCAATTTCATTTTTAATTTTTTTGATAGAAAGAGAACTTCAATACCTAGGGCATAGATATTTTTTAGAATTTTTTTTCTCTCATTTACTATTTTTTCATAAGAGTCAAACATAGAGGTAGACATATGGTGAAATCTCTATGTTTAGTAAAACTAAAAATACAAAGTCATAACAAAATTAATATATATTAACATTATAATCATTGGAAATATTTTTCTCAATAGTACCTTACTACATATATACGTTTGTCAAATTGATTCATTTGATCTGCCAAAAGATGAAGTCGGAGTGATTTTTTGTCATCATTGTAATAGGTGCGAAAGAGACTCCATTGTATGTATGAATGAGGAGTATAGATGTTATATCAATGTTTTTTTTATCTAAGAGGATTTGAGCTAACCATTTGTAATTAATTCCTTCAAATGGAACCTCTCAAGGCTTAAATCATCATATTTTATTAAAAATGTGTTCTTTTAGCAAAAATCAGCATGTCTAAAAAGTGTAACCCACTATTGTGGGGTCACCCCGATAGAGACGGGGGCGTCATGCCTACAAGCTTTCTCGATAACTTCAGAGATGCCTCAACTCCTTACCCAAAACCAATACCACCGTCTCAAAAAAGTAATAGAATTTTTATTTATTTTTAATTGTAATGGAAAAATTTGTTATAATCTATTTTCTATTTAGTCTTATGTTTATCTTCATCAAATGTTCCAAATAGAATTAAGGAGATTTAAACAAATAAACATAACTATCCCCTTGGTAAGTTATGCTCACTTTGTTATTTAGATGTTTCCCACATATATGGATATTATCTCCCCTTTGTAGTTGTGAGGCCTCACCCTAGGCCCATCATAACCTTTTCATTATCAGTATGATAGACCTAGAAATTGGCCTAAGGTTTTAATGAATTAATATGATTTTATCTTTTTGACAGGAATTTGATTACAGTAGATGATGAGACTTAATATTTGTCTGATGCGTTCTATACTCACAATGTTAACCCTATGATACATTAGGACTGACATTTTGATGATTGTTTTAACTGAATACTAAGTTGTCATAATTTAGAAACAAATATATGCCGATATGAGTTGTTTAGGAAAATGATCAATCACAACTTGAATTATTGTTGCGATGTGAAATTATGTGAAGGTTAAAGGTTAGGTGATGAAAATTATTGATGGAATTTCAGGACATTATTATGAGAATTACTTGATGATATGGTTACTTGATTTTTATGCCATATAAATGATTTCAAATTGACAAAATTAATGCTGGTTAAAACTACATCATGATTTATATAGATCTGGAATGCTTAGTGTGACGTATGAGTTAATTAGATTATGTTCTCCTGATTCAATTTATATTTGCTCATTTGAAAGTAATGATTAAAGTGATGATTGAAATTATGATGAAGGATTATAGAGGCTAAAAGAATGTACCCCGTGTGATATGTAATTTAATGGTAATGTTGATTCTGCATTTTGAATTTTGATGACTATATTTCTTGAGGTTACTAATGTTTAAATTGAGTGTGCAGGATCATGGCCATGGAATTTTTTAGAGAATCATGACTAACCCCTATGTGAATCCTGTAAAGCCAAGGTTTCATCTATTGAAGAGACAAAACCTCATTGTAATGTATTTTCCTTTGTATAGTGTATGGTGTGTATTTTATCTACATTTGCATTCATTTAATTGTGAGAATTACAAGTGGACTTGCCAAGTGTGTTGTGATGTGTTATGTAGTGCCAATTGGAACACTTGTTGTAAAAATGATGTGTCATGGCTTGTCCACTTGGAAAGCTTGAGGACCCACCTTTCCCACTAAGTACCTAACTTTGTTCCCCATAAGGACTACTTGGTTTGTGAGCTCAAAGTGGAGTCAAATCCATTGAAATTCGTAGGTGACCTTAACTGGAGTTTTTGAGGGGTTATATGACCACCTAGGGTTGAGTTTAACCTATTTTTTACTAGCCCACTTCATATACCTGTGGGTTAGGGGAGTTTTTAACCATAGGATACCTTATTTAAGCCTTGGGAAGCCTCCAAAAAGCCACTTATTCAAGATGGTCGAAAATCATGATGGGAAGCATTGTCTTGGGAATATTGCATTCCTTTGGGAGGGAGAACCTTGTCTTCTTTCCATGCCACTATCCTTTAAAGAACCTTTATTTTAGTAATGTGTGAGGGTTTGGGAAGAGTGACCAATAGGAGCTCACACTTCTTCCTAGGAAGGGAGAATGGGAGGATTTTGATTATAGAGGGGAAAATTGGAGAGATTTCTCTGAATCACCCACTCTCTAATTCTAGAGACTACTAAGGGATTTAGGAGAAAAGGAAGGAAAAACAATAAGGGAAGGGCTCTACTTCAATTTTCATTTCCATAACTTCTAATGCAAGGTTGGTAGTTCTCAACCTTTACACTTCTCCTTCATGGTGTCTTGCATATGGCTTCCATGAATGAATGAAGGAAGGAAGTGTTTCCATTTTGTTGTGTTGCATAGTATGGATTTTAAGTGTTTCCATTTTTTTGTGTTGCATAGTATGGATTTTATTCAATGTTTAGTGTTGAATGTGAACTAAATATCTGCATGTATTTTCTTGCCTTTTGTTGTGTTGTTTAAGGGATTTTGTTCAAGGCCTCACTCACCCTTGGAAGGGAAGAGTGGCCTTGTGGGTGAAGGGAGTTTGACAGCCCTCTTGGTGTAGAGATTCTCTCCTTGGGAGAGAGGTATGCACCATGGATTATGGGGTCCATGGTAGGCTAGTAGCACTGATATGCTTGGGGGTCATAAGGGTTTTCTTGGGGGCCATAAGGGTTTGGCCATGTTTGGCTGTTTTGATTTGGGATGTGAAGAGGAAGTTATGTTGCTCTTGTATGTAAGAATTGTTTCCTTGTTGAAGGCTTGCATTTTCATCTCTAGCCTTGTCTCTCATTGGGTTCTTGGTCCACCTTCACCCTTAGGAAGCTTGATTTCAAGATCCTTGTGTTAGCCCTGGGAGGGTGTAAATTTATGTGTGTATTGTGTTCTGAATGTGTCTCATTGGTTTCTTGCATACCTGGGTTAGCATTGGTTCTCCTAGCTCGGGGGTGGCCTTGTAAAGGCCTAGGTTGGGAGGTGAGCTTCACATGGCCATTCCACAAGCTTTCTTTTGCAGGTTCTTGAAGTATATTGTTTCCATGAAGAAATTGTGAAAGAGTCATATGCTTGTATTGGAGGAGTTTTTGGTCCTCTTAGAAATGTAAAGGAGAAGTTCTCCTTGTTATGTTCCTTTCTAAAAGTATGAAGATTGTATTAGGAGATGTAAATATATGTATTTCTCTTTTGAAGTTAGATGTCTCCATTTTAGTGCAAGAATAATTATTTGAAAACATTGTGTTGTAAAAGAAACTATGTTAATATGACATGATAAGCAGGTTTAAATATAATGTGCATTTTGGCAAATATTTGTGTTTCAAAAGAATGAAATGTAAGGCAAAACTATAGTAGGAGATTTCCTTCTAAGTAAACGTTGATTATGGATTTAGGGGCAGATGTGATTTTAATATAGTTTCACTATCTTACTTAGAATCAGAAGAGTATTTTGGGCTTACAAAGAAATAAAGCATCTTACTCTAAATGTCATTTATCCAATATTAAAAATTGAAAAGAATTCTAATGTATTAAATGCTTTATTTTCTAGTGAAGGAAATTATCACATTTCTATATTTTAGTTGCAATCCTATTGTTTAGGTTTAGTTTACAAAAAAAAAAAAAAGGGTTTGGTTAATAAGGATAACTATGTTGTGCTCTGCCCAGTAGTGAAAAATCTAGGCATGACAGTAGTATTCAAAATAATTATTAGATGGCTCCAATATTTAAGGTTGTTTTTGACAATTTTATTAGTGGATGTGAAGTAAAACATAAGAACATTCATTTGAATTGACAGGTCAAATTTGGTTTTAAAAAATTATATAAGAGGTAGTCATGGAAAATAAGTTTAGTCTTTCATATGTACCTTTCTTTATCACTTTTTTTTTTACACATTACTATAATACACTTACATTTCATCACATATGTATTTGTTTATATTTGAATATATTATTTTTAATCATATTGAATAGTGGTAAAATGGATTCACCCCTATTCAGATGTAAAAAGGGGAAATATGAGATCTATTCTCAAACCCAAATTCCCAAAGAAGAGATCCAATTTGATCAACCAAGAGGTTAATACACAATTGAATCAATTTATGAGGAATATGGAAGAGAGAGAGAGAGAGTAAATCCAATATTTCCCTATGAATGAAATTATGCTTGGAATATGGAATAATGGAAATACAAATACTAACTTCAAATTAGGGCAAATCTAGAAAATGTCAAATTCTAATGTCTGTGTATACTTTCAAGTAATTCTACAACCTATTCCGGACTGGAAATGCCAAGACAGAGAAAACCCATAAATCTTTCTCCAAGACGAGCTCAGGTCAAATTTGACCCTCATAAAAGGTCAAATACTACATTCTTTATTTGAAGCCCGATTTGAATTATGTTTGCAGATCTCGGAAGTTTTCCGAAAAGGGTATCCAAATTCACTCTCAGATCCAAAATTTTGCACTTGTACTTGCAAGAAAATGGGGGTTTTGTTGTATGGGGGGTTTGCCTTGGTCAAACCCCAATTTAGGAATTAACCTTGAAATTGAATTGAAATATAGTGTGCATAAACAAAGTAATTGAAACAAATCACCTTGCTTATGTTGAAGTCCTTATAGAGGATTCGAATCCTCAAATCCACAAGTAGGAATGCTTCAATGGATGTAGGATGAATGTAGGATGTCTCCAATCAATGGCATTTGATCTTCAACACCAATCTTGACTTGATCTTTGCATATGAGAAGGCTTGAATGAATGTAGAAGGATGGATCATCAAAATAGGGCTCCAAAGAGATTGAATCCTTCAATGGCTAACAATGGATCTCCTTGATGGATGAATGCTTGGACACTTGAATGCTTGAAGACTTTCTTGAATGCTTGAGAGTGCTTGTTCTCACAAAACTTGATGATGAGATGTGAAAAAAATGGATGATAAAATGAGAAAGGAAGGCCTCCTTTTATAGTGAACTAGGGCACAATCCTCTAGAGGGGCCACCTTGGAGAATTAAATCCCAATTAGGTCCTAACCTTTAGAAAATATACCTAGATTAAATGCAATTAAAGGATTTACCATCCCGAAACCTGAAATGGCCAACCCGAAGGCAGGAAAATAAATATCCCAAAAGCTCGATGCCCAAAAATCAAGGATCTTGGAAATTTGAATGAGGGGGGAAAAATCAAGGTTGGACCTGACCTAGTCAAGTTCGAGCTCGATCCTGAACTAGTCAAAATCAACCTCAAATTTGACCCTAGGCCCAAATTCAGTCAGAACTAGGTCAGGAGGTCCCGGGGATGCCCAGAAACCTAGAAATGATATCAGAACAAGATAGAATGCCAGGGATAGACATAAAATCCTATGATTACTATGATGAAGGCCATGAGGACCTATTTCTAAATCCTACCTAGAAAATAGAGCCATGTAAGAGGGAAATTAAGGAGAATCCTCAGGATCCTAACCCTAATTTAACCTAGAATGAAGAAGTCAAGTGCTGGGAAGAAGTGGAAAGCGGGGAGAAAGCCAAATACATGAAAATACCTTATCAAGGTGCTTAACATGACCCCAAACCACTTACTCAAAGGGCTAAACACTCTTAACATGGAAGTGCTTCCATTTTAAGATGATACATTAAGCCCCCACTTTAGCAAGAGTATGGACTTGATGGAAACTCTTGGTAAAGGAGATCATAATGAAAAGATAATCTTATTGTAATGCAAGGGACAAAGAAAAACCTTAAGCCCCCATGGAATCAACTCTTTGTCGATTCCTAGATCACAATAAGAGAAACATCTCTAGAGAGAGAAAGAAGGTGTGATTACCTCGCCCAATGAGAACTTATGTCCCATTATGAACCACACAGAAAAATGGCGCAACTGGAAAGATAGAATTGAACCGCCTAGTGAATGTGGCTATTCACTAGTCAACCCATCATGGATTCATCCTTAGGAATATTCTATTCCATAAGAATAAAACAAAAAAAGATCCAGTCTTAAGGACACCTCTGACCTTAAGGGATCAAAATATATTTGAAACTGGAGTGATCAGGAGATCCTAAAATATAAACCCATGCTTTAAGGATTAATTACTAATCCAAAAAGGGAAAAAGTATCTTGAAAAATATGTGTGCGTATCAAAAAGTGTGTGTGTGCAACAGGTGAGCAGAGCGTATGCCTGTTAAAGTCATTGCTGACACTTTAACAGGAGCAATGGCTTTAACGGAAACATAAACAACTCCACTGATTACGTTTCCACATCGAGATGCCCCCAAATGAAGAAAAATCAAGGGAAATATCACAGAAACATACAAAGAACACAGAAGGGATCTACTTACTGTGGGGTCAGTATGATCATAAGGTAATATATATATGATATTATTGCAAATGAATTGACATCATTCCCCAAAGAAAGTAGAACTACAATCACAAAGGAGGAAATATCACATAAGATATACGAAGGAGAATCTTTTCAGACCATGACATGGAGACCAAAAAGAAATTAGTGCTACCATATCTTGAATCCAAGCAGATTACACAAGGAAACATTTACGAATGATAGCACAATTACAACATAACATTGAACAAAGCATAGAAGAATAGAGATACATATAGAGGAATTTGAACAAAAATTTATATTCCTTTATCACCTTGCACCAACTGAGTAACAAGGATCGTATAAAAGAATCTAACAATATTTAGAAAACACATTACAGGAGAAGCACAGTACAGTAGGAAAATACACAACAAAGCTACCACGAAGGACAAGCCGATCAAGTGTGCCACCTACTTTCCCCATCTCGTTGTATATCATTTAGGGAAGGTGGGTAACTCGCAAGAGGGACTATATCCAACACAGTAGGAATGATAGTCAGTTCCAAACAAGGAACCTCTTGAGAATCACAATGTTCGACACTAGGTGTAAGAGTTAATTATGATGAAAGCATATTAGGTAAATCAATATCAATGTCAATAGTTTCGTATTCATCATTAACATCATATGTATCATCAAGAGTATCTTCTTCATCCAAATTAATCAAAATAGGATCTAAGATATGAATAGAATGATCATAATCATGCATGTGAACATCATTATTAGTAACAATATATTCTACCACATTATGCATAGGTTTATCTGTAGAAGGTAGAGATCTTTGAGCTTTAGCATGAGCATGATGCTTTTTACGACGTTAATTAGCAGATCAGTTTCATTTTGATTTATTTGAAATATGTTGAGAACTAGGAGAAACAATCATAGGATCCTTCACAGGTTCTTTAGGAAGATCAATAGGATTATTAACCATAGGAGAAACAATCATAGGATCTTTGATAGGTTCGGTAGAAGGAATTTGATTAACAGAGCTAGAAGTCATAGTTAAAGGAGGTATAGAAGGTGTAGGTAAAAGACCATGATTAAGATCCCTAGAAGGTGAAATTAATTCAAGAATTTTATGATGTTTATAAGCTTGATATGATCGAAAAAGATTATTAGGTCGAGGAGGACATGAATTAGGTAATGAAGGCCAAAAGAAATCAAGAGCATCACAATCTCTAGGCCTAGAAGGTTGATATAAACTATGATTAATTATCTTCACTTCATCATGAATGAACTTAAGACACTTATGGATAGGTGAAGCAATAGCATGCATGGCATTCAACCAAGGAGAACCTAGCTTAACTTGAAATTGATTAGAAGTAGGAACAACAACAAAGGTACTGTTCACAATTTTTCCACAAAGTTCAACCGGTAAAGTAATAGAACCAAATGATGGATAAAGAAAACCATTACAAGTTTGAATCCACACATCCGATGTATCATAAAAGTTACGGTGTAATATTTTCATAAAAATATTTTCTTAAGTGATAACATTAACTAAGGATGTAGGATCAACAAGACAACCACAAGTAGGTTTCTTAGCAATCCTAGCAGTAATGTAAAGGGGACCATCAGGAGCTTTAATAGTCTCAAAGTCATCAAAGGTAATCAAGAGTTCCCGAGGTCTTTTATTCTTAAATTGTTGTCAAGGTTTAGGTTGAGTTTTCATTTTAGGTTTAGGTTTTGATTGAGGTTGAGATTTAACTTGAGGTTGAATCTGAGGTTGAGGTTGAAATTGAGCTTGAGGTGGAGGTATAGATTGATCAACATGCTCCACTTGATTAACAACATGATTGAGATCATCCATCTTTGAATCATACACAATGTCCATAGCAGATGGTTGAGCAATAGTATTAGTATCATGCGTAGGTAAAGGGTTCATATAGATTTGAAGGTTCTGATTAGGAGGAGAGACAGATTTATTCCCACTACTATTTAGATTATCAACAGATAAAGCCTTAGAATCAATTAGATCTTGAACCTTATGTTTTAAAGAATAACATTTCTCAATATCATGACCATTTTGATGATGATATTGATAAAAATCATTTTGATCAAAAGATTTAGATGCAATTGTAGTAGGTAAGAGAGGTCGAATAGGAGGTAAAGTAATCATATTAGCAGCTAACAACCTATTCATAATAGCATGTAAAGATTCAGAAAGAGGAGTAAATGTTTGCTTTAATCAAAAAGCAGTGGATGCAGAAGTGGCATTGTGAGATGCAACAACTTGATCAGCAACTACATTCGTTTGTTTGTTTATCTTGACATAGTTGTTGAATTTTTGAAATTTGTTTGAATTAGGAGCAGCATCACTCTTATCAACTGGAACAAGAGCCATTGGAGTGTTTCTCTCAAATTGAATCACTTGTAATTGATAATGATGAAGCGCTACACAAAGTTGTTGAAAAGAGGTAAATTCAGTAAGAAGAATCTTATCTCTAATATCCTTTTACAAATTTGAAATAAACATACATTGAATATCAATATCAAGAACAGGATAGGAAATTTGAGCATACAAATGCTTAAATCTTCCAATAAATTCAGTCAATTTTTCTTTAGCACTTTGTTTACAATGCATCAAGTCAGTGAAAGACACTTGTGGGCCAATATTATTTTGAAATTATTGAATAAAGGCATTAGCAAGCTGAGGAAAGGAATCAATAGAATAAGGAGGCAAGGAACAATACCATTGTAAGGCCTTGTCACGAAAGGTTCTAGCAAACAGTTTGGCTAAAATCCTATGGTCATGAGCATAATCACTACAAAGGATTTGGAATGTTTTAACATGATGAATAGGATCTCCTTTTCCATTATAATTCTTAAGATGAGGCATCTCACCTTGCTGAGGAATAGGAGTACGAATAATATCTCGGGACAAGGGACTTCCCATGTCACATGTAGGAATACTAAACTTGTTTTGAGTTAAGGAAGCAAGTTGTTGTAAGGATGACACAGTCTAAGCCAAATTGATGATTGTTGAATCATTAGAGGAAATGAGAGGAGTAGCAACATTAGACACACTGGGTAAAGTTTAAGAAGTTGCAGGAATAGAAGACACAACTGGAGGAACACTAGGAACTGCAATTGGAAGCGGATTGGAATAAGTGAAAGGAACATTATGATATGAAGGTTGTGATGTAGGAAGGGACATAGGAGGAACCACTCATAGGAACAGAGGGAACCGTCACAGTCACCAAAGGAGTATAGATAGGAATACTAGGTAAAGGATTAGAAGGAGGTTCAACACTAGTGATAGGAGAAATCAACCCTAAATCTTGAGCTTCTTGAACTAAAGGTTTAACATTTGAATGCACAAGGTGAGTAATACCACATAAGAGGTTGACACCTTGATCACTATCATGGAAACTTTCTTAAGAGCCTCTATAGCTTGAATGGAATCTTGATTATGGTTCTCTTGAAGAAGCCAATTACCCATTTTATCAAGTTCAGTGGAAAGTTTTTGGACTTGCTCAGGAGGAACTCTTAAAGCGTCATCCTCATCATGAGATGAGTGAGAAGAGTTTTTCTCCATAGTAGGATTGGAATCATGAAGAATCAAGTTATCATCTAGGATCCTAAGGAAAGGAGAGGAAGATTCAGGATCAAAGGCACCCATGAGTCTACGACTTCTTCTAACTAGAATATTATAAGTAGGACTAGTGGTAGTAAAGCTCATAAACCAATGTAATGCAAATGAACTAAACTAAGGACACATAAAGCATGAATATGAAATCTAATTAGCATGCAAGATCTAACACAAAGGAAAAATATAATACTAACAAGATAAAAAGAAAGCACAATAAGGCATCCAATTCCACAAAAGAAAAGAGAGTAAGTATGTTGGGATCACCAAAATGAATAGTGAAGGTGAACACACACAATAAGATAAAGGGAAATCTAAAACCAAAAAGAAAGAGAGTAAGCTAGTCGGGTTCACCAAAATGAATAGTGGTAAAATGGATTCACCCCTATTTAGATGTAAAAAGGGGAAATATGAGATCTATTCTCAAACCCAAATTCCCAAAGAAGAGATCCAATTTGATCAACCAAGAGGTTAATACACAATCAAATCAATTTATGAGGAATATGGAAGAGAGAGAGTAAATCCAATATTTCCCTATGAATGAAATTATGTTTGGAATATGGAATAATGGAAATACAAATACTAACCTCAAATTAGGGAAAATCTAGAAAATGTCAAATTATGATGTCTGTGTATACTTTCAGGCAATTCTGCAACCTATTCCGGACTGGAAATGCCGAGACAAAGAAAACCCATAAATCTTTCTCCAAGATGACCTCAGGTCGGGTTTGACCCTCATAAAGGTCAAATACTACATTCTTTATTTGAAGCCTGATTCGAATTATGTTCACAGATCTCAGAAGTTTGTTGAAAAGGGTATCCAAATTCGCTCTTAGATCTAAAATTTTGCACCTATACCTACAAAAAAATGGGGGTTTTTATTGTATGGGGGGTTTGCCTTGGTCAAACCCCAATTTAGGAATTAACCTTGAAATTGAATTGAAATATAGTGTGCATAAACAAAGTAATTGAAACAAATCACCTCACTTATGTTGAAGTCCTTGTAGAGGATTTGAATCCTCAAATCCACAAGTAGGAATGCTTCAATGGATGTAGGATGAATGTAGGATGTCTCCAATCAATGGCATTTGATCTTCAACACCAATCTTGACTTGATCTTTGCATATGAGAAGGCTTGAATGAATGTGGAAGGATGGATCATCAAAAGGGGGCTCCAAAGAGATTGAATCCTTCAATGGCTAACAATGGATCTCCTTGATGGATGAATGCTTGGACACTTGAATGCTTGAAGAATTTCTTGAATGCTTGAGAGTGCTTGTTCTCACAAAACTTGATGATGAGATGTGAAAAAAATGGATGATAAAATGAGAGAGGAAGGCCTCCTTTTATAGTGAACTAGGGCACAATCCTCTAGAGGGGCCACCTTAGAGAATTAAATCCCAATTAGGTCCTAACCTTTAGAAAATATACCTAGATTAAATTCAATTAACGGATTTACCATCCCAAAACTTGAAATGGCCAACCCGAAGGCGGGAAAATAAATATCTCGAAATCCCGATGCTCAGAAATCAAGGATCCTAGAAATTTGAATGAGGGGGGAAAAATAAAGGTTGGACCTGACCTAGTCAGGTTTGAGCTCAATCCTGACCTAGTCAGGATCAACCTTGAATTTTACCTTGGGCCTAGATTCAGTCAAAACCAAGTCAGGAGGTCCCGGGGATGCCCAGAAACCTAGAAATGATATCAGAATAGGACAGAATGCCAGGGATAGACATAAAATCCTATGATTACTATGATGAAGGCCATGAGGACCTATTTCTAAATCCTACCTAGAAAATAGAGCCATGTAAGAGGGAAATTAAGGAGAATCCTCGGGATCCTAACCCTAATTTCACCTAGAATGAATAAATCAAGTGCCGAGAAGAAGTGGAAAGCGGGGAGAAAGCCAAATACATGAAAAGACCCGATCAAGGCACTCAGCATGAACCCAAACCACTTACTCGGAGGGCTAAACTCTCTTAACATGGAAGTGCTTCCATTTTAAGACGATACACATATATTACTTACACTTATATCCACATTTTTCATGTATTCTAATATCCTTTTTGATTTGACCATTTTCAAGTTGTGATATTACTATCAAAATTGAACTATCATGAATTCAATTTGGTATAAAAAATATTATTAAGAGGTAGTGGTTGGAAATAATTTTAGTCTTTCATATGTACCTTTCTTTATTTTGTAATTCACAAGAACCCATGTGTCATGAAATGAATTAAACACTTAGCACTCATTGCACCTAGGTGATGCTCACAAGGATAGGTACAAAGGGAAGAACAAGAGATAGCATAAATAGATAGAGAGAAGTGTGGAGATGGATATTGAAAAGAAGAGGGATATGGAGAGGAGAGAAAGGGGGGGAGAGTGTGGATGGAAGATGTAAATATATAAAGAATCTATAAAATGAGAGAGGGAGAGATATAAAGATAAAATAGAGGTAGAAAGTGATAGAGAGAGAGGTAGAAAGGGGGAGATATATAGGGATAGAGAGTGATAGAGAGATGACAAGATAGAGATAGATATATAGGGATATATGGGACAAGAAATATGGAGATGTATAGATTAAAAGGTATAGGAAGAGGGTGATGGAGAGAGGAGAGGGAGGATGGGAGAAAAATAGATAGACCAAAGAGATAGATCAAGAGGTAAAGATAGAAAGAGATCTAGGGAGATACATATAGAGACATAAAGAGGGGGGGATAGAAAGGAAGAGATATAAAGATACATAGATTATGAGATATATTGATACAAAGATAATGAGATCTAGAGAGGATGAGAGGGAGTAAAAAAATGGGGGCAAATACTTAAATGACCTTTCCATAACTCTACGACGTACCCATTGCACACTGAGCTGTGATTGCTAGTTTAATTAGTCAATAAGGCTATTTTGGGTGGGACTTTCCATTAGAAGACATCATGTCTCACCCACCCAAAAGTTTGTGACTTCTGAAAGACTTGGGAAAATGTCATCGAATGTATTTAGGGTTAACATGTCACATACGAGAAGATCCTACTCCTTCCATTCTGCCACTATAAATGCATGAAGTTCATTTCAAGAGGGAAACAAATTTGTGGTATTCACCACCATCAAATCATGAGATTGATCAACTTAGCAGTTCTTATAAATACACCAATGAGCTACAGGCTATTAATGTGATTTGGTCCTCACCAAGCTGGTAATTCATCAATTCGCAGACATATAACCCTAGTTTTAAGTCCCTCAAACATGTGCGATCCAAATTATTTTACATTTTTTCTTCCCTCTAAGACTTTTTATACTGCTTGAAACCCTAATGAACATGCTATTATATTGAATTGTGTCTTTTTTCCTTATCTAGGTTGCAACTCATAGATAAAGTGGATATCTATGAGTGTAATTTCTTGCAGCGGTGGTTTGGCCTCCCTTTCCTCTTCATTTTCATCGTTCAGACAATACTTGAGTCAGATTTAGGTATTTGTAAAATCTTTTTCTTTAAATCAATCTTATTAGAAAATAATTTGATTCATATTGTTTGGATGGTATGGGGCACAACAACTCAATCTCAGGGAATCCAAGTATTGAAATGAAAAACCCATATACCATTAATTTGCAAAGGTCACCATTTGTTCTTTGAAACAATAGACATTTTGGATCTTTAAATCTTCTACCTCCAAAAGATTCATTCTCACCTAAATGAGCATTTGGTAATCTTTTGTTTTTGGTTTTTTTCTTCTTTTGTGTCCCATTTATGGATGGATTCTATGACAAACTCAGAAGGGAAAAAAGATGGATATATTTTTCATAAAGAATTAAGTTATTTATTTCTTGTAATGTTGGGCATTTTGTGCTTACATTTTAAACAAAAAATCTGCTTTGGAAGCTACACCCATTCTCCATCAAGTTGTTTTGGAAAAAATCTTAAAATTTAAAACTAAATAAGTAGTATATAAATGAGTTAGCTTGAAGAGTTTTACTCATAGTTGAACAAAGTTATGTAACCTGAGAACTATTTCTTTCCTCGTGTATCTTAAACCTAGTCCTGTAAACATTGAACATTCACATTTCAAATAAAATAGCTTACATAGTCACAACATCATATATAATGGAGCCTGAAACATGCTTAAATGTGGAAATCTCACAATGTGTTAAACATAGCATATATAATTTCTAGTATAAATAGAGTGTCATTCATATGTCCAATTCATGACCACATAGTTGGTATCCATAGCAACACCATTATAGAACCTGACTTAAAGGAGGGTGACAGGTAGTGGGGTATCACAAATATGAGATGCTCACTTTATACAAAAATAATAATGTGTTTTAATTTTGTTGTTGTATGCATTGGCTATGTTGTAATTATTGTGATTTTTTTCTTATTGATACAACTTTTTCATCTTGTGGAACTCTTCTAAAATATTCAAGAATTAAATTAGGATTGTTGGGTTTGTTGGATGATATTTGATTAGAGAGGAGAAGTCTATTTTTTAGTGAGAAAGTTAGGATAGAAAGAGAGAAGCTATATAGTTCTCATTTTTATAGAGGTTTCCAGTTAAAATGTATTAGGTGCACTTACGAGAAGCTACAGAGTTCTCACTTTTATAGAGGTTTCTAGTTTAAATGTATTAGGAACACATGTTATGTGCAAAGGCCTTTTGCATTTTATGTAAATGGAAAATTAATAGAAGCATTCCATACAATGTCTCTACCATAAAAAAAAAACTTGCAAATTGAGAAAATAAGAGAGAATGTAGATCCAAAAGTTCTACCAGAAGAAAAGTTTTATTGTGAATGGGTTTCTTTATATTCTTGAGCTTGTGTGCCCCGATAACTATTTTTTGCCCCAATTATATAGAAATCCATGGCTTGAGGATGCATTGAGAAAAACCATAAATCACTCTTGATAAACTCAGGTTGATTTTTGAGTTAACAAGAAATCAAGAAAAGATCAACTCATAAAATCATGCAAAAGCACTTTTTAACTCGAAATAGAGTTTAGTTCACTTTTTCAACTCACAATCACATGTTGAGTTTTGAAAGTTAACATATTGAAATTGATAATTGATTTAAAGTTGACTGATTTTCTAATTGTGCATGATTTAATATGAATTAATTTAAAAATAAAATGATTTATTCTCAACTTAACTGATTTTGAGTTAAAACAATTGATTTATGGGTTAATCAATTATTAAATCAAACTTTTATTCCAAACTATATCATTAAATATTGACAACTGGATTTAATTAACTAAGTAAGAATTTAATCAATTATTTGTAGGATTTTTTATTTATTGTCAAAATTAAATAATATAAATTAGGAATAAATGCAATTAAATCTAATTAAATAATTAAGTGGCAAAATTAAACTTAATTAATTAAATATTCAAAATATTCAATTAATCAAATTTTAGGATAAATATGATTTATCGCCAAATAATATTCAATTAGGATAATTAGATAAATTAGGAATATTCAAGGAATATTCCCCATTGTACAATGAAGATAAAATCAATTAGGGTTTTGATGAACTGATGTGCAGATGTGCCTTAGGTTAGGACTTTGATGTTGATTCGATTGATTTGTCGATGTAGGAGGTCAATGAACCTATAGCCCATTTTTGGGGTATTACAGTTATGAGTGTAAATATTTTTGTATTGCTCCTTTTTTGGACATCATGATGTCTTAATGTATTCTTCATGTAGTTTTCCATTTGAGCTCTTGTAGACATGCAAGCCTGTTATGAGTGCAAATATTTTTGTAATCAACTTTCTTGTAATCGGCATACGAGAATTGATCCTCCATACAAATATTGTTACATTAGCTCTAGCATTCATTTTGGAAGTTGTTTTCCTCTATTAGTTGGGGACAATGTACTAGGTTATCTAATAATACTTTTGGGTATGCATTTTTTAGTATGCATAGAATTGATTGTATTCCTATTCCATCTAACATGATTTTGCAAACATACCTCCTCTAAGGCTACTCCAAAATAGAAAGTATACTACGTTATCTGATATTGAATGCCTACTATTTGTTACAATTGGTCATTTTGATGTTGATGGCTTCTGATATATGTATAATTGTTGCTCCTTTTCTTGGACACCATGTTGTCTGAATGTATGTTTTAATGTATGTTTTATGTAGATTTCTATTTGAGCACTTATAAACATCCAAGATTATTATGTGTTGGTGTTAGCCCAGAAATAATGATAAACAACAATAAACAAAATAGAACAAAATAGGTACAAAAGATACAATGACTTTATCCTAGGAAAACCTGCCAACTAGAGGGAAAAACCTAGCCACACCAGGAAAATATCTCTTTTATTAATAATAGAAGTTCAAGTACAATGCTTTCAACTTGATACAAATCCTACACACACAAAGAAATCACGTATATATAAAGAATTGAGAGGCTCTTCATATCACAACTGAAGGTCTCTTCAATTTCCCAAAACAAGTCTCTTCATATTTCCAAACGCATGACTCTTTGCATGTCCCATAACTCTTCAAATAATAAAATATCAAATATTTGGAGTGTGACACCCAGCACACATTGAATGCCACAATGTGCTCACTTAAAATGATGGAAATCTCATCATAAATATCTTCTCTAGTTGTTGATGCAATACAAAGGTATTGTCTCAATTTCAACGTATAGTAAAATCAGAGATAAAGATCTCTATCGCAACTACAATCTTCAACACTCCCTCTTAGCAAGAGAGATATCTTTAGTATGGCAGTCACACATAGCTGCAACCAAAGATGTCAAAACCAAATTCTCATCACAACTTATCTCAATAAAACATTGTTATCTCAGGATAACATTATTCACCATAGCTACTTCTAGAGGGTGAACCATAAAAGCATAAGATTAAAGTTCATGGAGTCACACACATGACTTCCACCATGCCTACTCCCAGAGGGTGGATCCACCATACCTACTCACAGAGGGTGGAATGAGGGCTTTCACCTCAGACTTCTCCTAGAGAAGAATTCATTTCCACCATGCCTACTCGCAGAGGGTGGATCAAGGGCTTTCACCTCAAACTTCTCCCAGAGAAGAATGCATTTCCACCATGCCTACTCATAGAGGGTGGATCAAGGGCTTTCACCTCAAACTTCTCCCAAAGAAGAATGCATTAAGATGTAAAAGAATGTCTGAGATTCTCTCTCAACAGAGATTCCCTCTCAGTAGGGACAACTTTGATCACCACAAAAGGATAGCTGATTCCAATTTGACCAAATAGGGAGCTTTAGTGGTTACACTACCACATAAGCATGCAAAGAATTTAGAAGCAACCTCCCTCTAAATCGGAATAGTCTCCCTCCGAATATCATTTCTTGTATATGATCTTTTCATGGAGATGTGTACCATCAATTCAGTCCCATGACTACAAGCAGCATCCCCATGTTCATTTCTACAATCTGCATATAATCTCCCTTCATCCCATTGCTTCTTGTCCTACAACCATGAGGGATTAATAATAACTCATAAACTCAACCTATCATGAAGACAAATATAGAGATCAATGCTAAAAAATACACTATTCCCAAGGATATAACAAAAAATTCATGATCAATATTGAAAGACATAGTCATATAATACTTATCTCTTTGTAGACTAATGTCAGTACGCACACAAATATACACACATAAGAGATTCTGTATTTTGCCTCTACAACCAATGCAATGCTCATGGCATCAACAAAGATAAATCTTACTGCCAAAAATCTCAAAGCACTGCTCAAAATACTAGACTAATAAAAAATGAACAACGGGAGTCTTGTACACTAGAAGATACAAATCCAATACTGATAGAAATTCACCTGCTCAAATCAAAACATTTATATATTATAGCAGACCCTTTTCTTTGCAATGATATCTCCACGAGAAATAGCACCCCAAACACGAACCAAGAGAGAGAACCTAAAATTACTACATAAAAAATGATACAAGATAGGGATGAAATCAACCCGATATAGAACAATCAACACTTGAATTAACTGAAGCAATGCATGTGATATGCTACACAATCGACAATCAAAGAAATACTTAAGAGATCCATAATAGACACTGATGGGCATGAAAGGAAACCATCACCTCATAAATGAAACACATAGACTTCACATAGGCCCAACAGAGATGACACCAAATCATCATTTACATGAAATCCAAGAAGGCACAATAATATTAGAACACACAATTACTCTTCGCTTTAGCACAAAACATAATAATGCATAGACCTGACTCACTAAAACATCTACTTTTCTACAGCAACAAACTCAAATTCAAATACATACACTTTACTACTCCTACAGATATCTTACCAATTAGTCATAATTCATAAGCAACCGATGAGAATAAATTATTGAATCGACACCTTCAAATGAACAGACACAAAAAGAAGAAAGCGACAAAAAAAGAAACATAGGAATGATATAAAACTTCAATATCTGTGCGAAGATGAAAGCGAGGAAAAGAAAACTGACATAGCTGCCAGCAGAGACAATGATGAGTGCCAAGTCCATGTTGGCAATGACATGGAAAATATGAATTAACACACAGAGGAATGAATAAAAAGGAAGAACACCAAAATGAAGCATGATTAAAATATTAACACAAATAGTTGAAGCAACTTGACAAGAATACTTACTTAGGAATTATTCCCGACAACCATTGTAATAAGCCAAATGACCTTTCAGAAACTATACAAAGAATAGCAGTTACCGAAGAAAAGAAACAATGAGGCATAACCAACAATATGAACTGACAATACAAATATAATAATCACACTTGAAATAATAATGCAGATTGCATAAAACCGGTTCCGCCAACAATACACAATGATGACGCAACAATAATAATGTATGCACTCCATGTGAACTGAAGAATATGACAGAACTTGCTCTACACTAAGAGCCCAATCAAAATACGAGGACTAATGTTATTCATGAGCTGACACGAACAAAAAACCCAAGAGCTGAAGGGGTACAAGTTACACTTGAAATAGAAGAACATGCAGAAATAATCATGAATGAAGATCTCTAAAGCTGCTACAGAATTCAACACATACGGATTGCCTACAAAATACTCAATGCAATCTGCAACAGATACGCGAATTAAAAAACAAGAGAAATTCCCTTATTTTTTGTTATCCAACTTGCTCTGATACCATGTTGGTGTTTAGCCCAAAAATAATGATAAACAACAATAAACAAAATAGGTACAAAAGACACAGTGACTTTATCCTGGGAAAACCCTCCAACTAAAGGGAAAAACCCAGCCACACCAGAAAAATATCTCTTTTATTAATAATAGAAGTTCAAGTACAATGCTTTCAACTTGATACAAATCCTACACACACAAAGCAATCACGTATATATAAAGAATTGAGAGACTCTTCATATCACAACCAAATGTCTCTTCAATTTCCCAAAATAAGTCTCTTCATATTTCCAAATGCATGACTCTTCGCATGTCCCATAACTCTTCATATAATAAAATATCAAATATTTGGAGTGTGACACCTAGCACACATTGAATGCCATAATGTGCTCACTTAAAATGACAGAAATTTCATCATAAATATCTTCTCTAGCTATTGATGCAGCACGAAGGTATTGTCTCAATTTCAACGTATAGTAAAATCAGAGATAAATATCTCTATCGCAGCTACAATCTTCAACATTATGAGTGTAAATATTTTTGTAATCAGCTTGTTTGAAATCAGTATACAACAAACATACCTCCTTCAAGGTTGTCCAAAAGAGAAATTAGACTTTGTTATCTAATATTGAATCCCTACTATTTGTTAAGGTTGGTCATTGTGATGTTGAAGGATACTGATAGATGTATAATCATTTCTCCTTTTATTGGACACCATGTTGTCTTAATGTATGTTTTATGTAGTTTTCCATTTGAGTACTTATAACATCCAAGATTATTATTATGAGTGGAAATATTTTTGTAATCAGCATGCAATAATTGATCCTCTATGCAATTTTTTTATAGATTAGCTCTTGTCAATGTTGGCAATTGTCTCTACATAGTAGAGGGAAAACTATTTTCACAACTACTTTTGTTCAAGTAAATATGTGACATTGAGACTCTTTTTTTCCATTTTCAAGAGAGGGAATATATTGCGCTCAAGTATAAGTAAAGATCTTTTGTTTGCATTAAGACATTTTATGCACAAGATGAAGAACAATGTGCTAGAATGCAGTGTAAGTTTGATTATTTGTTGATCATATATTGGCCTGTTGTTTCTTTTAATTTTGTGTTAGTTGAATGGCTTTAATTCTATAAATGAAACATTATATGCATGTGTTACAATTATTATTATTTTCTTTAAAAATTAATATGGTGAATAAAACTATTATACAAGCACTTAACTTAATTGGGACAAAGAAAAACAAGCATAATAATTCAATCATCTTTTGTGGAAAAATAAGATACAATTCCCCATCTTCATATATTGTCTAATCAATTCATTTCTTTTTTTTATATTGATCTTAGCTTCCAAATTGCAAAGATGGATCAGTACAAGCAAGTGAGTTGTCTTGGTTCTCTTTTCTAACCATTGTGTTGGTTTAAATGCATATTATTTTGAATGTTTCTTGTGGATTTGTACAATACCTAATATTGATCAATTTTCATAGGAGATTTGAAATGATTTCTACTATTATTTTTTTCTCTGTTGGACACAAAGAAATGTCACATCGATTATTTAAATTACATAAAATTTTATATAAATCATTATCAGTGCAACCCTTTCACCTTGTCAGTGCAAGTTCTAGTCTATTCTCTTTGGGAAAATATCATTTTCCTTCCTATAAAAATCAACCCGGTATCATATAAGAGTGGAATGACTTTATAGGAGGTTTTATCTCGATAAGTGATAGGCATTTAAAATAATATGCAATTGGGGGTCGGAATATTTTTTGATGGAGGTCATTTACAAAACTTTTTAGCTATTTGATATGTGAGTACAAGCCTTTGGTTGGAATTCTTTGGCTAAGAGAAAATGACTAAGGGATATCCATTCCGCCAAATTTGTCCAAGGCACATTCCTGACCTCATCCCTTATTTTGATGTCAGAGATTTACACTCAACAAGACTTGATCTCTAGTGAGCTCATTATGAACCTTTCAACTTCACCAATAGACCAAGGGCCCATTGATGGGAGTTGGAGTTTTAACAACTTATTGATAACTATCTTTGAAAAGAAGAATCCTCAATATTAAGTGAAAGAGAACGAGCCTCGGGAACATTTTATTCATTATATTTTTAGAAAGGATATAGAGTTTTCTTTACTACTATAGGAACATGTTTTGAAATTGTGTCTATTTATCATGAGCATTCCAAGAGTGGAATAGCTTGAGAGAGCTTCCATAGACAAACTAGAAACTCTTAAGTCAGTTTTAGAGAAAACAAAGGAGGAGATTGCTATTGGAATAGCAGTAAAGTTGGAGGAATTTGTTTCATAACAAATTTGTTGCTTTGTCTTCGACGGAGAATCCTTTTGCAAATTTTATCTTATGTAAAACTAGTGATCTTAAGTATTATAGTTCTTTGTGAAGAATTCTTTTGTAGAGTAAAGCTTAGTTGTGTATAGGTTTTTGTGTGGGATTTTATCCTAAAAAGAGGATTTTCTTCATAGAAGAGAAAAGGAAGTGTGAAGAGGGTCACAACACATTAGTCACAGGACAACTCTATAAATTTATTCTCCACATGTGTTCTTATTCAATATTAGACTTTGTATTCAATACTAGTTTTGTACATGCAAAGAAAGTACAATAAGAAATATTATTTGTTTATTTTCGAAATATGTAACTTGAATATTTTGCTTGTGAGATTAATAGCATAGATCTATAATATCATACACATATCAACATTATCTATATTTTGAAAATATTATACAACTCAAATATAGACTAAAATTAACATTAGGTGTTTGATATACTCATAAATGCAAAAGTATATAGTTTTTACTATAATACCCCAAAAATGGGCTATAGGTTCATTAACCTCCTACATCTTCAATTCGAATGAAATCGACATCAAAGTCCTAACCTAAGGCACATCTGCACCTCTAAACATCAAAATCCTAATTGATTTTATTCTAAATTCTGCATCGGAGAATATTCCTAATTTATCATAATTATCTTTAATTAAATATTATTTGGCAATGAATCTTATTTATCCTAAAGTTTGATTAATTGAATATTCTAAATATTTAATTAATTAATTTAATTCTACCACTTAATTATTTAATTAGATTTAATTCTATTTATTCCTAATTATATTATTTAATATTGACAATAAATCAAATCTCCTACAAATAATTGATTAAATATTTATTTAATTGATTAAATCCAAGTTGTCAATATTTAATAATATAGTTTTGAATAAAAGTTTGATTAAAATAATTGATTAACCCACAAATCAATTATTTTTAAATTTAAAATCAGTTAAGTTGAAGATAAATCACTTTATTTATTTAATTAGTTCATGATTATTTGTGCACATTCAAAGAGCAGTTAAACTTTAAATCAGAAAAACAATTCAAGTTGTTATCTTTTCAAAACTCAACATCTATTTTGAGTTCAAAGTTGATCTAAACTACTGATTTGAGTTAAAAAGTTGTTCTTGCATGATTTTGTGAGTTAATCTGTTTCTAATTTCTTGTTGACTCAAAAATCAACTTGAGTTCATCAAGAGTGATTTAAGGCTTTTCTCAATGCATCCTCAAGCCCTGGATTTCTATAAAATCAAGGCTCGGCTCTTTACAAATCATCCACATAATTTGCATACTTACTCTGGCAAATTGACATCAGAGGAATCATCAAGCTTCTTGTGAATCAGCGTTTTTTGAGATCAATCTTGTTTTCAATTCATTCTAGTTTCATATTTCATATCATTGTTAGCTTAATTTGCATATCATTTCAATCCATTTAGATTAATTTATTATCAGTTTTTCTCATCTTATTACATCAAAAATTTAAAAAAATAGATTAATTTGCATTCATATTTCATTGCTTTCATCATCTTAAATCCTTCGTTTAGGTGTTGCATTGTCACTGATCTTGGTCTAATCTGAGAATACCATACTCGCACCTACTAGAAGGCAGTAAATCACCTGGTTAGCTATATTGTTCTTATTTGCATATTTTGATTTTTGCTAACTTCTAATGTTTTACTAAAGTGTTTTAATGAAGTGTTGTGTAACCAGTTTTCAATAGAAAATTGCCAAGATCATCGTCTTCATAAAGACCAGAATTGTAGAGTTGTTCAAGAGTTGGGCCTTGGAGAGTATTCAGAGGTATTGTATGGGATACCTCTCCAGATTTCTTGTGTGATGAAGCTCTAGTTTCCACCATTAACCTTAGGTGAAGCCAAAGAATAAGATGAAGACAACTGAAGAATGAATTGATTCTAGAAGATCAAATGATGCAACCTTGTCAAGATTGAAGTGATTAAAGAATAGATTGGACGTAAATGAAGGATATTGTGCCACAGTAGTGTGGGTAGATGCCCAACAAATGGCAGGCATGAGCTCACAACACTTAGCCATTTAGTAAAAAGATTGAATTTTGAAGATAATTTTGACAAGGTTTTGACACAAGATGAAAAAGACTCAAATCGATAAATCAAAAGGCTAAATCAGACTCAAGTGACCACTTTAGGAAAATGAATGTATTCATTATAGGTTCTGCTATGTTCCTGACACAATGATTTGTTTGACAGATTCTGGAAATAGGCTGTAAAATTGGATTTCTGACAAATTTGACCAATCTCTGACAACTTTGACTTTGGCTTTGATACGAGTTTTGAAATTTTAGGATGACTTTTGACACCAGAAAGGATTTTTGCTTCAGATTTGCAATTTTTCAATTTTCAGTACCAGTTTGTTTGCAAATTTTTCTATCCAATTTTTGAAGATCTGTGTAAAAGTTTGTCTCAAGTAACTAGTAGATATCAAGCACGCAAAATAGCAAGCAAGGGAAGCAAGAAATCGTCTGAAAACAATGAACAAGGGCAAAAGAAACCTTGTGCACAAACAAGCAATAGTGACTTATTGTGCTAATCCCTAGAAGTGCTAATTGTGTATGTTCCAAAAAGTTTTTCAATAACGCACATATTCCATAAAAATAAAAAAAATTTGGCCTCACTAGGGTTTGTAGTAATGGTCTGACTCTGCAACTTTTGTGATCTCAAGAGGGTGAACTCCAATCTAGGTGCACCGGGGTTTTGACACAGTCTAAGAAATTAATCAATCAAGAGCTGCTAGGGAGATTTGATAGCCCAACAAGAGACCACACCTGTGAAGATTTCCTCCACAAGGACATTTATATAGCGGCTGCTGCTACCACGGTGAAAATGGCTATTACCGCTTGAGGTTCCATCCATGTGGTTGACCCAATTAAGGGAATGTCCACTATGGTTAACCCTCTCTAAAGGTGACTCACAAAAGATACCACATGGGGACTAGATCAAATTCAAGGATCTAGGTTTTTGGTACTATCCAAAAAGGAAGTACAACATAATCCCCTAACCTCTTCACTTCACCAAGACAAAGCAGACAGATTAATCTGACATGCTAAGACCAAGATTATCTCACAAAGATCTATGACATCAACCGTTTATGATCTATCAACCTCTCCGGAGAGAGAATGTATCAATCAAAAGTTGAAGACACATGAATCTAGTAGAACGTGAGACTTTCTCAGTACCTTCCCTACCTACAAGGGGATCCTTCGTCAAGAGGAGCTTCACATGAATAAACAAGCAAAAGAAGCTCAATCTCTCAAGATCATCCACAAATAGTGTTCATAGGGCCTATTTACTATGTGTAATAGATATGCAAAAAGCAAATCTATGTTCATTTTATAGCCCAAAATGATGAAGGGTGCTCCCCTTAATACCACAAACACATAACAGAAATAGAGAAACAACAACAATATGCAAGAACAGAAAATTGGCTTCTTATTATCTCCACAAATGTGGAATTACAAACTTTCAGAATTACAACATGCAAAGCCACATGGGCATTCCCTTACAATATTCTGTAGGACAAAGCCTCGAATCAAAACCCAGATCTACTACCCAGAACTATTCTGAACTGCCTAAGACAATAATACAGCCTTCCTTATATAGGCAATTTTCCACCGCCTGGAAAGGTTCCAGAATTTTAGCCAATAAGGCCGACCAAACTTAGAATTATTTTTATTTTACATTTCATTACATCATAGTCGGCTCAAAATAAATTTTGAAACCCGAACAGAAATTTTGAAGAAAAATCATTTTCCGCCATTTCAGGTGACCCAACTTCCGAAGACCATAAGTCATCACCAGTTGACCCGATTGACTATTATAACCCCATTTCGGAAAGGGCGCGAGGAGCTCTACAACGCTTGAATAAGCAAGCTTCATTCAGCCCAAAATTCGACCTCATCCGGGGCCTCTAAAGCCTTCAAAACTGAGTTCGAAGTTTCTGTACCCTGCTGCCAATACCGAAAATCTTCAATATCTTCCAATATACACTTGATCTGGCAATGAAACTTTACTGGCGGACTTATATGACCAAAATGAACCTCCAAGAAAGAAATCAGATCATTCTGAGCACATACGAAAATTACCAAAAATAGTAACTTTCCATAGATAGCAGCTCTGCACAAAATAACCCTTATTGAATTAAAAAAACATAAATATTTTTGGGTGATGCAAGATTGCTCTTACACCCAGGATGCTCCTGCATCAGACACCCGGGGTAATTTGAGAAGTGACCCTGTCACGACTCAGGTGTGCAGAGGAAAACCAAGACGGTTAACCTCCTCCTTTGTTAGCCACGATGAATCTTCTACAGGTCATCCTTTCCATTTGACCAAATACTCTTCATATGTCCTATTCCTTGTGCTTCTACCAACACGACTATCCAGTATATCTTCAATCTCCTTAGTGTCTGAACTAGTTGCTGGAATACTCCACTGTGCTGTTGTGATCTCATCTTCAACACCTCCTTCATGATACTCTGTCAGATCTGAAATGTTAAACACTGGTGAAATATTCAGCTCAGTAGGCAATTCTACCTCATATGCATTTTCTGAATCATGTTTCTTCAATATCCTACATGGTCCAAACTTCTTCATTTTCAGCTTGTTATATGTACCAACTGGAAACCGCTCCTTCCGCAAATGAACCATGACTTCATCTCCAACCTGAAATTCCTTATGCCTCCTTTTCTCATCTGCCTTAGTCTTATATTGCACATTCATCTTGGTAATATGCTTCCTCACCTCCTCATGGATGTTCTTCAAATGTTCTGTAAAATCCTCAGCTTCAGCACTACTTATTTCTCCTTTATCTATCTTCCTCAATTCAGATGCATTTCTTGGACTACTTCCATATACAATCTGGAATGGTGATTTGCCAGTGCTCCTGTTGACAGAATTATTGTATGCAAATTCTGCCTATGGTAAAATCAAATCCCATCCCGTTGGCTTATCTCCAACCAAACATCTCAGCAAATTTCCCAAACTCCTATTCACCACCTCTGTCTGTCCATCAGTCTGTGGATGATGTGATGAGCTGAACTTCAAATCTGTCTTCAACTTCTTCCATAATGTACGCCAAAAATATCCAACAAACTTAGTGTCTCTATCTGAAACTATGGTCTTTGGCAAACCATGTAGTCTCACTACCTCTCTGAAAAACAATTCTGCTACATGAACAGCATCAGTAGTCATCTTGCAGGGAATGAAATGTGCCATCTTTGAAAATCTATCAACCACCACAAAAATTGAATCATGTCCCCGCTGAGTCCTCGGTAAACCAAGAACAAAGTCCATGCTAATATCCTCCCAAGGCTTCTCTGGTACAGGTAATGGCTGATACAACCCTGTATTCTGCTTCACTCCTTTCGCCATCTAACATACTCTGCAACTCTGTACAAACTTCTTCACATCTTGCTGCAATTGTGGCCAATAATAATTCTCACCAACCAAAGCAAGGGTTTTATCACGACCAAAGTGTCCAGCCAATCCTCCACTATGCTTCTCCTTGATGAGATTCTCCCTCATAGAACTTCGTGGAATGCACAACTGACTCCCTCTGAATAGCATATCATCCTGGATGATGAAATCCAACCATTTCGTCCTGTCTAGAGTAACAGGTTCTTTACAAGCTTTCCAAGCTTCACCAAAATCAGGATCCTCTAGATACAAATTCTTGAGCTCCTTGAACCCAACCACTTCAATCTGCATTTTTGTCAGCAGTAGTTGCCTTCTGCTAAGAGCATCTGCAACCCTATTAGACTTTCCACTCCTGTGTTTCAAAACAAATGTATAACTCTGCAAGAATTCAACCCATTTCAAATGCCTCTAATTCAACTTTCCTTGACTATTCAAATATTGCAAAGCTTGATGATCAGTATACAAAACAAACTCCTTAGGAAGCAGATAGTGTCTCCACTTGTTCAATGCTTGAACTATAGCATAAAATTCCTGATCATAAACAGAATATTTCCTCTTGGCATCATTTAACTTCTCACTGAAATAAGCAACAGGTTTACCTTCTTGGCTCATAACAGCTCCTATTGCAGTACCACTAGCATCACAATCTACTTGAAACACCTTATTAAAATCTGGAAGTGCTAAAACAGGTTGTTCTGTAACTTTTTGTTTCAATAATTGAAAACTCTTTTCTGCCCCATTAGTCCACTTAAACTCTTTTCTATCCCCTCTCATTGTTTCAGTCAAGGGTCCACAAATACTGCTAAAATTTTTGATAAACTTTCTGTAAAAGCTAGCTAGACCGTGAAAAGATCTTACCTCAGTAGCACTCGTTGGAGTAGGCCATTCAAGGATAGCCTATACCTTCTCTGGGTCCATTTTTAGACCTTCTGCTGAAACTACAAATCCCAAATACACTAACTCTTTCTTCACAAAACTGCACTTCTTCAAATTAATCAACAATTTATCATCTCTCATCTTCTCAAATACCATACGAATATGCATCATATGTTCCTCCAATGTCTTGCTAAAAATCAAAATATCATCTAGGTAAACAATGACAAACTTACCCAGAAATTCTTTCAGAACCTCGTTCATGAGCCGCATGAAAGTGCTCGGTGCATTGGTTAGCCCAAAAGGCATGACTAACCACTCATATAGTCCTTCCTTTGTCTTGAAGGCAGTCTTCCATTCATCTCCTTCTCTGATCCGAATCTGATGATATCCACTCTTCAGATCTATCTTTGAGAAATACACAGCTCCACTCAAACAGTCCATAATATCATCCATTCGTGGCAATGGAAACCTGTACTTGATTGTGATCTTGTTTATTGCCCTAGAATCTGTACACATCCTCCATTCTCCATTCTTCTTTGGTGCTAATACCGCTGGTACAGCACAGGGACTCAGACTCTCACGGATCAATCCTTTCTGTAACAACTCATGTACTTGTCTGTTCAACTCCTCACTTTCTGCAGGTGTCATTCTATGTGCTGCCTTATTCGGCAAACTCGCTCCTAGGATCAAGTCCATCTGATGACTAATCTTCTTGACTGGTGGTAATCCATCAGGCACGTTATCGAATACAATATCCTGAAACTCATTCAATAAATCTGCAACTTCTATAGGAACATCTTCTACTTCCTCTTTACCAGCTTTTGGAATTAAAGCAAAACATACATGCTCATGCCTCATACCATCTAAGAAATTTTTTCCATCAACAAAAGTTATCCTTGCAGTACCACATACCTTTTCTTCGGTCTCCTTCAATGGTTTTAGCTTATGTCGCACTCCATCCTTTGTCAAGGAATAGGTATTCGCACGACCATCATGTATAGCACATCTGTCAAACTGCCATGGTCTACCCAACAACATATGACATGCATCCATAGATATGATATCACACAATACCTCATCTTGGTATCCGCCAACCTTGAACTTTACTAGGCATTGTTCATTGACCATGACCTTGTGGTCATCCTGTACCCAGGCAATCTGATATGGATGTGGGTGTTTCTGTCTCTTGAGCTTCAACTTTATCACCATCTCTTCTAACACCAAATTGTCAGTGCTTCCACTATCAATAATCACATCACAGTATTTACCTTCACACTTGCACCTGGTGTGAAACAGGCTCCTCCTTTGCTCAGGCTCATTCTCACCACTCAACAGGACTCTTCTGTTAATCAACATTTCTCCTCTTTCAGCATCTTCAGAATTTGATGATCTGGCATCTTCATCTACATGTGCAACTCTGGCCTGGCCTTCATTTCTCCTGTCCATTCTGCCTTGGCGCTGAGGACATTCAAATGCCCTATGACCTTCTTCTCCACAGTGAAAACATGTTCCACGGAAGCCACCTCTTCCAGATCCTTGTCCTCTTCCTCTTCCTCTCTGATCTCTATTATTCTGATCCTGGAAGCGATTGGAATTATTTCCTCGCTGATTCTGACTGCTACTGGCCTCATCCTTCTTTTTCAGATCTTCATTTCGGCCACCATATGACCGTCCACCAGATCGTCCACCGCGACCTCTTCCATTTTGTCTGCTTTCAAACTTCTTGTTCAGCTTTTCCTCTACTTTTAGGGCAAACTGGTATGCCTCTTCAATACTGTTCATTCGAACCAGATTCAGCTCCTCTTGAATGCTTGTTCTTAACCCATTAAGGTATCGGGCAACTTTCTCTTTATTAGCTTCTACATGGCCTGTTCTGATGAGAAGTCGATAGAACTCCTTTGTATACTCCTGAACAGATCTTCCTGCTTGCTTCAAACTTTGCATTTTCTTCAGTAGGTCAAGCTCATAATCAACAGGAATGAACTGTCGCTTCAATTTATCCACCATCCGATCCCATCTCATGATTTTCTCCTTTCCCCTTCTATTTCGCTCCAACTGAACCTCTTGCCACCATATCTTCGCATGACCTTTCAGTCTGGCCTTCGCAAATTTGACCCTATCAGGATCCTCAACATCTTCATACTCAAAATATTCTTCACACTCATTGATCCAGTCGATCAATTCCTCTGTGTTAAGATTTCCAGAAAATGTAGGAACCTCAATCTTAGGTCTTTTCCCAATCTTGGAAATCGCCCGAAAAAGTCTTTCTTCCTCCTGGTTCACAATTTCAACTTCTCCTTCTTGATATTCTTCTTCAGCTTCATCCTCGCTTTCGTCTCCGACATTAAGATTCATTCCTCTGCGAATCTCTTCTTGCAATGCTCGCACTTGTCTCTGCAGCTCTCTAACCTCAGGTGTTACAACACCAGCTCTTCCACCACGTTCCCTTCGTGGAGGCATTTTCGCGATGCGCGCTGAAACCCTAGCCACGGTCCTGGTGCAAACTGCCTCACAGTCGGTGATCTATTTACACACTCAAGAACTCCTGCTCTGATACCACTTGATGAAGGGTGCTCCCCTTAATACCACAAACACATAACAGAAATAGAGAAACAACAACAATATGCAAGAACAGAAAATTGGCTTCTTATTATCTCCACAAATGTGGAATTACAAACTTTCAGAATTACAACATGCAAAGCCACATGGGCATTCCCTTACAATATTTTGTAGGACAAAGCCTCGAATCAATACCCAGATCTACTACCCAGAACTATTCTGAACTGCCTAAGACAATAATACAGCCTTCCTTATATAGGCAATTTTCCACCGCCTGGAAAGGTTCCAGAATTTTAGCCAATAAGGCCGACCAAACTTAGAATTATTTTTATTTTACATTTCATTACATCATAGTCGGCTCAAAATAAATTTTGAAACCCGAACAGAAATTTTGAAGAAAAATCATTTTCTGCCATTTCAGGTGACCCAACTTCCGAAGACCATAAGTCATCACCAGTTGACCCGATTGACTATTATAACCCCATTTCGAAATGGGCGCGAGGAGCTCTACAACACCTGAATTAAGAAAGCTTCATTCAGCCCAAAATTCGACCTCATCCGGGGCCTCTAAAGCCTTCAAAACTGAGTTCGAAGTTTCTGTACCCTGCTGCCAATACCGAAAATCTTCAATATCTTCCAATATACACTTGATCTGGCAATGAAACTTTACTGGCGGACTTATATGACCAAAATGAACCTCCAAGAAAGAAATCAGATCATTCTGAGCACATACGAAAATTACCAAAAATAGTAACTTTCCATAGATAGCAGCTCTGCACAAAATAACCCTTATTGAATTAAAAAAACATAAATATTTTTGGGTGATGCAAGATTGCTCTTACACCCAGGATGCTCCTGCATCACAAAAATTGAAGTCTGATTTATGAAAGCAGGAAAGGCACTCAAGCTGGACACGTGAGATGTTTGTTTGATGTCCAAATTGAAATGTTTTCAGATGTAGTAGAATACCTGAATTCCCTCGCAACGCGCTTAGTAGATTTTACCTTATTTTTAGCTTTGTTAAGCAATCCCACGGAAGCAAGTCTCAAACTCTCCGACAAGAAAATAAGCAAACAAGATATGCAACGTATATTCAACTTATGAAAAATCTAGGGTTAGATCTGAAAATCAATTATTAGGAGCAATAATAACTAGCAACTAATCCAAATGACAACTCATATCATTCAACGAACCATGTGAAAAATAAGTGCATACACATCACAAAATTTTATTTTTTTGTTGAATTTAACCTAGTCAACAAGATCTAATTTTTTTGATATGATTTTAGCCACAAAAATAGAAATGCAAAATAGAGACCCCTACTAAAAAATAGAGAGCTTTCCAAAAGTGTAAAAATTTTAGAAAAATCTCTTCATTTGTGCCCTAGAGACCCATTTTACCAAAACAGACCAGTTTTTGTAAATTGACTATTTGAGCTATTATATTGCATCCAAATTTAAAACACAAAGAATGGACCCCCTGTAGAATTTAAAGAGATTTCTAAAAATGTAAAATTTTTTGAAAAATATGCTGATTTGCATCAGAAATTAATTTTTTTCTAGAAAATCAAGAAAAAATTATTAAAAATTCAAAACATCTCAAAAAATTTTGAATTTTTTATTGAAGCTTCCCTAATATGTCTTCAACTTGCAAAACAAATTTCACACCAAAATTCTAAGCTGTTTGGGAGATAAAATTAAATCTTTGAAACTTTAGGGTTTTAGCTCCAAAACAAAATCAAAACCAGAACATGAGCTACGCTACGAGTTCTTGGTGGAAACACTACCTTACCCTGCATATGACTCCCCTGAAACCCGCATGATTTGCACTATTGTAGGTCATGATTCATCCAAATATAAAAACCTATTCTCCTATCTCAAAGACCAAATCATTCCCAATACCTTCAACCGCCATGAAAAGAGATACCTTATCCGTAATGCCTCCCGATATGTCATCATTGGTCATGATCTTTACAAATGAGGTCTAGATGGTACGCTACTTAGATGTTTAGAATGAGAAGAGTCTCAACGTGCGTTAGAGGAATTCCATGATGGTATTTTTAGGTCACACTCGAATAGTTTAACACTAGCTTGAAAACTTATTAGGGCTGGGTACTATTGGCCTGAAATGGAGAAAGAGTCTATCAAGTTTGCTAAGAACTGTCAAAAGTGCCAAGTGCATGGCAACTTAATTCATGCTCTAGGGAGAGATCTAATTCCCTTCACTCCTTAATGGCCTTTTCATCAATGGGCATTTGATCTTATAGGATCCATACATTCTCATTCTTCTAATGGACATACCCATATAATCACGGCTACAGATTATTTTACAAAATGGGTAGAAGCAGTCTGTTTGACACAAGCAACTAGAAAACAAATATCTATGTTCATCTTGAACTACATCATATGTCAGTATGGTATTCCACATTCTATAGTCACAGATAATGGTGGGCAATTTAAGAATAAAGACTTGGATGATCTATGTGCCAAATTTAAGATTACAAAACATTGGTCATCTATCTACTATCCTCAAGGGAATGGACAAGCAAAGGCTTCTAACAAGAATCTATTGAAAATCTTGCACCGTACAGTTAATAAAATAGGAAGAGACTGGCATCTCATGATCAATCTAGCTCTTTGGGCCTACAAACAAGTATCAGAACACCCACTGGGGCTACACCTTTCGCTTTAGTTTATGGGTCTAAAGTAGTACTACCTATTGAGGTTGAAATCCCATCACTAAGAATCAGAATGCATGGTCTAGTAACTGATGATGACTACAGAGTGTCTAGGTTGCAAGAACTTGAACTACTAGATGAGCGTAGACAAGAAACGTATGATCATCTCGGAGTATATCAAAAGAGAATGTCTAGAGGTTACAACAAGAAAGTCAAACACAGAGAATTTTAGGTTGGCAATCTAGTCTTGAGAGAGAATCCTAAAAATCAATCACATAGAGAGCACAAGGGGAAGTTTGAACCCAACTAGCTGGGTCCCTTTGTTATCACTGCTACTTTTGGCTATGGTGCCTATCAACTCTCAACGATTGAAGGAGAACAACTTCGAGATAGGCACATTCAAAGAGCAGTTAATGATTATTTGTGCACATTCAAAGAGCAGTTAAAATTTAAATCAGAAAAATAATTCAAGTTGTTATCTTTTCAAAACTCAACATCTATTTTGATTTCAAAGTTGATCTAAACTTCTAATTTGAGTTAAAAAGTTGTTCTTGCATGATTTTGCATGATTTTGTGAGTTAATCTGTTTCTAATTTCTTGTTGACTCAAAAATCAACCTAAGTTCATCAAGAGTGATTTATGGCTTTTCTCAATGCATCCTCAAGCCTTGGATTTCTATAAAATCAAGGTTTAGCTCTTTAAAAATCATCCACAGAATTTGCATACTTACTCTAGCGAATTGACATCAGAAGAATCATCAAGCTTCTTGTGAATCAGCATTTTGTGAGATCAATCTTGTTTTCAGTTCATTCTAGTTTCATATTTCATATCATTGTTAGCTTAATTTGCATATCATTTCAATCCATTTAGATTAATTTATTATTAGTTTTTCTCATCTTATTACATCAAAAATTAAAAAAAAATAGATTAATTTACATTCATATTTCATTGCTTTCATCATCTTAAATCCTTTGTTTAGGTGTTGCATTGTCACTGATCTCGGTCTAATCTAAGAATACCATACTCGCACCTACTAGAAGGTAGTAAATCGCCTGGTTAGCTATATTGTTCTTATTTGCATATTTTAATTTTTGCTAACCTCTAATGTTTTACTAAAGTGTTGTGTCTACAGCTAGGTACAAAATTCACACACACATTTACTTCAAAGGAAACTTATTCATTGATAGTTGTATCTTAATTAGTGAATGAACTCCAATAATGACTATTAGAAGATAATTTATTGTTTTTTACTTAGTTGCTTGAGAGGATAAAAGTTACCTCATATTTAGTTATAAAAACATAATAGTAAACATAATTTCATGTGTAGAAAAAATTATGCATGAAAATGTAGCAATATGAAGTTACTATTAAGTGCAATATGAAAGATAAAATTTAAGAGGTTTGAATTTATGACTATCTTTATGGTAGTGGAAAAGTTGTTTGTTATTCGAGTATAAGGAACTTGCCTATATAATAATTTTTGGTTCCTGAAGGAGTAAGAACTCTAAATGAGTGCTTTATGGGATTTAAAATCTGAAAAAATGGATTAAATAGTGTAACACACGTACTGGGAGATGTTGGGATTGGGGAAAAGGGGCTTCAATTAGGGGCGACACATAGACGATGATAGGGGGTGTGGGATGTTGTAATATACTATACATTATAGACTAGGAGAATTAAAATTTAGAAAAAATCATGAATTATCCAACCACAAAGCTATAAAATCATATAAATGTATTCCTAATCACACTATTAAAAACATTAAGACAAAGTGCATAAAAGATTGTAAAAAAATAAAAAATATATCACTCCCTTAATGAATCTTCAATGTTCTTTCTTTCTTCTCCAAATTGATGTTGCTCCCATATTGATAAAATGCACCTACAAAATGAAAGCAAGTTTTGACAAGATAATGAGAATACTCGAGATTGTGGTTAGCAAAAAATGAGAGATGAGTCCAATCTATAGCATTTACAAGAGAAACTACAAATTTAGCAATTAAGTGTGCAAAAGGGAAATTGTCATAGATTATGGCAATTGGAAAATTTGAAAGAGGGAATTTATCATTAATTATGACAATTTATGACAAATTTAAGGTACAATTAGAAATTAGTGAGTAAAAAAAGGGAAATTAGTCATTAACTATGACAAATATGACAAAAGAAAAAAAGGAAAATTGTCATAAACTATGAAAATTATGACAAAGGGGAAAAAAAAAAATTGTCATAAAATATGACAATTTATGACAAAAAGAAAATGAAAAATTATCATAAACTATGACAATTTATGACTAAAGAAAAAGGGAAGGTGGAGGCTAAAAAAGAGGAAGTGGTGACTAGAAAAGAGGAAGAAGCACAAATTAAGGGCTAAAATCCCATTTGGCAAAATAAAAATTAGGATTTAAGAATTATGAGAATTCTACAAATCAATAATTAGCTAATTAATTAATGTCAAATTAATTAATTGTGAAACTTAGGGAAAAGGAATAAATAAATGTAATTTATTTATCAAAACTAAGACTTAGGGATCAATTATGGGTTATTTGCCCCTAAAGAAGATAACTTAATTGATTTGACCAAATTGATGATTTTGATAAGGAGTTGAAATGACTGATAATTTTGATAATGACTTGCATTGATTTCAAAAGTGATTGATTAGGTCAAAAATGAGGAAAAATCAAGGAGAAATATTAGTGAACTAGGGATGAAAATTAGACATTAAAGACATGTTAAAAAAGGGGGCACATAGGTGTTGACCATTTATTAGTGTCTACATTTTCCCCATCTTTGAGACAATGTAATTTTGAGCATTGTTTCAAATAAAAATAAACGATAATGTCCCAGTAGATCCACAAGGTAGGATGCCTTCTCAAAAAATTGGGCAAAAATTTACTCGAGGACAACTTTTCAAAAAGAGAATGATTTCTATGACTGGCAGAAGAAATGCTAGGAAAAGATAGAAATTAGATAGATAAAAATTAGTAATGATGAAAATTAATTTCATAAGTGCACTTTTGTCATGAGAGCTTTATTTAATATGGAAAATTGGATGTGTCTCACCATGACACATAAAGTCAGGGCGATAATGCAATCCCTTTGTGTAAAAAAACACATTGTAGACAAGGAATGTTTCCATTCATCCTGAAGCATATGACATACGTGCCCTAGAAATTTATGAAAAATACCCAAAAAATAGAAGACAAAACAAAAATAAAGGACCATGAACCATCTTGGCCACTCTCATCACTCATAAATATTGTAACGTCCCCACCGGGGAATCCATAAGGAATAAGGTTTTTTAGCATAAAATTACAACTAACAATTTTTTTTTTCATTCTAACTTTTCATTGTTAACATCCACAAAGAACATTCCTTAAAGGTTCCCTCATTGAATTCATTACCAATATAAAAGCATTGCATTTCATTACTAATCTAATTGAATTCCATTTTGTTTTTCCTTTACTTTTCATTTTAGAATATAAGAGAAAGGTGCGAACATAATATTTCATTCATAACTATATATTTTACTTCCTATTTCATTTTCATTCCTTTTACCTACACATTGAATAACTACCTTTTCAAATTGCAATTAAACCTTTACATTTGAGACATTGTTTTTTATTCCAACATAGGAGAGATAAAATAATTAATACAAGATTAAAATTTTCATTGCAACTTTTGAACCTTCAACAAACTTTCCTTGAAAAAGACCTTAAAACTATCACTCCCTGATTACATTGCTTTATTCTTTCAATTTCCAGTTAAATACAATTATATGTAAAATTTACATAAAATGGCCCAAAGGCTTACAAAGATATCTTTACATCTTGAATTACAATTATACATGATACAAATTGAGAATTCTTTATCACTGCATGAAATCTGAAACACATCCAAGCCACGAACCACAAACGGTACCTTGAAAGATATTTTCCACCCAACCATGTGAAACTAAAGAAGTTCCACCCCCCATGCTAGGAGATAGAACCAAGATACTCACAAGGCCTAAAGAAACCTAAGGCTTTACAAAACAATAACCTGAAAGAAAAAGAAAAGACATAACAAAATATCATCCTACCATACACATAGGTTAGGTTTCTAGCATACCATCTAGGTGAGTGTCATCACACAACCTGTACATTGGGATCCACTCTGGCAACCATATATTTTTTCGGTCCCCCCTTCTTGAATAAGGATCCACCCTGGGAGTTACCTATGGTTCTGGTACCTCAACTGGTCTATGTGGACTTACATTATGTATCTTTCATTATCTTTTGAAACCCCCCTTTCCCAAGCTCATTATTAATGTTATCACTTGTTACCAACTCACCCATAGGATCATCTGGCAACCACTTTGGGTTCCAAAATCTATGGTGAGCCACTCACCTAGGGCACCTAGTCCCCTACCCATACACAAGCCAAAGAAACCAAGATGCATTTCAAATGGTTCAATTTGCAGGTCTAGGGAACCCTCCTATGCTCTTAGGCCCTCAGGATTAGTCCTAGCCTCATTATATGAACATAAGGATATGCCAAGTATTGAATCATCATAAATAAAAATTTATAACACAAAAAAAGTAAGATATGGGCATACATAAGTGATAAAATTTGTAGCCCAGGCATAGGAAACATGTTATAGGTCACATGCCCAAAATCTGATCAAATTGAGCCCTTAGGACCCTCTAAAACCCCATAAGGCAATCCATACATGCCCATACGATAATCCATACATGCCCATATAGAAATCCATACATGCCCATATATAAATCCATACATGGCCATACATCAATCCACCAATTCTTGTATGGATAACAGTACATACTTGTACGAGATTTCAGGATGTTCATACGATATTGTCTCAAAAAACTCTCAAAATTGCCCAAAACTAAAAGTTTTAGGTGTGAAGAGTTTCTGGGGAAGGTTCCCTAAGGTCTACCTAATTCAATTACCTTAGTACCACTTCTAGAACACTTCCTCAACACACCATAACACCTAGAACAAAACTATATAATCAAAATAATAAATTGAAAGTAAAAATCTACATAAGCATAGAAGGGGAAACTGATTGCATTCCTTCCCTAATCTATCCTAACCTTCCATAAACCTTCCTAAACTTCCCTAAACCATAAGTAAACCAAAAAATACACCAATATTCAGTATTATAAGCAATCAAAAATTTCCAGGAAGAGATTTAAAAGAAAACTATTGCATACACATTCATTAAACTTCCCAGATGCATATCTTTCAAAACATGGAAAAAAAACCTAATATATTTCCTTATCATATCAATAGTCACTCCTACATTTTCATATCAATATTCATAAGACACACACACACACACACACACATGGAAGAAAAGGGATTCTTCCCAGTTCTAGACCCTACCTGGAGTCCTGCGAAGAATCCTATCAAAAATTGGAGCACACCACTACAATCCTTCCAACCTTTGAGAATAATGGCTTCCTAGATTGACTTCCCTTTAGCAACAATTCCTTCCTCCTCATAAAAATTCCTAAGAGCCCTCACAGAACCAGAATGGTGATTTTAAAATGTAGCAAACCCCCAAAATAAAGTATTTCTCTAAAACTCCTAAATTTCTCCCAATTCTTCTAATCTCTCAAACTCCTCCTTTGATAATAATTTATCCTCCAAACTATATGGCTGGAGGAGTTTCTTTATGAGATGCAACTTCTCCAACTACTATAGTTGGTTGAAAGATCAAACCATTCCCATAACAACTATTTAAACTTTTTTATTATTTTATTCAAAATATCCACCTAAAAAGACCATAACAAGCAAAGGAGTACAAAAAGATCTCAAGTAATATGCATAGCTCAATTGGAAAAAAAACTAGCCTAACTTCTAGGAGGTCTCAGATTCAAATCTCCTAGATAGCTAGTTTTACCAAAAGAGCTTCCTTTTTACCTTCTTTATTATTTTTATTTAATAAACTTTATTTAAACATCAAAGAGGCCATTACACAAGCAAGTAAATGTAATACCCCAAAAATGGGCTATAAGTTCATTAACCTCCTACATCGACAATTCGAATGAAATTGACATCAAAGTCCTAACCTAAGGCACATCGGCACATTATCGAATCCTAATTGATTATCCTAAATTCTGCATCGAGGAATATTCCTTATTCCTATTTATCCTAATTATCTTTAATTTAATGATTATTTGGCGATAAATCCTATTTTTCCTAAAGTTTGATTAATTGAATATTCTAAATATTTAATTAATTAGATTTAATACTGCCACTTAATTATTTAATTAGATTTAAATATATTTATTCCTAAATTATATTATTCCATTGTGACAATAAATCAAATATCCTATGACTAATTGATTAAATTCTTATTTAATTAATTAATGTAAATTGTCAAATTTAATAATATAGTTTTTGAATAAAAGTTTGATTTAATAATTGATGAACCCATAAATCAATTGTTTTATTTTTAAAATCAGTTAAGTTGAGGATAAATCACTTTATTTATTAAATTAATTCATAATTAATTATGCACATCCAAAAAATAGTTGAACTTTAAATCAGAAAATCAATTCAAGTTGTTTTAAAAATAAACTCAACTCTCTTTTGAGTTGAAAGCTGATCTCAACTTCTGATTTAAATCAAAAAGCTGATTTGCATGATTTTGTGAGTTAATTTATCTCTTAATTCTGGATAACTCAAAAATCAACCTGAGTTTATCAAGAGTGATTTATGGCTTTTTCCATGCACCTCCAAGGTCCTGGATTTCTATAAATTAAGGCCTCAACCCTTCATTTTGGATCGATCCACGAATTGCATCCTCACGCTAGCGAATTGGTGATCGAAGAATCAATCTTTGTGAATCCAAGCTGTTGTGAGATTTTCATTTTTTTTGAGCATTCATATCATATAGCATATCATTGTTAGAATAATTGCATTTCATATCAATTTTTCATATAGAATAGATTAATATCAATTTATTTCATCTTATTGCATAGAAAACCCAAAAATATAGATTAATTTGCATTCATCTCATATCTAGATTCTGCATTCAAATCCTTCATTTAGGTGTCATCAAGGTCACTGATCTTTGTCCAATCTAAGAATACATACTTGCATCTACTAGAAGGCAGTAAATCGCCTAGTTAGATTAGTTTCCATTTCACTGCACGATTTTGATTTATGCTAACCTCTAATGTTTTACTAAAGTGTTGTGTCTACAACTAGGTACAAAATTCACACACACATTTTTGTCACCCACTGTGGGGCCCTGAAATGGGTTTCCATTCAATTTCTATCAATTTCTATCATCTTCTTGTCATTTTCTGTTCCAAGCTGCGATTTTTAATTTTTGTCCATACAATTTTTGTATGAGTTTTGTTAGAAACTCATATCAGGTGGTACCCACTATCATATGATAGTTGATTTGATCGAGGATCATACCATCAGAAACACAGTGTCATTTGGAAGCTCTTTTGTCATATGATCTGATACCCATTGTCGTACGAGTTTCTGTATTGTCGTCTAGTAGGTGACCCACTGTTGTATGAGTTTTAGTACCAGGTTTCAATTGTCATTTCACTTTTTCAGGAAGTTTTCTAGATTTGTTTCCCTAATTTGGACTGACAGCTAACATTAACAATTGAAATTTGTTGTTCCTGATTGATTTCTGCTGATTTTGATTGGGAAAAAGCGTGAGAATTGATAAAAATAGGTAAAAATATACTAAGCACATTGTGAGGAATTTAGGTAATCTTCTCAGCTGATAACATTTTGATTTGGATTAAAAAGAACTCTTGTGTGTCAAGCTTGTGTGACCTTTATTTCTTTCATATCACAGACTTCATTTTGGGCTATAAAAATGAACATAGATTTGCTTTTCAACATCTTTGTTACACATAGTAAATAGGCCCTATGAACACTATTCATGGTTCTTGAGAGAGTGGGTTTCCAGTGAAACTCTTCTTAATGAAGGAACCCTTGTAGGTAGGGAGGTTACTGAGATCATCTCACGTTCTACTAGATTTGTGCATCTTCAGCTTCTGATTGATACATTCTCTCTCTGAAGAGGTTGATAGATCATAAGTGGTTGACATCATAGATCTTTGTGAGATAATCTTTGTCTTAGCATGTCGGATTAATCTGTCTTCTTTGTTTGGGTTAAAAGTGAAAAGGCTAGAGGACTATGCTCTACTCCCTTTTTGGGTAGTATCAGAAACTCAGATCCTTGAATCTAGAACCAGTCTCCATGTGTTATCTTTTGTGAGTCACCTTTAGAGAGGGTTAACCGTAGTGGACATTCCCTTAATTGGGTCAACCACGTTGACAGAACCTCAAGCGATAATAGCCATTTTCATCGTGGTAGCAGTAGCCGCTATATAAATGTCCTTGTGGAGAAAATCTTCACAGGTGTGGTCTCTTGTTGGGCTGTCAAATCTCCCTAGCAGCTCCTGATTGATTAATTTCTTGGACTATGTCAAAACCATGGTGCACCTAGATTGGATTTTTCCCTCTTGAGATCACAAAATTTACAGAGTCGGACCATTACTAAAAACCCTAGTGGGGCCAAATTTTCATTTTCTAGGAATATATGCATTATTGCAAAACTTTTTGGAACATACACTGTTAGCACTCCTAGGGATTAGCACATTCAGTCACTTGGTTGTTCATGCATAGGTTTGCTTTGTCCCCTGTTCATTTTTTTTAGACGTGCTTGAAATCACTTGCTTGCTATTTTGCATGCTTGTTTATCTATCTGGTTACTAAGAACAAATCAATCTGATACAATCTTCAAATCTAGACAGACAATTTTGTGAACAATCTGAAACTAAAAATTTGAAAAATTGCAAAAACTGATGTCAAACACCTTTCTGGAGTCAAAAGTCATCTTGAAAAGTCAAAAATTTGTACGACTTTTGGAAAGTGTCATTTCATTACCCCCAGATTGTCGTATGGTAGCTGGTATATTATCGTACTAGTTTTGCTACCAGTCAATTCAAAAAGTCAAAAACCCTACTATCAACTATCGTGTGAGTTTTGCAACTGTCGTACAAGTTTGTCAATTGTCATTTCATAGTCTACCCATTGTCATACGAGCCTGCATAAAGTCATTTGAGAAATTTTGAAAAATTGCCAGAAAGTTGCCAGAACTGTCAGAGACCCAGCTTTTCCAGCCTATTTCCAAAGTTTGTCAAGAAAATCATTATGTCAAGAACAGAGCAGCAACTACTGAGAATCCAATCATTTTCCTAAAGTGGCCTTTTGAATCCAATTTAGCCTTCTTTTTAATCAATTTGAGTCTTTTTCATCTTGTGTCAAAACCTTGTCATAACTATCAATCTTCAATCCATCTTCAAAATGGCTAAGTGTTGTGAACTCATGTCCGCTATCTTTTGGGCATCTACCCATACATCCAAGGCATAGTCTCCTTCATTTACATCTAATCTAAGCTTCAATCAATCAAACCTTGACAAGGTTGCGTCATTTGATCTTCTTGAATCGGATCTTTCTTTAGTTGTCTTCATCATATTCTTTTGTTTCACCCAAGGTTAATGGTGGAAACTAGAGCTTCCTCTCACAAGAAATCTGGAGAAGCATCCCACACCTTACCTATAACCACTATCAAGGGTCCAACTCTTGAGAAACTCTATAATTCTGGTCTTTATGAAGATGACGGTCTTGGCAACTTTCGATTGAAAACTGGATACATATCCCCTCCATCAACTCATAGAGGTAATCAACAAACTCCTCCTCGATCTATCCTAGGGAGTCTTAAAAATCCTACCATGTCTTAAGCAGGGACAAACCATGGCTCTCAAAGAGCACGATCTGAACATGGTGTAGATCAGGAACCCACACCTGAAGAAATTGCTCAGTATCAAAATGACGATGACTTCAAAAGAATGATGAAGCATTTCTTGAACGAAGATAGAGAAGCATACTTTTTACAATTAGCTCATCAAGGAGCTAAACTTCCTCCCAATTTTAATGTGGAAGATATCATTACACATGAGGAAGAAACACCTATTTCAGCTATGATGAAACAAAAGCATGTCGTGCAAGTAAAACTTGACAAAATGGAAAAAGAAAAAGAACCTAAGGAGTTCTCCATGGAGGCCCTATGTCCTTTTCCATTCGATAAATACTTGTATATGCCACCATTCCCTAAAAGGGTGGAAATGCTAAAATATGATAAGTATGATGGAAACTCTGATCCTCAAGATCATGTCAGAGAATTTTGTACTCAATCTATGGAGTTCATGCACAAACCAACCTATCTAATGCATCTTTTCCCTTGATCTCTAGGAGGAGTAGCCATTCATTGGTTCTCTAGAATGCCTCCTACAATCAAAACCTTTGAGGAGTTGATCAAATTGTTCTATTAGAAATACTCCTACAACATCCAACATCTAGTCACCATGATTGATATCTTAAATCTCAAGCAATATCCAGGAGAACCATTCCTGACATTTCTCAAAAGATGGAGGAAATTCTCTCTATATGCTAGGCCTATTCCAGAAACTGAGAAGCTAGAAATCTTCATCAACAATCTTGTTCCAAAAATCAACTACCCTTTACAAATGCAAAATCATACATCTTTTGACAATATGGTAGATAATGCAATCAAAATTGAAAAAGTACTTGTGAAAAAAGGAGACGTCACACTTCAAAAGGACAAGTATGAATCTAGTTCTAAGGACAAGAACAAAAATTGGAACAAGAATAAGGGCATTGTCATGGATGGTGTTGTTGATAATCTCCATGCCCCATCTAAGGTACCTGCTTTCAATCTAACCATTGGTACTCAAGCCATCAAAGCTTCAAAAAAAAAGGTGTCTGAATCATCTCAAAAGAAGCCAGAATACAAATCGTGGTCCGTTGATAATAAATGAAAGTTTACTCCTCTTGGAGAATCTTTGGAATCAGCTATGAGAACTCTGCTGGCTAATAACATCATCTCTTTGCCTGAGATCTGACAATCTGATCTTGATCCTAAGCCAAAATGATGGAGAGAGAATGAATTTTGTGATTTCCATTGAGGTAAAGGTCACAAAACTAATAATTGTTTGTGCTTGAAGCATACCATTCAAGACAAGATTGATAGTGGAGAAATCATGATTGATAATCCTAAAATCAATAATGATCACATAGCATTCACCGAACCATTTCCAAAGCATAGCTAAGGAGATTCATCTTCTTAGCCTAATGTGGTTGCTAAGGTCAATTATGCCTATCCTAGAAATAATACTGTTATCAATATGGTTGAACCAAGCCTATCTGAGTGTTGCAATGTCATCACAATTTTAAGAAGAGATTGAGAAAATCAATCAGCTAACGCAGTTACTCGATCACAAGCTCAAGCACACCTACAAGGACAAATCCCAGATTAATCAAATGCCCCTAAGGTGCCTTTCAATCTGTCTTCCACTTCTAAATAAAGGGCAACATCTAAATCTTCAAATCCTAAGGACATGAGGCCTACTTCATATAGTATTGTCCAACAACTCCAACATACTAATGCTAAAATCTCCATGTTTGAGTTGCTTCAGATATCTTCAACTCATAGAGCCATTCTAGACAAAGCTCTGCTCAGATCCAATGTTCCTGATAACCTTGATTTAGATAGATTCCAGGCTATGGCTGGTCATCTTATGTCTCCGTAGTATATCTCCTTTTCAAAGGATGATGACAACTCCTTGAGTCATCCGCATAACCAGCCCTTGCATATTGAAGTCTTGATCCAAAACCGTCATGTCAAATGTTTGTTGATAGATGGAGGCACTGGTCTGAATATTTGTTCTTACAGCTTGATCACGCAATTGGGATTTTTAAAAATAGCCATTGATCCTAGAAAGAAAATAACTATCAAAGCATATGATGAAGAGGAAAGATCCTCCAAGGGAACAATTGTCTTGCCTATCAAAACAGGTCATGTCATAAGAGATACTATATGTCAAGTTCTTGATATACCTTTGGCTTACAACATCCTTCTAGGGAGACCCTGGATACATGAGATGAAAGCTATTCCTTCTACATACCATCAGTGCTTGAAATTTTCATGTGATGGAGTAGAGGTAACCATTCCAGCTGACGTGTCAACAACTTGCAATGCATTGAAGACAAATGCAGATAAACTTGTTCCTAATAATAGAGAATCTTCCACTAAGCAAATAGATGTAGCATCTACCTCTAAGATGGAGGACATTGCAAAAGAGGTCAATATCAAAGAAAATGGTATGGGAGAATATACTATAGAGCCAGTCTTGTCTTTGACATCTCTCCCTATCTCACCTAAGTCTTATGGGCAAGCTTAAAAATAGTTCAAATCAGAATCTAAGGAACCTCTTGAAGCATATAAAGGAAAATTTGTTGCAGAGAAAGTACCTAAGCAAGAATTTGAAGAAGATGAAGTTGTGCTTGCATGGCTTTACAAATATGAACCTGAATCCCAAGTTGTTCCACCTAGTGACTCTAAAGTATCAAAGGTTCCTTCTAAGTCATATGGCCTAGGGGATAAATTGATAGCTAAGATGGGATATAAAGGAAAAGGACCTCTAGGACTATAGGGTAAAGGTCTTCTGTCACCTCTTGAACATCGTGGTTGAGCCAACAAGAATACAATAGGTCTAGGATACATGAAGAAGCCTTTCTGTCTTAGCAAGAACTACCCACATGTTCTAGAACAAATTGAGCCTTCCGTAGCGAATCAGCTAAAGAAGGAAATAACTGAACAATCTGATAGTGATGATTTAGACACCACTGTTGAGTTCATTCCTTATGAGCATTTGCCTAAAGAAATCAAAGACCTCCTTGATGTTGAAGATGATCCAATAAAAAGAATTAATGTAGTAGATGTATGCAAATTAGATGTCTAATAACTAGAGATGATAAATTAACTATTAAAAGCCAATAAATCAATCTAATGCAACACAATGAAGAATACAAAGTAACTATAAAATGATGAAACTAAATTATTTACCTTCACCTACCATGCAACTTGTCTCCATTGTCCTCCTAGCCTTGATTTCTTGTAGAGGTTGAGCTCTCAGATTTCCAAATGAAGCCTTCTCCCAAGATGCTACCAAAGTGTGGAGATTTTATGAAATGAGTGCATAATAGCTTATGCAATCTAATGGATGGAATGCAAATAAAATGATGATAATATGGATTGATTTTTCTTAGAGTGCTTGGATGCTTAAATGCTTGATTGCTTGAATGCTTGAATGCCTATTACAAAAATACCTATTAGCTCACAAAGGGGAAAATGTGGCTCCTTTTATAGAGTTTTGGAGGATCTAGGCCTAGGTGGCACAATCCTACGGTTGAGAATGAAAGGTGGAAGATCCTAAGGCTAGGATTGACTTGGTTGAAGGAGTTGAGAGAAAGGGGTATGTAGTTGGAATGTGAGAGGAAGAATAGGGATGATGTTCCTCTCACATTGACATGGAGGAGAACAAGGTGGAAGGGAAAGACACATGTCAAATGTCTCTCAAAGACTTAAGAGAGAAAGAGGGAGAGACCTTTTCCTCATGAGGACTCTTTGTACAAGTGTCCCATGAGTCATCTTTGACCCTTAGAGGTGGCTTGAGAAGCCCCTTAGAAATAGGGAATGTCTCTTGACTTGGTTGTTGAGAAGACATGTGGTCATGAGACCAAGTCCTATGAGGCCACATAGCCCTTAAGAATAGGACATGTGTGGGTGAGGATAATTATTAATAAATAATTAATAATTATTATTTATTTTAGCCAAGATGATGTGTCAAGTGAGTGGATAGATGAGGTGGACTAGGAGTCTTAGTCATATTTAGGTGATTGTATATTTATTTAAATCACTTTAATAAGACTAATTAGAAGACTTAGGATAGAAGGATAGACTATAGTGAATTCACTAAATAAATTGAATAATTTATTTAATAAATTGAGGAATAATTATTAATTAAATAATAAATATTTAATTAATTTATCAAGTCAATAGTAATTAAATAATAAATATTTAATTAATTAATGAAGCCATTTTTAGGTGTATACATTTTGCCCCTCTTTGAAATAATGTGTTGGTCACATTGTTTCGAAGAAAATTCAAGCATTTTTGCCCCTACCCCAGACAATGTCTTAGATAGCCTATGCATGCCCCCTTGAGAGATTGATTGACAAAAAAAGATTTTTTTATTTATTTTTTATTTGTATGTTTTTTCGAGTTGGATAATCAATCTCACGAAAGAATGGTGGAAAAGAATGATGAAAATGAGACGAAATGGGAGAAAAATGGGTAGTAGGGTCCACAAACCAAGCACATAGGGTCCACCGGCTATAAATAGGGCTAAGGGGTCCACAATAAGCTCATTGTGCACACTTGTCATTTGGAGATCAGAGCTTGAGAGAGAGAAGAGCAGAGCCACCAGGATGTCATTCCCGCTGTCAGATCACTGCTTCGAGAGGGTCAGACGCTTCCAGCGACCACCCAATTCAGGTGAACTAGTAGGTGACTTGATCCTGCTTTATGATTTGATGATTTGATGCATGTTAGAGTAGAATTTTAGCATGTTTAGGGTGAATTAAATGATAGATTAGGGTAGAAATTTATTTTTTTCAGGCGAAGAATGAATGCACAGTTTCAGTGCATCAATGCACAGTAAATAGAAATGTTCGCGTAGAAAATTTGATTTCCTGCGCATGCATGGAGGTCAGCTACGCATGCGTTCTAAAGAAAAATAATGCTGCGCAAAGATGAATCAAAAGTGTGCATGTAGACTTTTTGTGCATTTGTGCAGAATTATTGCACAAATGTGCAAGAAAATTGTGCAAGCATGAAAACCTAGGCAAACATGTTAAAAAGTTGCGCAAAGGTGAAGCAAGACTGCGCAAGTGTAAAAACCTATGCAAATGAAGTAGAAAGTTGCACATGCATGTTTCAATGCTACGCATGTGTTTTAGATAGTAGAATTTGGGCAAATGATATAGTCATTTAGGTCAAACTTGAGGTCGATAAGCCGATTGGATCTGTCGGCGATTGATTTTGATTGATTTAATCAAGATAGGCAAACATTGTAGCATGTTCGCTAGTTAACCAATCTTGAACGTAGATAATTGATAGAATCATCTATTTAAACATGTGATAAAACATGTTTGAAATTGATATGATAGGATAGATAGATTGATAGATCAGTTTATTGAAATCTGATAGGTTGATTGTTGTTGACTTGAATAGGAGGATATTACAGATATTCTGATGTCATGGGAGAGATATCCTGTCACACAGAATCTAAGACCAGCACTGTCAGAGACAGACAAGCTGCTGATCAGAGCATCTAGGTTGTATTACGTGATCTACACACCCAAGATTTGGGTGAATCTTAATATGATGATGACATTAGTAGAGTGATGGCACTCTGAGATGAGTACCTTCCATCTTCCAACAGGGGAGATGACAGTCACATTAGAGGATGTTTATTGCATCCTCCATCTTCCCATCACAGGTGAGCTGGTCTAGTACAATCGACACGACGGAGTCACAAAGTGTAGAGCCATTTTCAGTGATGATGATATAGAGGATGGAGAGATTAGCTAGGAGGACATGGTTGATTTATATGACCCACTTCCAGTGGTTCTAGCAGGGGCGATTGGGGGATTTGTATGCCCTGATCAGAGGTCACATGGATTTGCAGTGGGATGGGGCCGCACATTATGGCGGATGATGGAGGGGACCCAATTTGATTGGGGTGTTTGTATATTAGCACATCTTTATCATGATATGCATCAGGTGGTGTACCATGCAGGTGCATCTCTATTAGCAGGTGTGACACTGCTCCATGTTTGGGCATGGGAGCACATTGCAGTGATGCGACCGGTGGCCATTAGATTTCAAGGCGTAGGGCAGCCCTACATTCATTTATATTCCTTAGTTTTGTCATAGGCAAAACTGGGCCATTTAGAGTTTTGGCGGTATACATTTGATACCTTAGATACAGTGACATGGAGACTGTACTTACGTTGTGAGCCTTGGGATGATGAGTGGCAGCTAGGATTTTGCTTTGAGTCAAGGTGGTTGATAGGGAGGATGCCCTTTATTTTGGAGAGACAATTGGTCAGCCAGGTTTTGCGCCAGTTTGGTAGAGTCCAGGGCATGCTGCAGGGAGTGACAGAGCTTGCTCGTACACATTAGGAGAGACGGGATTGGGGACCCATGGCATCATTTGATACAGCTTGACAGGAGTTTTTGGACATGCCATTTCAGGCATGGACCATGAGATAGATAGTGGTGGACCCTGGAATGACTACAAATCTTGAGTAGTTCTTGAGAGATGTTCCTGTACCACATATTACAGATCTAGTAGCTAGGCCTCCAGAGAGAGATCCTGCAAAGAGACGATGGGGGAGACTCTGAGGGAGAGATAGATGTGGGCAAGGGAGATGAGGCAGTGGTGATGGTGGAGGAGATGGAGGAGGAGATGGTGGAGATGGTGGTGGAGATGGAGGGAGAGGGGATAGGGCAGGACCATGGATGAGAGGAGGTGGAGTGAGATAGAGGGGATTGATGCCTCCCCCAGCTAGATAGGGATGGAGATAGCCTCTGGCATAGCTAGCATAGCCACCAATAGGAGCTCCATTACAGGTACCAGTCACTTAGGTATAGATACCAGTTGCCCCAGTACAGGGACCAGCTGCACAGGATGAGGCAAACATCTTATTGGCACAGGGCGGTGTTGTACAGGGTGGCCAGGTTCATGATGACATACAAGATGAGCTAGATGTTGAGATGGTGGATGTATAGGCACTGGGTGAGTAGGTAGACATGGATATTGGGGGACAGGATCCCTATTTTCAGAGAGATGCTACTGAGGATGAGCCAGATATCGATACACTGCTAGTTCAACTAGTAGTTACACAGGTGCAAGCAGACTAGGTTCCAAGTCTAGAGAGACAAATTGAGAGGATGGATAGACAGATGAGAGTATTGAGACAGGAGCGAGATGGAGCACTTGAGAGACTAGGAGAGGCGGAGATGTTATTGGATGAGTTGTAGCAGATAGAGGAGTTAGGTCCTCATGGAGATAGCATCAGAGCCATGATACATGTCGGGAAGGAGATATCCTACTGGTGAGAGGCATACAAATAGGCAGTCCCGAGGGATCAGTGGATCGGGAGTTATAGGGAGAGCTCAGTGGTGATCAGGATGGTAGTGTATGACAAAGGGGCACCAGTTGGTGGAGAGGGTGTATCATCACGCCCTCCTAGAGCACCAATAAGTTTAGGAGGTCAGGGTGGATCCTCAACATTAGGGATTTTAGTAGCACAGGGCCACATTGCATCCCGTAGACAGCAGCAGACAGAGTCTGGAGGCAGTGGCTCATAGATGTTGAGAGGGCATTGTATACACTATTGTACCATTATGATTCATTGTATCATTATATTTTGACTTGATGGACACTGACTATGGACACATTGTTATTGATTTATATCATTGGACATTCGGATAGTTTTTTTGTTTTATGGACTTTATATGATGGATGCTATATGATTGACTCTATATATACAGTGATGTAGTTCTATCATGATTTTCTTTGATGATTTATATACATGTGCATACTGACATATGCAAGATGTGATGATTTACTTTAATATGCATAGAATGTATGTCTTAGAATGCAAAATGATTTATATCTGATTTGATATTTTTGATGCTTAATGGTTAATAATCATATGATGGTGATATAAATGCATGTCTTAAATGAGTTTACTAATGCTATGTGATTATCAATGCAATGTTGTGATGAACAATGTGGATAATGGATAATAAATAAATGATGTAAATGAATGATATAACTGATGATTGGAAACACATATAATGTATAATAAATGAATGATATATATAATGTGTATAATGAATAATAAATGATAGTGTAATGCAAATGATATCTAATGTAATAAATGATAATGTACCTAAGATGATTGAATGTAATAACTGACAACATGATAAAAGAAAATGAGATGAAATGATTGCTATGATAAATGATCAAATTATATACAAATGAACACTCCTAATGAAGGTAACATATGTCTCTAAATGATTAAGTGCAAAATGTTAAATGCAAAAAGTCATAATATTTTTGGTTGTCCAAATATCCTCAACTTAAATAACAATGTATCTAACACAAGAAGAATAGACTAAGAGAATAGATAACCTAATAAGAAAGGTAACCTATAAATCTCTATAAAAGGAGCACTGATATGTAAGTCATGAACTGTTTAAATGAAATGCAATATGAAATGAATGTATCTCCACAACTTTAGGTAACATCTTAGAACTTCATAATAACTAGAACTTGATTTTCGTCATTGAGCTTGTTATGTTGCAAGAAAATGCAAGCATCATGGTATAATTAAACCATGATGACCTGAGCACTTCTTGCATGGAGTTTAATATTGCAAACTTGACAAGCATCTAGGTATAATTGAACCAAGATGACCTGAGTTTCATTTGCGTAATAGATAAGGAATATTCCCTCCTCCATCAGGGAACAAATATTTGGAGTCGAGGTATGTGCTGGAGTATCACCATAAATAGCATACGTAGAACAACATTATTTGGATGTTGTCAATACTACTAAATGAATGAAGGCACTTATGCGTAGACACCCCAATTATTTGTTCCTTCAATTTCATGGGGAAATATCCCACAAACAGCAACCAAAGAAAATACCATGCCCCATCATGGCTATCCTAGTCAATGACATTTTATAGTTTCAAACTCATGTCAAAGATATCATGGAATAGCATAGGAAGCATGATAACAATGAAATCCATATATGAATGCATAATTTACAACAAATCATTCTAACATGCCTGTCATGAATATACATTTCTTTTGCCAAAAAGATAGTGTAAGATATAGTGATCAGTTCAAGTGATGATGTATAGTCAAGATTAGATAGATAAATAGTCATGTTTGGAAGGATAGATTACAGATTCTAATTCATCATAAAGATATCATTGTGAAAGAACATTTGATTGCATTTTGCTTTGTCTAGTGAAAATCACTCCATTGTGTCCTCTAAGAGTCATGACTATCATAGATCCACTTCCTGAACTAGGTCGAGGACATGCCCCTAGCTAGGTGATGGACTGACTTATTATGGATGAAGAAAGACTCAACAAGACTAGGATGAAGATCATGACAAATGATCAAGCTATGATGGAATTTTATTATGGGTAGATACAATGGATGATGTATGAGCTGGCCATTTTATTATGATATATACATGGCGGGTATGGGGATTGACTAGCTATTTTATTGTGGTCATATACAATGAACGGACACACTAAAAGAATCCTAATAGATAAAGGAGCTAACTTGATACACATGGCACCTATTTCTAGGTTTTCACCACATGCTTTTATTGCAATTTTCATTTGATTTTTTATTTTTTTATTTACGTATATTTACAATATATATATATATAGCCCTTGCATTTAGATTTCAAGGATAGAACTTCTTGAGATGGATGTTGTTAAGAGGTTCATCCAAGGGATCTCCCTCAGGTGTTGATAATTGATAAGCCCCAGAACCATAGACTATTGTAATCACAAAAGGACTTAACCAATTGGGTTTGAACTTGCCCTTCTTTTCACGGTGCTATTGATTCTTTGGATTTTTGCGGAGGACTAAGTCACCTAGCTGAAAGTCTCTGATCTTTACCTTGCTATTATACTGATGAGACATACACTACTGATAGACTTTCAAATGATCATAAGCTCTTTGACGGCGTTCATCTAGCAGTTCTAATTCAGTCAACCGTGCAACTCTGTAGTCTTCATCAAGAATCAAATCTTTGAGAGTGACACAAAGTGAAGGCAACTCGACCTCGAGGGGTAGGACTGCTTCAAATCCATAAACAAGGGAGTATGGGGTGGCTCTAGTAGGAGTATGGATGGAGGTATGGTAAGCCCATAAGGCTGGATTTAGTTGGATATGTCAGTCACGACCAGCGTCATTGACAGGTTTTTGTAGGATTTTAACAATAGTTTTATTTGACACCTCAGCTTGGCCATTTCCTTGGGGATAGTATATGGTGGAATAGTAATGGGTAATATGGAATTTTGCACATAGTTCATCCATGTCCTAATTTTGAAACTATTTCCCATGATCAGTAATGAGATACATAGGTATACCATATCTACAAATGATATAATTTAAGATAAACATGGATATTTGTTTCCCTGTGGTGGTAATTAATGGAACGGCCTCAATCCATTTAGTAAAGTATTCTATGGCAGTGAGAATCCATTTGTGACCATTGGAAGATGGAGGGTTGATAGTGCCCATGAGGTCGAGCCCCCACCGACTGAATGGAAAGGTAGTTGTAAAAGGATGTAACTCTTGTGCTAGAGCATGAATAAGGTTTCCATGTATCTAACATTTCTTACATGCTCTAGCAAAATGAAAGGAATCTGTTTCCATGGTACGCCAATAATAACCCATACGCATGAGTTTCTTAGCCAAAGAGGGACCACTCGAATGTGTCCCACAAATACCCTCATGTATGTATCGCAAGGTAGTTTGAGCTTCATCATGCTTGAGACATCGAAGGAGAGTACCGTCAAGACCTCGCCGATAAAGGGTATCAGATATTAGGACATAGCGGGAGGCTTGGCGGAGAAAAGTTCATTTTTTATTGCAGGATAGGTCAGGGGGTATGATGTCATTTTTCAAATAGGAATATTTTTTTCCATAGATGGGGGAATCATGTCCAATTAGATGACATATAATACTCATATCAGGATCATCATATGCAAGACAAGTCAGGGATTCCACCAAGAACTCAAAATGGACCTTGGTATCTTCTATATCAAACAAAGAAGCAATCATTGCCATGGCATCAACAGCCTTGTTATCATGCCGAGGAATCTGCTCAAAAGTGATGACTGAGAAATATTGTTTGAAGTCATCAACCATATGTTTATATGGTAATAAATTATCATCTTTAGTCTGATAATCATCATTAACCTGGTTTACAATCAACTGAGAATCCCCATAGACATTTATTTTAGTTACTTTCCATTGTAAAGCCATCTTTAACCCAATCAGCAAGGCTTCATATTCTGCTACATTGTTGGTGCAAGGAAAAAGCAACTTGTAAGATTTCGGAATGGTGTATCCTTGTGGTGTGACAAAAAGAATACCAGCTCCTGAACCCTGTTGTGTATACGATCCATCAAAATATAATTGCTAGGTTTGTGTAGATAAAGCCAAAATGTGTGCATCAAGAAACTTTGTATGTATAGGTTGGTCATCCATTAATGGAGCATCTGCTAGCTGATCTACTATCACTTGACCTTTAATAGCCTTCCTGTCTACATATTCAATATCAATTCACTAAGTAGCATGACCCACTTAGCCAATCTACCTGTCAGTGTTGTTTTGCTTAATAGATACTTTAAAGGATCAATCTTTGTGATGAGCTAGATTAAGTGTGACAACATGTAATGTCACCATTTTTGTGATGCAAAAACAATGGCCAAACATGCTCTTTCTATAGGAGAATAATTTATCTCATAACCCACTAGGGTACAACTAATATAATAGATGGCTTTTTCTTTTCCTTCATGATCTTGCTAAGCCAATAGAGCACCTAGTGAAACTGTCATAGTTGAAATGTAGAGCAAGAGTGGCTTTCCTAGAATTCGTGACGTCAGAGTTGGAGGATTCGCCAGATATTGCTTGATTTTATTGAAAGCTGCCTCACACTGATCATCCCATTGGAATAAGATATTTTTATGCAACAAATGTTGAAAGGGATGACTTCGATCTACTAGTTGAGAAACAAATCTTCGGATGGATTGGAGATGTCCCTGTAAGGATCTTAACTAACTAGTGTTAGTGGGGGAAGCCATCTCCAATATTGCTTTAACTTTTTTTGGATCCACTTCGATTCCTTTGGCTGAGACAATGTACCCCAACAATTTACCAGATGTAACTCGGAATGCACATTTCTTCAGATTGAGTCGAATCTGATACTTTTCCATCCGAGTGAATATTCTATCCAACACTCTCAAATGACTAGCTCTGTCTTTGGATTTTGCTAAAATGTCATCAACATAATCTTCCATAATGGTGTGCATCATATCATGAAAGATTGTGGTCATTGCTCTTTGGTAGGTTGCTCTGGCATTTTTGAGGCCAAAAGGCATCACATTCCAGCAGTATGTACCCCATGGACAAGTAAAAGTATTCTTTTCTTGATCTTCTGGCACAATCTTGATTTGGTTATAGCCAGAAAATCTATCCATTAATGATAACATCTCATGCCTAGCTGTCAGGTCAACAATAATGTCAATATTTGGTAGAGGAAAGTCATCTTTCGGACAAGCTTTATTAAGATCTTGAAAATCAATACAAATCCTAATAGATTTGTCTGGTTTTGAGACGGGGACAATATTTGAAATCCACTCAGCATAATCAATAGCCCAAATGAATCCAACATCTAGAAGCTTCTTCAATTCTTCTTTAACCATTAGTGCAATATGGGGATGCATTTTGCGGAGCTTCTGCTTAACTGGTTTTACACCTAGTCTGATAGATAAATGATGCATAATGAGATTTGGATCTAGGCCAGGCATATCGGCATAGGACCAAGAAAATTTGATTTGTCTCTCCTAAAAAAATTTGCAAAAGCTCCTTTCTCTGATTCTGTCAAGGACGCTGCTACTTTGAGGATGTGCGGAGACTCTGTTGTGCCAATGTTAAGAGGTACTGTTGGTTCTATAAGAATAGCATATTATTCTCGATACAAATAGTTGGGAAGAGTGTCAATCCTTCCATCATTAGGAACCTTAGAGAGGTTTTCACCATCAGATGTGTCATTTCTTTTTACTATTTTTGGATCTAATACTGCCACTGAGTGGTTTTCACCATTAGATCTGTTGATTATTTTTATATTTTTATGACTGAAAGGATTGGCACTCTCACCAAAGTAGGCCATGTCATTGAGTTCTATCAGAAATCTTGACTTGTGATCTCCTGGTGGTAAATGATCTCTGATTCCAAGATAGTCAATGATTGCATCATCATTGTGGAATACATCAAGTTCTGGATGATCGGGAGAATCCCAATCAATAAGTTCAGGATGTACAAGGGGCATCGGATCATTCGGGTCAATTTCAAAGGTAGAGATGGTATTGATGGAAAATTTGTCAAGGTTTATGATGGTATCAATGAGGTCTATTTCCATACTCTCCTCTGATTCATCTATTGCAAAATAACACTCACTTCCCTCACGATCGACAAGAGTAGTATTACGTGGGACCAATCCTAGTGAGTCACTCCTTGAACTCTCTCCCTCATGGTAATCATTACTATAGTGATGGACAACATCAAATCCTATTTCTTTAGTACAATCAGATAATGAATCCCATTCATAATCATTTGAGTCAGAATCATCATTATCCCCAAGTCTATCAATGATTCTCTATGCTATCCTTTGTTTCTTTGGATCTACATATATACCATTCTTGCTGAATTACAAAGCAGGGGCTTTAGATATTTCATGGAAAGGTGTGATCTTTGCTTTTCCTTTTGGTTCTTTTGGTCCTTCTCCTTTATATCCTAATCCTATAGTGTCTCTTTGATAGTTTGGATTTTGCAAGATTGGTTTGATAACATGTTCTCTTTGTAACCCTATAGGTCCAACACTTGGTATCCCATCTTTTGTAATAAAGTATACCCTTTACCATAGACATCAGGTGATATATATTCATGCTTGATATCCTCTTCATTATTCTATGATTTAAGCAAATGAGTAGCATTACGCTCAGCTACCTCTTTGGATATTGTGCCCCCACTTATAAATGTGTCATAAACAAGTGTGGAAGGGGGTTCTGATTGTTGTTTAGTGATCAAAGATCTACCATATGATCTAGGAGATAAAGGCAACTCTATGATACAAAGAGCTTGACCTAAAGTGTATTCTCCCATACTTCTTTCTTTTATGTCTATCTTGATCCCATTTGAATTTGATGTTGATGCTATATTACTAAGATCAATGGGTGTAGTTGTATAAGATCCAGTATGGTTATAAGGTATCAAAGAATCAGATGTCTTCACAGAACTGCAATACTAGAATGGATTAGTGTCTCCCTTGATAGTGACTTCCTAACCATTATGAGGGAATTTCAAGCATTGATGATAGGTTGATGGTACAGCTTGCATGGAATGAATCTATGGTCGTCCCAAGAGAATGTTATAAGCAAGATCCATGTCTAGGACTTGGCAAAACAACAAACCCCTTGGATGATCATTCTTCCTCATCATAAGCTTTTATCATGATTTTCTTCTTGGGATCAACAACATTTTCAAAGAATCCCAATGCAAGGACTAGTTTCAATGTACAAATATTTAAGCCAGCTCCTCCATCTATTAGTACTTGTTTGATTTTGTGACTCTGGACAAGGACTTTGATATGTAGGGGAGCATTATGAGGTTGGGTAATAGCTAAGTCATCATTCTCAGTGAAGGATAGGTAATGCGGGGTGGTTAAATGGCCCACCATAGCTTGAAATTGATCATGATCTAGATTTGTGGGTACTTGGGTTTCTAAAAGAGCTTTTTCAAGGATATCTTTGTGAGATGGGGATAGACACAAAAGCTCTAAGGTGGATATCTGGGCAGGTGTTTTCTTGAGTTGCTCCAAAAGGTTGTATTGGTTGGAAATATTTGTTGTAGACTTTGGGACATAAACAGACTTGTGGTTAGGTGCATTTGGTTTAGATTGGACTCCTTGGAGAGTAACTTTGGATTGAGCATGAGTAGTAACATGGACTGGATGACTCTCTGATTTTCCTTTGATGGTAATGACATTGGCATAATACATAGAAGGATGACATTCAGAAATGTTACCAACATATCGATAAGGAGTGGAATTATAATTGGCTTGATTATCACTCTTAGTATTGGAAGAACCTCCTTTTTTATGCTCAGGAAGTGGATCTTTGAAAGTCGTATGTGATTCATTTGAAGTATGTCTGTCAACACTAATTTCACCACTTTCAATTAGATCTTGAATTACATTTTTGAGCCTTTTGCAATCATTGGTTTTATGTCCTTTGCCTCTATGAAATTCAAAATAATCATTCTCATCCCACCAAGAAGGCTTCACTCTAGGTTTGAAATCTTTCATTTTAGGAAGTGTGATGAGTTTCTTTGTGATTAACTTCCATAAGGCTGATTCAAGAGATTCCCCTAAAGGAGTAAAGTTTCTTCGAGGTGACATGAAAGGCAATCTTGGTTTAGATGAGTCTTTGTTGGTATTTTGATTTGATGATTGATTGTTGTAGGTTCCTTGAGTAGCATTGGCCTGACTGGTGAGATTGAGAAGGGGTTGTGTTGGTTTGACATTACAATTATCAACAATCCCATCATTGACAACGTTTTTGTTTTTATTCCAAAATTTCAATTTGTCATTGTTATAGTTGTTGGAATTGGAGTTTGAGGATCCAGCATTGTCTTTGGAATAAAGTTTGATCTCACCTTTTTGGACCATGGCTTCCTCAATCTTGATACCATTTTCTATGAGCTTATTGAAGTTTGGTGGACATTGCAATTGTAACCTATAACTCATTTCTGGTGTAAGGTTATGCACAAAAATATCCATCTTTTCTTGTTCAAGAATCGTTCATGGATATTTGGCAAACAATTGACGCCATCTTTGCAAAAAAGTAAGGAAGGGTTCTCCATTCTTTTGATGTGCATTGCAAAGATCGAGCATAGTGACTTCATGTTTGATGTTATATGAATAATGAGTCACAAATTTGTCAAGAAGCTCATTGAAAGATTTGATGCCTGGGGGTAGTTTGGAGAACCATTCCATGGCTTGTCCTCCTAAACTTCATGGAAATAGTCACATAAGATAAGTGTCATTGTGAGCGACTTCAATACAAGTAGCACAAAACTCATGAATGTGGTCTTGTGGATCTGAATACCCTTTGTATTTGTTAAATTTTGGTACCTCAAAATGAGGAGGGAATGGAATCATTGCTAAGTTCTTATCAAAAGGATAAGGACATATATCATCCAAGGAATACTTCTTTGTTGATGATCCAGTTTGGATGTCAGGGATTTGTTGTTGAAGCATCTGGATTTGTTGTAGAATGGGATCCAAAGATAACGTGTTTCCTTGAGAGTTTTGGGAAACATTGTTGTGGGAAGCATTTTTTTGTGAAGCATGGTTTTGCTGATCATTTTGAGAAATAATGTGTTGTTCATGACCATGAGAAGCATTGGATTGCTGATTGGTTTCCTTTGCTCCATGAGTATCTTGAGAACCTTTAGGTATTTCTTGATTGTTTATGTGAGCTGGTTCTCTAAGATAGGAAACATCAAAATCACTTGGTAACTTAGCTCCTTGTTGAGCAACCATGAGGAAATACATCTCTCTATCCAAGCATAAGAGTCTTTCCATAACATGATAAAATTGAGGATCTTTTGAAGCTTCCCTAAGCTCATCATCGGTGGGTTCATCAATGGATGTAAAAAGTGAAGTTTTCTTAGGAGCTTCGGGCCAAGGATTTTCTTCGTTGCTGGTATTTCCTTCCATCTTGTTTAGAGATTCTAGATTAATGGCTTGTTTAAGTTTCTAAGATCAATTTTGAACCATAAAATTGAGAAAACTGATTGTGGGATGAAAGATTCTTGATGAGAAGATATGGAAAGTGAAACATGTTGAAAAAGTGATAAGACAACTTGATAAACTCTGAGTCAATAGGAGGTATAGATCTCACTATGATATGACAAAGGGAAATCAAGAGATAATAACCTAAGTAAGTTTGGTGGTTTGAGGATGATTTATTCTGATATGGTAAACTCACAAAGATCAAAATCTGATAGATAAGGTAATGTTTCAACATTGAATTGAGAATTTCAAAGATTGGAAGAAAATGACTAGATGAGTCTTGATGAAGGAATGATGAAAAGTGATGAAAATGGTCAAACTAAAGATCAAAGGTCTATGTAACTCGACTATTTTTCCAGAATCTTACTAAAGATGAAAATGGGTATCTGAAAAAGTGATTTGGAAAATTGCAAAGTTGGTGGAAATGCTCACTGTTGTAAATGTGCAGCAACAAATGCACAGGACAGATTGATAAATGCGCAACAAAATGAGATATATGCGCAGCAAAATTTTACAGATGCAAACTAGTAAAATCAAAAGCGCAAACAGTGTAAACAGATGCGCAACAAATTTGATCAAATGCACAACAAGATGTGATATATGTGCAAGTTCTGAGGTTCTGATCTGAATTGAAATTTTGTGGATGTTTCTGATGTTTTCTATTTTTTTTTTTTGGCAAAATGAAAAATGCATAAACACACGCACGCAAGACAGAAATGATTTTAATTTAACTATGCTAATATGAATGCACAAACACACTTACAAATCCTATGGTAGGCAAGGACAATATCTATTGAATCCCCACTAGGATAATAAAATCCAGCCATGCAAATCCACAGTGGACAGCCTAGGAACTTGGAGGCATAGGCTCCTCCTTACAGTGCACTCACTTCTCAGGCACACCAAGTTCCAAATTCAATAGGTCATTACTTCCCAAAGAACTATTATCTCTACTATGAACCGTGAGTAATGTGGGGTGTCTTCATGAGCTTGGGTGACTCCTTGAGCTAGCAGATAGAAGGTTTTTGGCCACTAAACAAAAGCTTTTAATAAGGACATATGTTCAGGTGGTTGTGATCAAGTCATTTTCCCAATTAAGGGGGCTCTCCCAATCTTTTCAAAGCAAGGCTTTCACCTCTACTAAGTAAGACTTTAATGCACCACTAGGGTACTGGAGGAGATTTCGGTTGCCACAATGAATTCACACCTGTCTAATGTGAGACTAATCACACTAGCATTTTTTATATACCGGTTTGGAAGGACTTGGCTTTAGCCTATTATCGGTTGGGTCGTTCCTTGGGGTGAGTACCTCTTTTCCCACCAAAGACCGCCCTCTAAAAATTATAACAGTTTCTCTTACACCCAAGGTCCACGAATGGCGAGGGGAGAGGATACATTGTTATAATTTTAGGATTATAGATATGCTATTAAGCAAGACACAACAAACACTTGAGCTATTTTAAAGAAAACACATAAAGCAAAGACATGTCTTTTTTTAAGCCCAAACGAGATTATGGTCTATTTTGCAAACCCCTTGGCAATCTGCAATCAAACCATTAGAAAATTTGTTTAGCAATGGGGTCTTCAAAAACAACGTCCTGCAAAACAACCTAAAAGCTACCAGAGTAAACAAAAATTTGTCAAAGGTTAGCTAAAATCAAAATAAATTAGAAATTTAAACCTAACTACTGTAAATAACAGATGCGCAATAACAGTGGATAAATGCGTAGACTAATTAAACAGATGCACAGAACAGAATTATGGATGCGTAGAAAAGTGAAATAGATGCACAGGAAATCTTAATGGATGTGTAGGAAAATGTAACAGATGCGCAGATGTTAATTAAAAACTAAAAATGAAAAAGCCTGGAAAATTATAGTTTTAATAAAAAATGCATGCATAGAATTTATGGATGAATGCGCAGGATTCGTGAATGAATGCGCAGTAAAAACCTGGAAACGTCTGCACATGAAAAACTCAAAAAAATAGAATGTTAAAAATGGAGGCAGGCCCTCCTTCTAGCGCCAAAAATGTATGCAAATTAGATGTCTAATAACTAGAGATGATAAATTAACTATTAAAAGCCAATAAATCAATCTAATGCAACACAATGAAGAATACAAAGTAACTATAAAATGATGAAACTAAATTATTTACCTTCACCTACCATGCAGCTTGTCTCCATTGTCCTCCTAGCCTTGATTTCTTGTAGAGGTTGAGCTCTCAGATTTCCAAATGAAGCCTTCTCCCAAGATGCTACCAAAGTGTGAAGATTTTATGAAATGAGTGCATAATAGCTTATGCAATCTAATGGATGGAATGCAAATAAAATGATGATAATATGGATTGATTGTTCTTAGAGTGCTTGGATGCTTGGATGCTTAAATGCTTGATTGCTTGAATGCTTGAATGCCTATTACAAAAATACCTATTAGCTCACAAAGGGGAAAATGTGGCTCCTTTTATAGAGTTTTGGAGGATCTAGGCCTAGGTGGCACAATCCTACGGTTGAGAATGAAAGGTGGAAGATCCTAAGGCTAGGATTGACTTGGTTGAAGGAGTTGAGAGAAAGGGGGATGTAGTTGGAATGTGAGAGGAAGAATAGGGATGATGTTTCTCTCACATTGACATGGAGGAGAACAAGGTGGAAGGGAAAGACACATGTCAAATGTCTCTCAAAGACTTAAGAGAGAAAGAGGGAGAGACCTTTTCCTCATGAGGAATCTTTGTACAAGTGTCCCATGAGTCACCTTTGACCCTTAGAGGTGGCTTAAGAAGCCCCTTAGGAATAGGGAATGTCTCTTGACTTGGTTGTTGAGAAGACATGTGGTCATGAGACCAAGTCCTATGAGGCCACATAGCCCTTAAGAATAGGACATGTGTGGGTGAGGATAATTACTAATAAATAATTAATAATTATTATTTATTTTAGCCAAGATGATGTGTCAAGTGAGTGGATAGATGAGGTGGACTAGGAGTCTTAGTCATATTTAGGTGATTGTATATTTATTTAAATCACTTTAATAAGACTAATTAGAAGACTTAGGATAGAAGGATAGACTATAGTGAATTCACTAAATAAATTGAATAATTTATTTAATAAATTGAGGAATAATTATTAATTAAATAATAAATATTTAATTAATTTATCAAGTCAATAGTAATTAAATAATAAATATTTAATTAATTAATGAAGCCATTTTTAGGTGTATACAGTAGAAACACAAGAACCTACTATAAACCAAGAGGTAGTTGCAACACAAGAACCAGCTAATCTCAAAGACAATCAAACAGACAAAGAGGAAGGTGGTAGTTATTCTGAGATAGATTCCCATGAGTATGAATTCAAATTAGAATCTGAGGGTAACCCTTTTTGGGGTATTCATCCTAACTTTACTCATGTTCTTAGATTTCCTAGAGGCATAGATGAAGAATCTAATGACTATGAATGGGGAGCCATTCCAGAAGAAGATGAGCTTATTACAGAGAAACATGTTGATGTTATTCACCAATATGCACATAAACCCAACGTAAGTCCAGAGCAAGATGATGAACTTATCGAGTCTGATCCACCGATGGCTAAAGTGGACTATCATAATGACATTGAGCCTATTCATGAATTGAATGTCTTAAGTTGTAATATCACCTTTGAACTTGAGCGTCGGGTTAGGACTAATGATGACAGATCCATATCTATAAACACTCTTTCCCAATCTTTCACCACTTTGACTATCCAACATCCTAAACTTCTTGATCAAACCTCCACAAATCTGAGCCATGGTATTTATACCTTCCCGAATGACTATGCCCTTGCTTGCCACCTCAATGCAGTTGAGCCTATGAGGACTTCCATTAGTGAACCGAGCGTTAGCATGATGGAGTCGGACATCAAGTATCTTAGTTAGAAAAATAATAATAAGAATTTAAAAAGAAAGGGAGTTCTGAGGGTGAAAACCACTTTGTGGCAGTCTCAGAACCTACAAAAGTAAAAATAAAAGACATATCCAAAGGTGAAAACCTCTCTGAGGTGCCTAAGGATGAGATATTTGATGTCCTTCCAAGTCATTTACAGGACAGATCTCTGGTTCTAATTGAGCCCACTCAATCTATCAATTTGGGAACAACAGAAGAACCACAGTTGATCCATGTAGCACAATCTTTATTAGAAGAAGAAAAGAAAAAATTTACAACCTTCCTCACAGAGAAGAAGATCAAATTTGCATGGAAATATTCAGATATGCCAGGGTTGGATCCTGATCTTATAATGTGCCATTTATCTATAGCTCCTGGAGTAAAACCAGTTAAACAAAAATTAAGAAAGATGCATCCTCATGTTGCACTCTTGGTAAAAGTTGAATTAGAGAAGATCCTAGAAGCCGGATTCATCTAAGTTATTGATTATGCAGAGTGGATCTCTAATATTGTACCTATTTCAAAACCAGATAAATCAATCAGAGTGTGCACAGACTTTAGAGATGTAAATAGAGCATGCCCTAAGGATGATTTTCCACTACCTAACATTGATATGATAGTGGACATGACTGTGGGTTTTGAGATGTATTCTTTAATGGATGGTTTTTTTGGATATAATCAAATAAAAATTGCTCCAGAGGATCAAGAGAAAACTGATTTTACATGTGCATGGGGTACCTTCTGTTGGAATGTCATGCCATTTGGGCTTAAAAATGCTAGTGCTACATATCAAAGAGCCATGACATCTATTTTTCATGACATGATGCATAGGACTATGGAGGATTATGTTGATGATACTTTAGCAAAATCTATGATTAGAATGGAACATCTAAATGACTTAAGCAAGATACTAGACAGAATGGAAAAATTTAGTCTCAGACTAAATCCTAAGAAGTGTGCTTTTGGTGTCACTTCTGGAAAGCTCTTAGGATACATAGTTTCAAAGAAGGGCATTGAAGTTGATCTAGCTAAAGTAAAGGCTATAATGGAGATGCAACCTCCCAAAAACATCAGTCAAATGAGGACATTACAAGGAAGAGTTCAATCTATCAGATGCTTCATATCTGAACTAGCAGACATATCACAGCCTTTTACAAAAACATTACATAAAGGTGTGACATTTGTGTGGAATGAAGAATGTGAGAACAACTTTAACCATATCAAGAAATATCTCTCAAATACTCCTATCTTAATGCCTCCCATTCTAGGCAAGCCTTTGATCTTATATGTCTCCGCTACAAATACATCACTAGGGGCATTGCTTGCACAACATGATGAGAACAAAAAGGAAAGAGCTATATACTATATCATTAGGACATTGGTGGCATACGAAAATAGTTATTCTATGATTAAGAAGGCTTGTCTAGATGTGATCTTTGCATCATAGAAATTGAGCCATTACATGTTGGCACATACCACCCATTTGGTAGCTAAGATTGATCCACTCAAGTACCTACTAAGCAAAGCTGCCCTCATAGATAGATTAGCTAAATGGGTCATGCTCTTAAGTGAATTTGACATTGAATATGTTGAAATAAAAGCTATAAAAGGATAGGTAATTGCTGATCAATTAGCAGATGCACCTATGATTGATGATACACCAATGCAAATGGAATTTCTTGATTCCTCTATCATGACTCTTTCTTCTAGAGAATGGCAGTTATTCTTTGATGGCTCCTATACACAGAATGGATCAGGAGTAGGCATATTATTTATAACTCCTCAAGGATACTCCATACCTAAAGCATTCAGATTAAAGTTCCCTTGCACAAACAATATTGCAGAATATGAAGCCCTTCTTAATGGCATGAAACTAGCAATTGAGTGGAGAGTAACAGAGATACACATTCATGGACTCTCAACTTGTTATCCATCAAGTCAATGATGTGTACCAGACTAAAGATGAAAATCTCATCCCATAGAAGAGAATGGTAGATGATTTAAAGAAGTATTTCATATCTATCACATTTGAGCAAATACCTAGAATAGAGAATAAGGTTATCGATGCAATGGCAATGCTATCTACTTTATTACAGCAGCCTGAACATGAGCTACACTACGAATTGCTGGTGGAAGCACTATCTTATCCTGCATATGATTCCCCTAAAACCCACATGCTCTGCACTATTGTTGGTCATGATTCATCCAGATACAAAAACCTATTCTCCTATCTCCAAGACCAAACCATTCCCGATACCTTCAACCACCATGAAAAGAGATACCTTATCCATAATGCCTCCTAATATGTCATCATCGGTCATGATCTATACAAATGAGGTCTAGATGGTACACTACTTAGATGTTTAGAATGGGAAGAGTCTCAACATGCGTTAGAGGAAGTCCATGATAGTATTTGTGGGTCACACTCAAACGGTTTAACACTAGCTTGAAAACTTATTAGGGATGGGTACTATTGGCCTGAAATGGAGAAAGAGTCTATTAAGTTTGCTAAGAATTGTCAAAAGTGCCAAGTGCATGGCAACTTAATTCATGCTCCAGGGAGAGATCTAATTCCCTTTACTACACAATGGCCTTTTCATCAATGGGCATTTGATCTTATAGGAGCTATACATCCTCATTCTTCTAATGGACATACCCATATAATCATAGCTACAGATTATTTTACAAAATGGGTAGAAGCAGTCCCTTTGACACAAGCAACTAGAAAACAAATATCTATGTTCATATTGAACTATATCATATGCAGATATGGGATACCTCATTCCATAATCACAGATAATGGTGGACAATTCAAGAACAAAGATCTAGATGATTTATGTGCTAAATTCAAGATTACAAAACATTGGTCATCTATCTACTATCCTCAAGGGAATGGACAAGCAGAGGCTTCTAACAAGAATCTATTGAAAATCTTACACCATATAGTTAAAAAAAAAGGAAGATATTGGCATCTCATGATCAATCCAACTCTCTAGGCCTACAGAACAAGTATCAGAACGCCCACTGGGGCTACTCCTTTCACTTTAGTTTATGGGTTTGAAGCGGTACTACCTATTGAGGTTGAAATCCCATCACTAAGAATCATAATGCATGTTCTAGTAACTGATGATGTCTATAGAGTGTCTAGGTTGCAAGAACTTGAACTACTAGATGAGTGCAGACAAGTAGCATATGATCATCTCAGAGTATATCAAAAGAGAATGTCTAGAGGTTACAACAAGAAAGTCAGACATAGAGAATTTCAGGTTGGTGATCTAGTCTTGAGAGAGAATCTTAAAAATCAATCATATCGAGAATACAAGGAGAAGTTTGAACCCAACTAACTGGGTCCCTTTATTATCACTGCTACTTTTAGCTCTAGTGCCTATCAACTCTCAACGAATGAAGGAGAACGGCTCTGAGAACCAATCAACATTCTCGATCTGAAGAAATTCTACACCTAAGGCATTCAGTCTATGGTAAAATGTCCTAAAAAAAATCTTTAAAATTGGAAAAAATCTTGAAAAAAATGAACATCTTAGTGAAAACCTAGCAATAGGCGCCTTGATGATTCACAAAAAAAAAAAGTAAAAAATATCAAAAGTACAAAAAAAAAGAAAAATACAAAAAAAAAAGAGAAAAAGAAGAAAAGTGCCTTGGTGAAAACCTGGAAACAGGCGCCTTGGTAGTAAAAATAGAATCTCTACCAAGATGGTGAAAACCCAACAAACGGGTGCCACTTGTTTCAAAATGCTCCATCTATCAGTGTAATCTTGGTCTTTCCCAGCTTTCAGTCTTGCTTTAGTTTGTACATATCTCCCGGTTTGTTTCTACATTTCTATTTTCAATAAGTCAGTTTGTACACCAATCAGCTCAAGCGTCTGTATCCTATCAATGTTCAAACTTGGGGGCAATCAAAGTCATATCCTATGGCCTCCAATGTATCTTAGACATATCATATCCAGTCAAAGTCCTTTGAAGCTTCATCTGAGTCAGTCAGTCAGTCTCCTCTCCAGAAAGGATTTTGCATCTACAACAACACAATCAAACATCAAATTGAAAACAATCTATGCTTTTTTACATGCTTTTATCTCCTTGTATGCTTACTGATTCGCATTGAGATTTTTGCATATTGTGTCCCTTTGAGCTCTTTGATGATGTCCTTTATAGGATTTAGAGAGTGATGACTGGGGGCATAATCTTTTCTTTGTTTTCTTCTTGTATGTGCTAATCTAACAACTTGGGAAATTTTGGATTGAAATGGTGTCCGACTGTAAGAGCCTCTATCTTGAATTGGATGGCCATGCGTACCTCGACCATTGATACCCAAAAAATCCAAGGAAGTTTGATCTAACTATTGTCTTTTTGAGTGAGTTCTCTCTCCTATTGTGAAACATGATCTTACCTAAGGATGTGAATGATAAAGGGTCACTATGGGTAATTCACATTGGATTTAGAATGATCTCTTGACTGCTTGATGTGTTTGTAATGCAAGGCATATTCAAGTCATCACAATGTTTATATTTTTACGCTTATACAAATTGCTATATCAAAATGGATATGATATGATTGGACCGAGATCAGTGACCTTGACGACACCTAAACGAAGGATTTGAATGCAGAATCTAGATATGAGATGAATGCAAATTAATCTATATTTTTGGGTTTTTTATGCAATAAGATGAAATAAATTGATATGAATCTATTCTATATGAAAAACTGATATGAAATGCAATTATTCTAACAATGATATGCTATATGATATGAATGCTCAAAAATAATGAAAATCTCACAATAGCTTGGATTTGCAAAGATTGATTCTTCAATCACCAATTCGCCAGTGTGAGGATGCAATTCGTGGATCGATACAAAATGAAGAGCTGAGGCCTTAATTTATAGAAATCCAGGACCTTGGAGGTGCATGGAAAAAGCCATAAATCACTCTTGATAAACTCAAGTTGATTTTTGAGTTATCTAGAATTAAGAGATAAATTAACTCACAAAATAATGCAAATCAGCTTTTTGATTTAAATCAGAAGTTGAGATCAGCTTTCAACTCAAAAGAGAGTTGGGTTTATTTTTAAAACAACTTGAATTGATTTTCTGATTTAAAGTTCAACTATTTTTTGGATGTGCATAATTAATTATGAATTAATTTAATAAATAAAGTGATTTATCCTCAACTTAACTAATTTTAAAAATAAAACAATTGATTTATGGGTTAATCAATTATTAAATCAAACTTTTATTCAAAAACTATATTATTAAATTTGACAATTGACATTAATTAATTAAATAAGAATTTAATCAATTAGTCATAGGATATTTGATTTATTGTCACAATGGATAATACAATTTAGGAATAAATATAATTAAATCTAATTAAATAATTAAGTGGTAGTATTAAATCTAATTAATTAAATATTTAGAATATTCAATTAATCAAACTTTAGGATAAATAAGATTTATCACCAAATAATCATTAAATTAAAGATAATTAGGATAAATAGGAATAAGGAATATTCCCCGATGCAAAATTTAGGATAATCAATTAAGATCCGATAATGTGCCAATGTGCCTTAGGTTAGGACTTTGATGTCGATTTCATTCGAATTGCCGATGTAGGAGGTTAATGAACTTATAGCCCATTTTTGGGGTATTACAGTAAAAACACATAAATAATCATATTTATATATGCATAGGTATATGTGTGTGCACCCACATATACTCATACATATATAACGTACATCCATTTATAATACAGATATAAAACAAATATATACTCATACCAGAGTAAATCCAACTTACAACATAAATTTCAAAACAAACATAATAAGACAACACACAAATCCCCAACTAAGGTAACCTCCTAAACAGGATCCTAAGTCCACGGGAATTCCTTGAGAGTAGCTTGGTAAAATTTCTACAAAACAACAGTTCAAAGATTTTGAAGGTACGCTCAAACCTATGTATCCAGGTGGAGTAGATGCCTAGTACCCGCATCCTACAACACCAACTAACATGTGTGTGTGTGTGTGTGTGTGTGTGTGTGTGCACAAATAGTGACAAATAAGGAGGGAGAGTGGGACATAGTGTGGATCTCCCATAGGAGTAACTACGAATGCCTCTCCTCATCCTACACTCCCATCAAACTTTGTAACCACCAAAAAATAGTGAGATTAGTAGGGTTAGATCCATCATAAACATAAATATATAAATCAAGTATGAATCATTTCACAAATAGTATTTTCCTATACATATATACATCATTTTGTGCCAAATCATTTATTATATCCATAATTAATTCTATTAACCAAATATATATATGCTTAAATTTCCAATCATAAAATGAAATAATCCAAAGTAACAAAATAATAATCCTATCAGTCCAAAATATAAAGGTACTAGGGTGGGCATTACATCCTCTTCCCCTGGGGTTAGGCTTACTCCTGGAAGCCTACAAAAACTATGGATACGCAGATTTGAGTCTGCTAGCATCCTCCCAAGTGGTGGAGTTCTCATCACTAGGGTCCCATAGGACCCTTATCTACTCTATGTTGCACCCCTGAGGGTCAAAGTCCATTGCTGGAGTATACGCATTGGCTCCAAATCCAGCTACCTGTCCTCTACCTGTAAAGTGTTCCAATCCAAAACATGAGTCAAATCAAGAATATACTCTCTAAGAATGGATAAAGAAAACACATCATGCACATGTGTGAGGTTGGGTGATAGGGTGGGTTGGTAAGCAATCAGTCCTCTCCTCTCAAGGCTCTCAAATGGACCCACAAATCTAGGCACCAACTTAGAACCTTTTCTATAATGGATAGGGATCTTACACAGATAGACTCTCAAAAACACCTTATCTCCAATAGAAAAATTCCTATCAATCCTATGAGCATCATCATACTTCTTCTTCCTATCCTGAGCTATTACAAGATGCTCTCTAATCCTCTAAACCTACTACTCCATATCCTGTAGCATCTTAGGACCAAGTAGTACTCTTTCCTCTAAGCGATCCCAACTTAGAGGGGTATGACAAGGGTGACCATAAAGAGCTTGAAATGGTGACATTCCAATAGAGTTGTGATAACCATTATTGTATGAAAACTCCACTAGGTACAAATAATATTCCTAATGGGTATGTCTATCCATCACATATATTCTAAGCATGTCCTCAAGAACCTAATTAACTCACTCTATCTGAACATCAGTCTCTAGATGATATGTGGAACTAAAATTCAGTTGAGTCCCTAAGGCATGTTGCAATGAGGTCCAGAACTCTAAAGTGAACACTGGATCTCTATCAAAGATAACCTTTATAGGAACACCGTGCAACCTGACTATATCCTTTATGAAGACTCTAGCTACTGAGGTGGAAGTATAGGATGACTTCATGGGAGAAAAATGTGCTACCTTAGTTAAGTTATCCATCATGACTATGATAGCATCCTGTCTTTGATAAATGATTGGGAGTTCCATAATAAAATCCATAGATATCATATTCCATTTCCATTCGGGAATCAAATGTGGTTGAAGGAGGTCTGTTGGGTGATGATGCTTGACCTTGACCCTCTAACATTCAAGACACCTAGCCACAAAATATTTTATATCCCTCTTCATACCCAACCAAAAGTATAACTGTCGCAGATCTGAATACATCTTCTTAACTCCTAGATGAGCTGAATAGGGAGCATGATGCACTTCCACCATGATAACTTTCTGAAGATTGCCTAAAACCAATATATAGATTCAGCCTTGTTGTCTCAATAATCCATCTAATTCTAAGGAATAACCTAAGAACCTTCCTTCCAAGGCCCTTCCTGATTCAATCTTAGCCTTAACTTCTTGATACAAAGTATCTGAAGGAAGTGCCTACAAAATCTAACTTCTCAAATTAGTAGAAAGGGAAATCATGGACAACTCATGTCTCCTTCTGCTCAAAGAATCTTCTACCACATTCTCTTTACCTTATATATATCTGACCTCAAAATCATATTCACAAAGGAACTTCATCCATCTGTGCTTCCTAGCATTGAGATTTGGTTGTGTAAATATGTATTGAAGGCTTCGGTGATCAGTGTGTAATTCAAACTGATGCCCCAATAAGAAGTGTCTCCAATGATTCAAGGCATGAACTAAAACTGCATGAACACCATGCAACCTAACTATGTCCTTTATGAAGACTCTGGCTACTGAGGTGGAAGTATAGGATGACTGCACAGGAGAAAAATGTGCTACCTTAGTTAACTTATCCATCGTGACTATGATAGCATCATGTCTCTGATAAGTGATTGGGAGTTCCACAATAAAATCCATAGATATCATATCCCATTTCCATTCGGGAATCAAATGTGGTTGAAGGAGGTCTATTGGGTCATGATGCTCGGCCTTGACCCTCTAACATTCAAGACACCTAGCCACAAAATATTTGATATCCCTCTTCATACCCAACCAAAAGTATAACTATTGCAGATCTGAATACATCTTCTTAACTCCTGGATGAGCTAAATAGGGAGCATGATGCGCTTCTACCATGATAACTTTTTGAAGATTTCCTAAAACTAGTATATAGATTCATCCTTGTTGTCTCAATAATCCATCTAATTCTAAGGAATAACCTAAGAACCTTCCTTCCAAGGCCCTTCCTGATTCAATCTTAGCCTTAACTTCTTGATACAAAGTATCTGAAGGAAGTGCCTGCAAAATATGACTTCTCAAATTAGTAGAAAGGGAAATCATGGACAACTCATGTCTCCTTCTGCAAAAAGAATCTTCTACCACATTCTCTTTACCTTAGATATATCTGACCTCAAAATCATATTCACAAAGGAACTTCATCCACCTATGCTTCCTAGCATTGAGATTTGGTTGTGCAAATATGTATTGAAGGCTTCAGTGATCAGTGTGTAATTCAAACCGATGCCCCAATAAGAAGTGTCTCCAATGATTCAAGGCATGAACTACAACACCATGCAACCTGACTATATCCTTTATGAAGACTCTGGCTACTGAGGTGGAAGTATAGGATGACTGCACAGGAGAAAAATGTGCTACCTTAGTTAAATTATCCATCGTGACTATGATAGCATCATGTCTCTGATAAGTGATTGGGAGTTCCACAATAAAATCTATAGATATCATATCCCATTTCCATTCGGGAATCAAATGTGGTTGAAGGAGGTCTATTGGGTCATGATGCTCGGCCTTGACCCTCCAACATTCAAGACACCTAGCCAAAAAATATTTTATATCCCTCTTCATACCCGACCAAAAGTATAACTATCACAGATCTGAATACATCTTCTTAACTCCTGGATGAGCTGAATAGGGAGTGTGATGCGCTTCCACCATGATAACTTTTTGAAGATTGCCTAAAACCAGTATATAGATTCAGCCTTGTTGTCTCAATAATCCATCTAATTTTAAGAAATAACCTAAGAACCTTCCTTCCAAGGCCCTTCTTGATTCAATCTTAGCCTTAACTTCTTGATACAAAGTATCTGAAGGAAGTGCCTACAAAATCTGACTTCTCAAATTAGTAGAAAGGGAAATCATGGACAACTCATGTCTCCTTCTGCTCAAAGAATCTTCTACCACATTCTCTTTACCTTAGATATATCTGACCTCAAAATCATATTCATAAAGGAACTTCATCCACCTGTGCTTCCTAGCATTGAGATTTGGTTGTGTAAATATGTATTGAAGGCTTTGGTGATCGGTGTGTAATTCAAACCGATGCCCCAATAAGAAGTGTCTCCAATGATTAAAGGCATGAACTACAATTGCTAACTCCAAATCATGTGTAGGATAGTTAAGCTCATGGTCCTTGAGCTTTCTAGACTCATAAGCAATATCTCTACCTTGTTGCATCAACATTTCCCCTATGCCTTCCAGGGAGGCATCAGTGCAAACTACAAAATTTTCACCGGGGTAGGTACCGCCAAAATTAGGGAACTGGTCAGTTTTTCCTTAAGGATCTCAAAAGCTTCTAAACATTTATCAGTCCAAATGAATTTCTTCCCTTTTCCTTTGCAAGGAAGTTATGGGATGAGATATTCTTGAGAATCCTAGGACAAAGTGTCTATAGTATCTAGCTAAACCCATGAAACTACAAACCTCTGAGACATTGTGGGTGTTGGCCATTCAACTATAGCTTGTATCTTTGTGAGATCAATTGCTATACCTTCTCCTAAGATAACATGACCAAGATACTCAACTTTTGTCTGGAATAATTCACACTTCTCCAAGTTTTCAAACAATTGATTCTCGCGAAGTCATTGTAACACTTGTTGAAGATGTTGCTCATGTTCTTCCACTGATTTAGAGTACACCAAAATTTCATCCAAAAAAATAATGACAAGTTTATCCAAGAAGGTCATGAATACCCCATTCATGAGACTTGTGAACACTGAAGGTGCATTAGTGGTACTATGGTAAATTCATAATGCCCAGACCAAGTACGAAAAGTTGTTCGGTGAATTTCAGCTTCATGAATCCTTAATTGATGATAGCTTGACTTAAGATCAATCTTGGAAAATACTTTGGCTCCTTTCATTTGATCAAACAGATCATCAATTCTTGGCAAAGGATATCGATTCTTAATGGTTACTTTGTTGAACTAATGATATTCAATGCATAACCTAAGTGATACATCCTTCTTATTTACAAAGATAACCAGAACTCCCCAAAGTGAAACACTTGGTTTGATGAAACCTTTTTCCAAGAGTTCTTCTAGTTGAAATTTTAACTCACTTAACTCTTGAGTGGTCATGTGATACAGTGCTTTGGAGATGGGTTCAGTACCTGGCACCAACTCTATGTGGAAATCAATGTCTCTTTTGGGAGGCATTCCAAGTATCTCAGTTGGATAGACATCAGTAAATTCTTGAAGTAAAGGGTTCTCAAGTGTTATTTCTCTATCTTCCTTGTCAACCAAGTCATTAACTATGACTACAAGAAGTTGACATCCCTTTCTCATGCATTTCTTAAGTTGTATTGTTGATATCATCCAAAGTGATCTAGGTCATTGGATTCCCATAATAGTGTTGGCCTTCCCCAAATCATCCATACAATGAATGAGCTTCTTTCTGCAATCTATCCTGGCTTCATGAGCTACTAACCAATCCATTCCTAGGACAACTTCATATGATCCAAGAGGAATTACTCAAAGATCAAAATTGGTAGAGAAAGGTCCTAATCCCAAATTGCAATTTCAAACACATGAGTCTATAGTCATTTTAGCCCCAGAGGCTAGCTCTACCTACCACTTAACTCCTTTCCCTACGACTGCTAGCCCGCACTTTTCTATTAAATAAGGGGATATGAAGGAGTCAATTGCTCTAGAGTCAAAGAGGATAGAAATAGGTTTACCCTTTAATGAACCTGAAGTCTCTATGATAATGTTTAGGTGATCAACTTGTCTATGCTCTACTATAGCAAACACCCTATGAGACTGGCCAACATCTCCCATAGTTGATTTTGAAACTATCTGATTTTGATTGGTTAAATTAGTGTGTTAAGGGAAGAAAAATGCAATGTGTCCTTGTTTTCCATGAGAATAACACCCATTATTCCTTCCAAATTTCTTTGCAAGAGGTGCACTGGATTGTTAATAACCTCCTTTATTGAAATTCTAAGAATTTTGGGATGGTGGAGGAGGAAACCTTTGCTAAGCCTAATTATTGCTACAGTTCTGGGGTTGTTGAAACTTCCCATTACCTTGGTTGTTATTCTGGGATTTCTTTTTGTGGAAGTTTTGTCCTCCTTTAAAAGATGATTGTTGGTTGTTGGAGTTGGAATTTCCTTGGTCAAATTTTTTTTTAGAACGTGATCCAACATTGAATGTTTGGCCACTAGAATAGGCACCTTTTTCTTTAACTTTCCTTTCAACTAGGAATGCCTTAGTGATAGCATCCCAAAGATTCTTGGGTTCTAAGACTGCCACATCTCCTGATAGATGGTCATTCAAACCTCTGATGAAATATTGTACAAGAATGGGGCCGTCATCTTTATAACTTGAGAAAGAATTAAGTTCATAGAATTTCCTTTCATATTTTTCCATCGTTGTGTTTTCTTGTTTAAGGTGGTTAAACTCTTCTCCCCTTTCCTATCTCCATTGATTGAACATAAATCTATTCTTAAAGCTTTCCAGGAACAATTCCCAAGAAATCATATTAGTGGTGACTTGTAGTTTGTCCTCTTCCATGTGCCACCAGGTAGATGTGAATTTACTCATATTCTTAATGGCACATCTAGCCTTGACAAAATTGGTAAAGGGGTAAATAGAGAAACATCTCTCAAGGTCAAACAACCAAGTTTCCATTGTAGATATCCCTTTGTTTCCATAGAAAAGGGGTACCTTGACCTTGAGAAAGTCTCACATGTGAGAGGTATCCCTGTCCTCATAGTCTAGCATAGCTTTCCTTCTCCTAGGGCATCTATCCCTTTCCCTATCTTGGTGATGAGATTGGTTTCCTTCTTCAAAGTTAACTATATTTTTCGAGGTTGTCAAGTCTATGCAAAATTTGTTGCATAAGTTGTCTTAATTGGGCTCCTTCTAATTCATTACTTTGAATCTCATTCCTATGGTTGTCTTGATTTTATTCTCCCTCACTTTATTATCTCAAATAACTATCAAGGTTCCACTACTTGAAATAATGAGGATTGGGGAACATAAGGAGAAGGCCCTGACATGGGTAAATGGTGTTCTTTCAACTAAGGTTCAAAAACTAAGAAATAGTGAGAAGTTAAAAGGAGTGGAGGATAAATGTGAAGCCACAGGGAAAGAATCAAAAGAATTGTTTCAGAAATTCTTCAGATTTATTTAGACACAAATGTTGTAAACACTTCTTTGGGAGTTGTTGATCATTTTTTCTTGACTATGGTTATAAATGGAAATATGTTGAAGAATTGCATGATTGATTCTGGAGCATCTAATATTGTCATGTCTATTGAGGTGATGAAATCAATGGGACTACAAGTTGATACTCCTCATGGGAGACGTCAGGCCATAGAGTCCAAGGAAGTACCTATTATTGGTACAATTAAGTGTTAAGAATGGGAACACTGAGAGGGGGGGTGAATTAGTGTTCTACAATTAATGTTTTTCCGCTTCTTTAAACTTAGCTCAATTACTTAAGTACTAAAATGAATAGTAAAGAAAATGAAACATTCAACCATAACACAACACAAGATATGTTTACAAGGAAACCTTGGCTAGAGGAAAACTCTGGTGGGAATTAATACCCACAAATAATTGGACTTGGTATTATGAACATGTTAATGTTCCTTTGCCCTGTTAGGAGTAGTCTTTACAAAGCTAAGTACAATGACTCAGTTAAGAGTCTGATAGAACAAACCCTATTAGGGGTGGAAGGCTCATGCCAAAGCTCACTGCTCAATGAAGAAGGCTACAACCTCCTGGTTATCAGATACACACTATATCTGGAAGGGTGAACTATTGCTTTGCCACTGTTATTTGATCAGTTCCTTTTGTGTGCTGATGCTCTAACTTCTTTTAGAAATTTATCTCATACTGACTGAACTTGCATACTTCTTCTCTTCTTTATAGCTTCCATACTCTATATCTCTTCCTCATATACAAATACAAAATTGCATGTCATATATATACATGCTGAATGGGCGCAACCAAAATTAACTACTGTGTTGGCCTAAAACCAAACACATACAATGCTTCCAAGTTAATTGGATCAAGTGTGTTTAAATACAATGATATTAACATGTTTAGATCACTATTACAATAGGCGCATAGCCTTTACAAAACAAAATGATACACGCTAAACAAAAAAACTATATGTCGGTTGCATACTCTATTTTGCTTTGTCACTTATCTGCCAGTGTCACTTAAACTTGTTGTAACTTATCCATACTATCAAATCTGACCATGTGTTCTTAGACTTAGCATATTAGAATACTCAAAATATTATATCAAAGGGTGCATACCAAAACTCATTCATACACACATGTGTCAATGCTCTGATCATCAAGTGCTTCTCTGTCTTCTCTGTCTTCTATACTTAGTCTAATTATGACATTCCAAGTTAGTGCACTGACTACAAAACTTTATATGAATTTTTTTCCATAATGACAACATAAAACTTAGTCATATATACTAAGTAAAGTCAACTTGCCAACAATCTCCCCCTTTGTCATTAATGGCAACAAAGGAATGTGGTAAAGTTCCTAAACTTAACTTAAACACAAAAACTTGCTATCAAACTGTACATCATATCTTCTTCTTCTTTATACTACTATCTCCTTTATATCATATACACTACTCCCCCTTTAACATTAATGAAAAAGGTGCTCAAAAAGGAAAACTTCAAGTACTTACAAATAAAATACATCAGGGTATGCAATCTGAAGGTTTTTGATTTCTTACTGCTAGAAAACCTTGAGTGCATCAATTGTCTGAAGATTAGCGCATAATGCATATGTTAGCTTCTCCACCTTTTCTAAATCTATGTAGGGACCTTGATCATATGTTACAATTGTGGCAACTATCTGCTTGATGTTTTGATTTAGTACATCTAGTGAGGATGCTAGTGCATGTCTTAGTTGTGCTTGTCTAGCCCTTATCTTTGCCATCTCTTTTTCTGCCTTCTCAATTTTATCCAACTGTCCTTGATAAACATTATTGCACATGTTTATGTCTTGAGAGGGATCTTCCATTGATTTTCTTACTACTTCCATTAGAGATTCTAGTTCCTAAATCTTTTTAGAGATGTCTGCAGTGAGTTTGTCCTTATTCATGCAGTCAGCAATTATCTTCCTTCCTTTTGCTGCTAACTCTTTCAGCATTTCTTTACCAATCTTTAGAGAATTAAGGTCAAGTGAGAAATTTCTTATCAACTCATTCAAACTTTTCTTGATATATCTCTCTTCTGCAATTCTTGATGTTGAGGCTTCTAGACTTGAAAATTTTCTTTGAAGCTTGATAAGATGCTGCTAACATCATCCACTAAATGAACACTAATCACTTTCTTATCCTCAAGTAGTAAGTTATTCAGTATACTAACTGATTCAACAAATAGAGGATTTCTCATTAATTGTTTTTCTTTGGCTTTCTCCATAGCCAATACACTTATCTTCATCAGATCTTCTTTTCCCTATGAGTCTAGGCTTGTATCAGGTGTCAAACTTGACAACAATGATATAAATGACTTAAGAGTAAGAAGTGTTCTTTGACTTGCATCCATGAATTCACTTTTTACCTTCACTGGGATCTCAACAAAGGGCTCCTCTTTAGGTTCATCTTCCTTCTCTTCTTCCTATCCTGTTAAGCCTTCAATTTGGACATCTTCTTGTTGCATAGGTTATTCTTCACCACATAAGATCTCAGCCTCTTCAATACTTACAAAGGCTTCTTCAAACTTATCTATATCTTTATCTATCACCGCCATAGATATTTCAACATTATCAATCATAATTGTTTCATCCTTAGCTTCATCCTTGGGTGCAGAATTCCATGGACCTGTCATAGGTGTATTTGGGATCTTAAATTCTTTTATTTTTTCAGAGGGACTTTGGGTTGTAGGCGCAGTAGGACAGTATATGTGTCTTTCCAAAAACACCTTTTCAAATGCCTTATTTGTCTCCTTCACAACCAACTCATAGTCTTTGTTCATTATCTATAGAGTTTTGATTTTTGTTCTTAGATGTGGCTTAACCAAATCTAATAGTAATATCTTCTCTTCCAGTGAACAAATAGGGAGGTTGTCATCCAATGTCTTTTCTCTTATTCTCATATCCTCTTCAATAGCTTGTCTTTTCAAAGAGTCAAGTATATTCCATAATTGATTAAGAATGACTGTCTTAAGTTCCAAAACTGACTTTTTGAACTTAATCATATGCTTGATAATCATAGAATAAATTTCTGCCTTGTTAATCTCATGATACTTATCATAGAATTTTTCTATTTGATCTATCATTCCTTCATCAACAACTCTAGTTCTCAAGACTTCTAGATTCGGTCTGAATCCTACCTCAGGAGGTGCTTGAGGGTTCTTTCCTTTGCTTCTGGTTGTCCTTGAGGATGGGTGGCTTGTGTCAGTCTTCTTCTTCCTTCTAGACATCTTGCTAGTCTCAGGAGGTGGAGTGGACTCCAGATCAACTGTGATTGTGGGTGTTGAGGTGCTAACATCATTTTTACTCTTCTTCTCTTTAGGATCATCAAATTTTTCTATTTTGACTTCAACAGATGAGGGTGCACTCTCAAGTTTCATAGAAATCTTGGCTTCCCTTTCTTTTTCTAAGTCATCTTGGGTAACACCATGAATTTTTAGAATGTCTGATGTAATTCTAGATGCTTTTCTCTTTGTCGTAGCACTGTATAAGACAGAATCAACTTGTCTTATCTTTTCTTCATAAGTTCCCCATCTAGGTTCATTGGGATCCTTAGGTGTTGATAGGAGGACTTGTGCATAGCCTTCCAAAATATGTTCGTCAACTTCATATCCAAGTGGATGAATCCACTTTGTCCCATGCTCAACTGCTTCCATGCATGTAGTATCTATTTCCACCATGAAGCAAATGTTGTCCTTGTATTTCTCTACTATCTTCTCAGGTATCTTATACCTTCTCTGTATCTTAATTATGAATGTCTTAATCTCCAGTTCCATGTAATCCTTTAAGTTTCTCTCTAATGTTTCCTTAAATGAAATTTGAGGAAATGTAGGTATGCTCTTGTCAAGATAGAGATCAAAGACCTTACCAACTATATGAAAGTACATGTAGATGATCAATGACCTGAATCTGAATATTTTTCTCTTATCATGTTTTATGGCTCTTATGTTGTCTAACAACTGTGTGCATAGGATATCACATAGGTTAAACTCTCCATTTTCTTTTAGTGTCCTTATCGCTACCAGAATAGTCGTTGCGGATACACTGTTCACTCTATTTGCATGCTGGAACTTATAACCAAGTATCATAGCCATGAGTTTAATATATTTTTCATCTATGGGCTCAATTTTCATGTCACACTTATCACTCCTAGACTTACATGCTTGCTCAACCTATTTCCTGACATCTTTACCTGATGGAAGAATGACGTCGATCTTAGAAAGTTTGGTCATATCATGAATGAGATCATTTTTTATGTGAACAGGGACTTCTCCAATCCAAAACAAGTCATCATGAATCCTGCTAAGCAATCTCTTAATCCATTCCGACTCATAGAACTCATACGCAGTCACATACTCAATGATAGGGTTATTTGTGAAGTGCGTGAATTTATCCTTGAATGTGAATTCTGGATTAACCATAGATTCAATGTGCAACCTTATCCTGTCTAATCCTATAGGCTCCTTGTTACAATAGATGTAAGTGCAATTATCTTCAAGATGCATAACTCCCATCAGAGTTCTGGAAAATTCTCCTTCTAAATCATCTAGCACTGACTTAAATGGACGCTTCTTGAATACACATCTTTTCCTTTTTGTGACATCAAAGACTACTGGAGTTTCCATTACTTAATTGTTTCAGTACTTAAGTTGGGTTCCAAAGGGTTTCTGAAATGACGCATCCAAGCTAGGGTTTTGTAAAAATTTTAACACTTCTTTGCTAATAAAACAACTTCAATACTTGCTGCTATAATACCCAAAAAATGAGCTATAGGTTCATTAACCTCCTACATCTTCAAATCAAATGAAATCAACATCAAAGTCCTAACCTAAGGCACATCTACACATTATCGAATCATAATTGATTATCCTAAATTCTGCATCAAGAAATATTCCTAGAAATATTCCTATTTGTCCTAATTATCTTTAATTTCATAATTATTTGGTGATAAATTCTATTTGTCCTAAAGTTTGATTAATTGAATATTCTAAATATTTAATTTATTAGATTTAATACTGCCACTTAATTATTTAATTACATTTAATTAAATTATTCCTAAATTGTATTATTTAATTTTGACAATAAATCTAAAATCTCATGACTAATTGATTAAATTCTTATTTAATTAATTAATGTCAATTGTCAATTTTTAATAATATAGTTTTTGAATAAAAGTTTGATTTAATAATTGATTGACCCATAAATCAGTTGTTTTAATTCAAAAATCAGTTAAGTTGAGAATAAATCACTTTATTTTTAAATTAATTTATAATTAAATCATGCACAATCAGAAAAGAAGTCAACTAGAAATCAACAATCAATTTTAAAATTGAAACTCAACATCTGATGATGAGTTGAAATTTTATCTAAAACTCTATTTTGAGTTAAACACTGATTTTGCATGATTTTTTGTGAATTAATTATCTTTGATTTCCCGATAACTCAAAAATCAACCTAAGTTTATCAAGAGTGATTTATGGCTTTTCTCCTGCATCCTCAAAGCCCTGGATTTCTATAAAACCAAGGCTCAACTCTTCTCAAAAGGTCTGCACAATTTTTTATCTTATCAACTCTCAAAAATTGTATACTCACTCTGGCAAATTTGTGACTGAAGAATCAATCTTTTGCTAATCAAGGCTAGTGTGAGATTTTCATTTATTGTTTTTTAGCATGCATAGTTTCATATCATAGTTTTCATATTCATTCATAGAATTCTTAGATTAAATCTGCATTAATCTCAATTTCATTCATATAGCTTAGATTCATACAGTTTCTCATCTTATTGCACAAAAAATACAAAAATCTAGAATAATCTGCATTCACATAGCCTTTCATATTTTGCATTCAAATCCTTCGTTTAGGTGTTGCATTGTCACAAATCTCAATTCCAATCTGAGAACATCATACTCACACCTATTAGAAGGCAGTAAATCGACTAGTTAGCTTAGTTTCATTTATTTGCAAAATTTTGATTTCAGCTAACCTCTAATGTTTTACTAAAGTGTTGTGTCTATAGCTAGGTAAAAAATTCACACACACATCTTTGGTGCCCACCGTGGGGCCCTGAAATGGGTTTCCCTTCTTTTCTATCAATTTTTTGTCTTTTTCTATCAAAACTATGATTTTTAATTTTCTATCTGTACTTCCGTACATCCCTATACGGATTCTCGCATGAGATTCTTCATCGCACCACGTGAAGTTTTGCTGGTTTTAGCACTTCCTCGCATGAGATCATCCTTCATCATGCGAGACCGTACTTCTTCATGCGGGATTGCATCTTCACTCACTTGAGATTTTGCACCCAGAGATATAAAATTTGTAGATTTGTACTTTCAGATTATTGATTTCTTAATGCTTACTATTTGCTGTTGATTTGTCTTGATTTTGTACTTTCAGATGTGTGCTAAATTCTAGATTGCAGAGCATTGGACCTAAGGTATTCTTCTCAAGCTGATAATATTTTGATTTGGATTAAAATAAACCCTCACGTGTCAAGCTTGTGTGACTTTTCTTGCTTTCATATCACAGACTTCATTTTGGGCTATAAAATGAACATAGATTTGCTTTCTGCATATCTGTTACACATAGTAAATAGGCCCTATGAATACTATTTGCAGATGATCTTGAGAGATTGAGCTTATTTTTCTTGTTTATTCATGAGAAGCTCTTCTTGATGAAGGATCCCCTTGTAGGTAGGGAAGGTTACTGAGAGCATCTCATGCTCTACTAGATTTGTGCGTCTTCAACTTTTGATTGATACATTCTCTCTCTAAAGAGGTTGATAGGTCATAAGCTATTGACATCATAGATCTTTGTGAGATAATCTTGGTCTTAGCGTGTCAGATTAATCTGTTTGCTTTGTTTTGGTTAAAAGTGAAAAGGCTAGAGAACTATGCTCTACTCCCTTTTTGGGTAATATCATAAACTCAGATCCTTTAATCTGGAACCAGTCTCCATGTGGTATCTTTTGTGAGTCACCTTTAGAGAGGGTTAACCATAGTGGACATTCCCTTAATTGGGTCAACCACATGGATGGAACCTCAAGAGATAATAGCCATTTTTGCTGTGGTAGCAGCAGCCAGTATATAAATGTCCTTGTGGAGGAAATCTTCATAAGTGTAGTCTCCTGTTGGGCTGTTAGATCTCCCTAGCAACTCCTGATTGATTAATTTCTTGGACTGTGTCAAAACCTTGGTGCACCTAGATTGGAGTTCACCCTCTTGAGATCACAAAAGTTGCAGAGTCAGACCATTACTACAAACCCTAGTGAGGCAAAAAATTTCATTTTCTAGGAATATGTGCATTATTGAAAAACTTTTTGGAACATACACAAGTAGTATTTCTAGGGATTAGCACAATAAGTCACTATTGCTTGTTCATGCGCAAGGTTTCTTTTTCCCTTGCTCATTATTTTCAGACAATTGCTTGCTTCCCTTGCTTGTTGTTTTGCGTGCTTGATATCTTCTTGGTTACTTGAAATGAACTGTTACACGAATCTTCAAAACTGGATAGGGAAAAATCTTGCAAACAATCTGATACTAAAACATTGAAAAATTGCAAAATTTGAGCAAAAATCCTTTTCTGGAGTGAGAACTGAATATTCTATCAGAGAACAACTAGCGCTATGTCTCAAAATTTGTGCCTCAAAAACTATGCAAAACTTTCAAACTGTGTCCTTTTATCGCATGAGATTTTAGTTTCTAAGTATTTTCTCACGCGAGATAGTAAATTATCACGTGCAACCTGGTACTTCTTCACGCGAAATGACATTCTCTCACGCGAACTTGTCCTGCAATTTTCAAAACATAGAGCTTATTACTGCCAGTTGGTCAACTTTCCATCAAATATAATTATTGTCTGGGGTCTGTATGCCTATTTTCCTATTGTACACTGTCTGAAACTACATGTCTAGAGTTGAGAAATGAATCCTGGAATCTATCAAACAAATCATTGTGTCAAAAATAGAGTAGAACTTATAATGAATCCATTCATTTTCCTAAAGTGGTCTCTTGAGTCTGATTTAGCCTTCTAATTTATCGATTTGAGTCTTCATCTTATGTCAAAATTATCTTCAAAATTCAATCTTTTTACTAAATGGCTAAGTGTTGTGAGCTCATGCCCACCATTTTTTGGGCATCTACCTACACTACTATGGCATAGTATCCTTCACTTATGTCTAATCTATTTCTTTAATCGATTCAAATCTTGACAAGGTTGTGTCATTTTATCTTCTTGAATCAGATCTTTCTTTAGTTGTCTTCATCTTTCTTTTTTTCTTCACCCAAGGTTAGTGGTGGAAACTAGAGCTTCCTCACACAAGAAATCTGGAGAAGCACTCAATACTGTACCTTTGACTGTTCACAAGGGTCCAACTCTCAAACAACTCTACAATTCTGGTCTTTACGAAGATGATGGTCTTGGCAACTTTCGATTGAAAACTGGTTACATACCCCCTCCATCAACTCATGAAGGTAATCAACAAACCCCTCCTCAATCTATCCCAAGGAGTCCTAAAACTCCTAACATGTCTCACGGAGGTACACAACATGGGTCTCAAGGACCTCATTCTCAACATGGTGTCGATCAAGAACCTACACCTTCTGAAATTGCTCAATATCAAAATGATGATGACTTCAAGAAAATGATGAGGCATTTCTTGAAAGAAGATAGAGAAGCATACTTTCTAGAGTTAGCTCATCAAGGAGCTAAGCTTCCTCCAAACTTTAATGTTGAAAATATCATTACACATGAGGAAGAAACTCCTATCACATCTATGATGAAACAAATGCATGTCATGCAAGTCAAGCTTAATAAACTAGAGAAAGAAAAGGAACCTAAGGAGTTCTCCATGGAGGCCCTATGCCCTTTTCCATTTGATAAAGACTTGTATATGCCACCATTCCCTAAAAGAGTGGAAATGCCTAAATATGATAAGTATGATGGAAACTCTGATCCTCAAGATCATGTCAAAGAATTTTGTACTCAATCTATGGAGTTCATGCACGAACCAACTTACTTAATGCATCTTTTCCCTCAATCTCTGGGAGTAGCATCCATTCATTGGTTCTCTAGAATTCCTCCAACTATCAAAACTTTTGAGGAGTTAATCAAATTGTTCTATCAACAATACTCTTACAATATTCAACATCCAGTCACTATGATTGACATCTACAATCTAAAACAATATGTAGGTGAACCATTCCTGACATTTCTCAAGAGATGGAGGAAGAAATTTTCTCTATATGCTAGACCCATTCCAGAAACTAAAAAGCTGGAAATCTTCATCAATAATCTTGTTCCAAAAATCAACTACCCTTTACAAATGCAAATTCATACATCTTTTGATAAGATGATAGATAATGTGATCAAAATTGAGAAATTACTTGTCCAAAAAGGTGACATCACACTTCAAAAGGACAAGTATGAATTTGGATCTAGTTCTAAGGACAAGAATAAAAATTGGAGCAAGAATAAAGGCATCATCATAGATGGCATTGTTGATACTATGCGTGCCCCATCCAAGGCACCCACTTTCAATCTCACTATTGGCACCCAAGCCATCAAAGCTTCTGAAGCTAGAACATCTGAATCTAACAAAAAGTCATTTGATTATAGACCTTGGACTACAGATCCTAACCACAAATTCACTCTTCTTGGAGAATCCTTGGAATCTGCCATGAAAACTCTATTGGCCAACAAAATCATCTACTTGCCTGAGATAAAAGTCTTTGATCCTGAACCTAAACCGAAATGGTGGAGAGAGAACAATTTTTGTGATTTCGATCGCAATAAGGGTCATAAGACTAATAACTGTGTTCGCTTGAAGCACATCATACAAGATAAAATTGATAATGGAGAAATCATGATTGACAATCATAAGAGCAATAATGATCATACAACATTCACAGAACCATTTCCTAAACATGGTAAAGAAGATTCTTCTTCTCATCCTAATATGGGTGCTAAATTCAATTATGCCTACTCTGGAAACTATGTTGTTATCAATATGGTTGAACCATGTCTATCTGAGCATTGCAATGTCATCACAATTATAAGAAAAGATAGAGATAATCAATCAACTAATGCAGTTACTTGATCACAAGCTCAAGCACATCTGCAAGGACAAATACTAGATTCATCAAATGTCCCTAAGGTGTCTTTCAATCTTTCATCTGCTTCTAAATAGAAGGCTACATCTAAATCTTCAAATCCTAAAGACACAAGGCCTACATCATACAGTATTGTCCAACAACTCCATCATACAAATGCAAAAATCTCCATGTTTGAGTTGCTTCAGATATCTCTAGCTCATAGAGTCGTTATAGACAAAGCTTTGCTTGGATCCAATGTTCTTGATAACCTTGATTTAGATAGATTCCAGACTATGGTTGGCCATCTTACGTCTCCATAGTACATTTACTTTTTAGAGGAAGATGATAACTCCTTGAGTCATCCACACAATCAGCTCTTGCATATTGAAGTCCCTTGCATATTGAAGTCTTGATCCAAAACCGTTGTGTCAAACATGTGTTGATAGATGGGGGCACTGATCTAAACATTTGTTCTTTCAACTTGATTACACAATTAGGATGTTTAGAAATGGACATTGATCCTAGAAAGAAGATAACTATCAAAGCATATGGTGAGCAAGAAAGATCTTCCAAAGGAACAATTGTCTTACCTATCAGAAGAGGTCCTGTCATCAGAGATACTATATGTCAAGTTCTCAATCTACCTTTGGCTTACAATATCCTTCTAGGAAGACCTTGGATACATGAAATGAAAGCCATTCCTTCTACATATCATCAGTGTTTGAAATTTCCTTATGAAGGAGTAGAAGTGGAAATTCCAGTTGATCTATACACAACTTGCAATGCATTGAAAGAAAGTGTTGATAAACTTGTCCCTAATAACAAAGAATCTTCCACTAAGTAGCTAGACATTGCTTCAACATCCAAGATGGAAGACATTTCTAGAGAGGTTAAGATCAAAGAAAATGGTATGGGAGAATATACTATAGAGCCAATCTTATCTTTGACATCTCTCCCTATCTCGCCTAAGTCCTATGGGAAAACTCTAAAACAATCTAAAATTGATTCTAAAGAACCTCTTGAGGCATATAAAGGAAATTTTGTTGTAGAACAAGTATCTAAACAAGAGTTTGAAGAGGATGAAGTTGTGCTTTCATGGCTATACAAAGATGAACCTGAATCTCAAGTTGTTCAAACATGTGATGCTAAAACACCAAAGATCCCGTCTAAGTCATATGGCCCAAGGGACAAATTGATCACAAAAATGGGATATAAAGGAAAAGGACCTCTAGGACTATAGGGTAAAGGTCTTATGTCACCTCTTGATTAGCGTGGCTGAGCAAACAAGAATACAATAGGTCTAGGATATAAGAAGAAGCCTTTCTATCTTAGCAAGAATTCCCCACATGTCTTAGAACAAATTGAGCCATCCACTGCAAATCAACTAAAGGGAGAAACAATAGAACAATATGATAGTGATGATTCAGACACCACTAAAGATCTTATTCCTTATGAGTGTTTTCCTAAAGAAATAAAAGACCTTCTTGAAGCTGAAGATGATCCAATAAAAAGAATCAATGTAGTAGAAACACAAGAAATAGAGCAAGAGATAGTTGCACCACAAGAACTAGCTAATCTTGAAGACAATAAAATAGACAAAGAGGAAGGTGGTAGTTATTCTGAGATAGATTCCCATGAGTATGAATTCAAATCAAAATCTGAGGGTAACCCTTCTTGAGGTATTCATCTTGACTTTGCTCATGTTCTTAGATTTCCTAGAGGCATAGATGAAGAATCAAATGACTATGAATGGGGAGCCATTCCAGAAGAAGATGAGCTTATCATAGAGAAACATGTTGATATTATTCACCAATATGCTCATAAACCCAATGTAAGTCTAGAGAGAAATGATGAACTTATCGAGTCTAACCCACCGATGCCTGAAGTGGACTCCCATAAAGACATTGAGCCTATTCATGAATTGAACGTCTTAAGTTGTAATATCACCTTTGAACTCAAGCACTGGGTTAGGACCAATGATGACAGATCCATATCCGTAAACACTATTTCCCAATCTTTCACCACTTTGACTATCCAACATCCTGAACTTCTTGACCAAACCTCTACGAATCTAAGCCAAGGTATTTATACCTTTCCCAATGACTATGTCCTTTCTTTCTACTTCAATGAAGTTGAACCTATGAGGACTTCCATCAGTGAACTGAGCATTAGCATGATGGAGTCAGACATCAAGTATCTTAGTCAGAAGAATAAGAATAAAAAGAAAAGGAGTTCTGAGGGTGAAAACCACTTTGTTGTAGTCTCAAAACCTACAAAAGTAAAAATAAAAGACATATCCGAAGGTGAAAACCTCTCTGAGGCACCTAAGGATGAGATATTTGATGTCCTTTCGAGTCATTTATAGGATAGATCTCCAGTTCTAATTGATCCCACTCAATCTATCAACTTGGGAACAGCAGAAGAACCACAGTTGATTCATGTAGCACAATCCTTATCAGAAGAAGAAAAGAAAAAATTTACAACATTCCTAACGAAGAAGAAGATCAACTTTGCATGGAAATATTCAGATATGCCAGGGTTGGATCCTGATCTTATAATGCATCATTTATCTATAGCTCCAAATTTCAAACCCGTTAGTCAGAAATTGAGAAAGATGCATCCACATGTTGCACTCTTGCTAAAAGATGAATTAGAGAAGCTACTAAAAGCCAGATTCATCTGTGTTATTGACTATGTTGAATGGATCTCTAACATTGTACCTATTTCTAAACCAAACAAATCTATAAGAGTATGCATAGATTTTAGAGATGTAAACAAAGCATGCCCTAAGGATGATTTTCCATTACCTAACATTGATATGATAGTGAACATGACTGCGGGATTTGAAATGTATTCTTTAATGGACAGTTTTTTTGGATATAATAAAATAAAAATTGCTCCAGAGGATCAAGAGAAAATTGCTTTCACATGTGCATGGGGTACCTTCTATTGGAATGTCATGCCATTTGGGCTTAAGAATGATGGTGCTACATATCAAAGAGCTATGACATCTATTTTTCATGACGTGATGCATCAAACTAAGGAGGATTATGTTGATGATACTTTAGCAAAATCTATGACAATATCTGAACATCTAAATGACTTAAGCAAGATACTAGATAGAACGGAGAAGTTTAGTCTTAGACTGAACCCTAAGAAGTGTGATTTTGGTGTCACTTCTGGAAAAATTTTAGGCTACATTGTTTCAAAGAAAGGAATTGAAGTTGATCCAGCAAAAGTTAAAGCTATCATGGAGATGCAACCCCCCAAGAATATTGGTCAAATGAGAACATTGTAATGGAGAGTTCAATCTATCATACGCTTCATATCTCAGCTAGCAGACATATCACAACCTTTTACAAAGATGTTACATAAAGGTGTGACCTTTGCATGGAACGAGGAATGTGAAAAGAATTTTAATCATATCAAGAAATACCTATCAAATCCTCCTATCTTGATGCCTCCCATTCAAGGGAAGCCTTTGATCTTATGTCTCCGCTACATATACATCACTGGGGGCATTGCTTGCACAACATGATGAGAACAAGAAGGAAAGAGCTATATACTATATCAGTAGAACCTTGGTGGCATATGAAAAGAATTATTATGATTGAAAAGGCTTGTCTAGCTATGATCTTTGCATCATAGAAATTGAGACATTATATGTTGGCTCATACCATGCATTTGGTAGCTAAGATTGATCCACTAAAGTACCTACTAAGCAAAGCTACCCTCATGGGTAGATTAGCCAAATGGGTCATGCTATTAAGTGAATTTGACATTGAATATGTTGAAAGAAAATATATTAAAGGCCAAGTCATTACTAATCAGTTAGTAGATGCACCTTTGTTTGATGACACACCAATGCAAATGGAATTTCCAGATTCCTCTATCATGAATCTTTCTTCTAGAGAATGGAAATTGTTCTTTGATGGCTCCTATACACAAAATGGATCTGGAGCAGGCATATTGTTTATCACTCCACAAGGATACGCCATTCCTAAGGCATTCATAATTAAATTTCCTTGTACAAACAATAGTGTTGAATATGAAGCCCTTTTAAATGGTATGAAAATAGCAATTGAGTGGAGAGTAACAGAATTACATATTCATGGAAACTCATAACTTGTAATACACCAAGTCAATGATGTGTATCAAACGAAGGATGAAAAGCTCATTCCATACAAGAGAATGGTAGATGATCTAAAAAAAATACTTCATATCTATCACCTTTGAGAAAATACCTAGAATAGAGAATAAGGTTGTCGATGCAATGGCAACATTATCTACTTTACTACAGCAACCTGAACATGAGCTACGCTATGAGTTCCTGGTGGAAGCACTATCTTATTATGTATATGATTCCCCTAAAACCCACATGATTTTCACTATTGTAGGTCATGATTCATCCCTCTATAAAAATCTTTTCTCCTATCTCAAAGATCAAATCATTCCCGATACTTTTAACCACCATGAAAAGAGATACCTTATTCGTAATGCCTCCCAATATGTTATCATTGGTCATAATCTATACAAATGAGGTATAGATGGTACGCTACTTAGATGTTTAGAATAGGAAGAGTCTCAACATGCGTTAGAGGAAGTCCATGATGGAATTTGTGGGTCACACTCGAATGATTTAACACTAGCCTGAAAACTTATTAGGGTTGGGTACTATTGGCCGAAAATGGAGAAAGATTCTATCAAGTTTGCTAAGAACTGTCAAAAGTGCCAAGTGCATGGCAACTTAATTCATGGTCCAGGGAGAGATCTAATTCTTTCTACTACACAATGGCCTTTTCACCAATGGGCATTTGATCTTATAGGATCCATACATCCTCATTCTTCTAATGGGCATACCCACATTATTAAAGCTACATATTATTTCACAAAATGCGTAGAAGTAGTCCCTTTAACCCAAGCAACTGGTAAAAAAATATCTATGTTCATCTTGAAATACATCATATGTTGATATGGTATTCCACATTCTATAGTCACAGATAATGGTGGACAATTCAAGAACAAAGACTTAGATGATCTATGTGCCAAATTCAAAATTGGTCATCTATCTACTATCCTCAAGGGAATGGACAAGCAGAGGCTTCTAATAAGAATCTATTGAAAATCTTGCACCGTTCACTTAATAAAATAGGAAGAGACTGGCATCTCATGATCAATCCAACTCTCTAGACCTACAGAACAAATATCAGAACACCCATTGGGGCTACACCATTCGCTTTAGTTTATGGGTCTGAAGCGGTACTACCTATTGAGCTTGAAATCCCATCACTAAGAATCAAAATACATGGTCTAGTAACTGATGATGACTATAGAGTGTCTAGGTTGCAAGAACTTGAACTACTAGATGAGCGCAAACAAGCAGTGTATGATCATCTCAAAGTATATCAGAAAAGAATGTCTAGAGGTTACAACAAGAAAGTCAGACATGGAGAATTTTAGGTTGGCGATCTAGTCTTGAGAGAAAATCCTAAAAATTAATCACATAGAGAATGCAAGGGAAATTTTGAACCCAACTAGTTGGGTCCCTTTTTTATTACTACTACTTTTGGCTCTGGTGCCTATCAACTCTCAATGACTAAAGGAGAACAACTCCAAGAACCAATCAACGTTCTCCATCTAAAGAAATTCTACGCCTAAGGCATTCAGTCTATGGTAAAATTTCCTAAAAAAATTATAAAAATCTGAAAAAAGTCTTGAAAAAATGAACATCTTGGTGAAAACCTAGCAATGGGTGCCTTGATGATTCACCAAAAAAAGTAAAAAATATCAAAAGTACAAAAAAATTGAAAAAATGAAAAATACAAAAAAATGAGAAAAAGGAAAAGTGCCTTGGTGAAAACCTAGAAACATGCACCTTGGTAGCAAAAATAGAATCTCTACCAAGATGGTGAAAACCTAGCAAATGGGCACCACTTATTTCAAAACACTCCATCTATCAGTGCAATCTTGGTCTTTCCCAACTTTCAGTCTTGCTTTAAGTTTGTACATATTTCCCAATTTATTTCTGCATTCGTGTTTCAATAAGTCGGTATGTGCACCAATCAACTCAAGCGTATGTATCCTATCAATGCTTAACACTTGGGGGCAATCAATGTCATATCCTATGGCCTCCAGTATCTTTAGACGTGTCATATCCAGTCAAAGTCCTTTTGCATGTTTTTATCTCCTTGTATGCTTACTAATTCGCATTGAGATTTTTGCATATTGTGTCCTTTCGAGCTCTTTGATGATGTCCTTTATAGGATTTAGAGAGTGATGACTGGGGGCATAATCTTTTCTTTATTTTCTTCTTGTATGTGAAAATCTAACAACTTTGGAAATTCTAGATTGAAATGGTGTTTGTCTGTAAGAGCCTCTATCTCGAATTGGATGGCCATCAGTACCTTGACCATTGATACCCAAAAAATTCAAGGAATTTTGATCTAACTATTGTCTTTTTGAGTGAGTTCTTTCTCCTATTATGAAATGAGATCTTACCTAAGGATGTGAATGATAAAGGGTCACTACGGGTAATTCACATTGGATTTAGAATGATCTCTTGACTACTTGCTATGTTTGTTATGCAAGGCATATTCTGGTCATCACAAATCAATATTCATATGTCTATAGTTTCCTAGCTAGTGGGCATTGTATTGATTTATCTGATTACCTAAAAGTTCAATGATGATAATATATCAACACATGATCAGTGACTAGGTCCTAGGTCTTAGGTTTGTATTTCATTCTACATTTCATTTTGCACTTTGCATGATCTCACAAATTTCTTGAACACTTAAATGATTCTCCAAAAACAAAAAGGCTAAACATATCAAAGAGCTGAGTCTCATACGAAGGTTCCTCCAATGAAACAACAAGTATAATCCTTTTTTTAGGATCAAAATCAAAATTTGAGATCGTTTATATTATTCACTGCTTGCATAATCAACCTTCAATCATCACAAAAATATATTTTTCAACTTAACTGATTATCTTACATCAAACTATTCAAATTTCAATGTAGTCAAACTTGGCCTCCAGGACCTCTAAATGATGTAGAACGTGTTCTCAAACGTGTATAACCACTTCTCAAATCAAGTAACATGCTTCTAACCTATTCAAAACTGACTTTTCTTGTCAGATTTCAATTTTCATCCCGAAGGGGGCATGGTATTGCACATCATTCAAAGTATGTAACTCTCAATTCTATCAATCAAATCTTTCTTTTAGTAATCAAGACAACAACCACGGCTAGTTGCTGATTCATCTAAAGTCCTCGTTGCTTGGGGAAAATCTATTGATCCTTGGGGCATATCAGATCCATATCAATCTCGTATCCTAAATCTATCTTGTAAACTATATTAGCTTTTTGTAACTATCAGTTCATTAGCGTCATTTCCTTTTTTCTTTGTAACTAATGGGTTCAGGATGTGATACCAATATGATTCATACAAGGACATTCAGGTCTGGAATCGGTCACTCACTTCTTCACAATCATAAGGTTTAGAATCAGGTGTTTTGGCACTTTTTCGTAATCATTGGTTCATTGTTGCTATAGTTAACATTATCTTTGGTCACTCATGACCTAAATCTTAAATCTTGCATCTTCAAATCTTTCAATCGGTTTTTGTCTCAGAATCGGTTAATCTTTCAAATCAAATCAGTTTCATACACATATATCAAACACAGACTATTCTTTGAACCACTATGCTTTGCACAGTGATTCAAAGAGGGGCAAAATGTAATACCCCAAAAATGGGCTATAGGTTCATTAACCTCTTACATCTTCAAATCAAATGAAATCGACATCAAAGTCCTAACCTAAGGCACATCTGCACATTATCGAATCATAATTGATTATCCTAAATTCTGCATCGGGAAATATTCCTAGAAATATTCCTATTTGTCCTAATTATCTTTAATTTCATAATTATTTGGTGATAAATTCTATTTGTCCTAAAGTTTGATTAATTAAATATTCTGAATATTTAATTAATTAGATTTAATACTGCCACTTAATTATTTAATTACATTTAATTAAATTATTCCTAAATTGTATTATTTAATTTTGACAATAAATCTAAAATCTCATGACTAATTGATTAAATTCTTATTTAATTAATTAATGTCAGTTGTCAATTTTTAATAATATAGTTTTTGAATAAAAGTTTGATTTAATAATTGATTGACCCATAAATCAATTATTTTAATTCAAAAATCAGTTAAGTTGAGAATAAATCACTTTATTTTTAAATTAATTTATAATTAAATCATGCACAATCAGAAAAGCAGTCAACTAGAAATCAACGATCAATTTTAAAATTAAAACTCAACATTTGATAATGAGTTGAAATTTTATCTAAAACTCTATTTTGAGTTAAACACTGCTTTTGCATGATTTTTTGTGAGTTAATTATCTCTGATTTCCTAATAACTCAAAAATCAACCTGAGTTTATCAAGAGTGATTTATGGCTTTTCTCCTGCATCCTCAAAGCCCTGGATTTCTATAAAACCATGGCTCAGCTCTTCTCAAAAGGTCCGCACAATTTTTTATCTTATCAACTCTCGAAAATTGTATACTCACTCTGGCGAATTTGTGACTGAAGAATCAATCTTTTGTGAATCAAGGCTATTGTGAGATTTTCATTTATTGTTTTTGAGCATGCATAGCTTCATATCATAGTTTTCATATTCATTCATAGCATTCTTAGATTAAATCTTCATTCAATCTCAATTTCATTCATATAGCTTAGATTCATACAGTTTCTCATCTTATTGCACAAAAAATACAAAAAACTAGAATAATCTGCATTCACATAGCCTTTCATATTTTGCATTCAAATCCTTCATTTAGGTGTTGCATTGTCACTAATCTCAATTCCAATCTGAGAACATCATACTCACACCTACTAGAAGGTAGTAAATTACCTAGTTAGCTTAGTTTCATTTATTTGCAAAATTTTGATTTCTGCTAACCTCTAATGTTTTACTGAAGTGTTGTGTCTACAGCTAGGTACAAAATTCACACACACAGTTTCTATGATCTCCTATGCTTTCCCAAGGCTTGATCTCGAATGCAAAAGTGAAGATAATAGATCTTTGGTGACTAATAAATCAACTTTCTACAATTAATGCTTGTCGTGTTAACACGGGTTGCAATAATGAATTCCAATCTAATTCCTTGATGTCAATCAGGTTGTGTGATCTTGCATACTGCATCAACTAGAAACCAAATAACTAAAACCAAAGGTGCATACTCTGAGGATGAGTATACCAATCACGTAGGGGTCTAGAGATTATCTAGCTCCCCCTATGACCATGAGGGTTATTTATCTAGAAGTAGAAGGTGCATCTATTACGGATGCATCCACTACTTTGTTAGTGATATTATCTTTCTTTACTTCCATCTAGATCTTGCTCGCATATTCTATAGCTTTCACAAACTTGACTTCTCCAAATTCATCCAATATTGATCCTTGAGACTTATTAGGTCTTTCTTGTCTTTGCACTTGTGATCTACAAAACTTTTAGATGTGTCCAACCTTGTTACAAGAGTGAAAAATGACTGGAGGCCTTATATTCCTCAATGCATTGATGTGAGTTATCATATTGCATTGTTTAGCTGTGTGACCATTATAATTGCATATCTGACATGTGATGTTCTGAGGAATTCTAGAATTTTTTTGTGGTTGATTTCTCTGATTGTGATGTGTTTGATTTGATCTACAATTCATAGCTCTATGACCAAATTTATTGCATGAATAACAATAACCATTGAAAGGTATTACCTCTTTACAATCTCTTGTTATATGTCCATGCTTGTTATAGGCATAACAAGTTCTATTTACTAGCTTGCGTTCATCTTTAGATGGTTCTGCTTTAGCTTTAGTATGATTTTCATTCTTCTTAGCTTCTGTAGATTCTTCTGGTGCTTTCAATCTTTCTTTTATTGCATTGATTTGAATTTGTGCTTCATTGAATCCAATACCACTAGAGTCTTCTTTTATCCTTTGTGCATATATCTGTGAGTCTAATAGATTAGTACTTGTGTGAAACTTTTCAATATGATTCTTTGCTTCTGTTAACTTAGATTTCATCTTTTTCTTGATGTTTTCTAACTCCAAGATTTTCATGTTTGCTTGCCTAAGTTCTTCATCCAATTGTTTGTTTTCTTTGATCTATTCTTCATAGGCTTCCTGATTATTAGTTAGCTTTTCATCTAAATATTCAATCTGATCCTTCATAGATTTGTTTTCTTCATTCATCTTTTTGACCATTTTTCCCAAATCATTGGTTGAACAATCTTTCAAATATTTTCTCAGTTTCTTGATGAATACTTGAGAACCACTGACCTTCAATTTTAGTTCTTCAATTTATTTTTTAGCTTGATCAAGATCTTCAAGAGCTACTTCAAGATTTTCCTTTAGATGTTTTACATCAGTTGTATCCATGATCTCCTCAAGTGGTTAAACTTATCTTAGAGGACCAAAGGTCTGATACCAATTGTTAAGAATGGAAACACTGAGAGGGGGGTGAATCAATGTTCTACAATTAATATTTTTCTGCTTCTTTAAACTTATCTCAATTACTTAAGTACTGAAATGAATAGTAAAGCAAATGAAACATTCAACCATAACACATAACACAAGATATGTTTATGGGGAAACCTTGGCTAGATGAAAACCCTGGTGGGAATTAATACCCACAAATAGTTGTACTTAGTATTATGAACCTATTAATGTTCCTTTGCCCTATTAGGAGCAATCTTTACAAAGCTGAGTACAATGACTCAGTTAAGATTCTGATAGAACAAACCCTGTTAGGGGTGGAAGGCTCACTACCATAGCTCACTTCTCAATGAAGAAGGCTACAACCTGTATGTGGTTGAACATGGACCTCTAATCCAACTACACATGCAACATAGTCATTACTCACATAATCAAATTACAAGAATGATTATGGATTACTCAATTCAAAATTCATGGTGAAGCGACTTGTTGCCTCCTAATTAATCAGAGTGTTTAATTACTCTCAGATTGGAGAGCCAACAACCATAAGATCGAGTTAATATGGAGGATTTGAAAGCTAGAATGATAAGCAAAGTGCAATTAATCTAAGAATGAAAATGCAATTTGTAATCTAAAATGAAGTGCAGATTTTAATATAATAACTTGAAAGCAAATATGGAATGCAGATTCTAGTCTAAGAAAGCTTGATAGGAAGATGATAATTAACTAATAACAATGAAGAGATTAATCTACTATGAAGGATGCAATTAACACTAAATGAGAGAAAACTAATTAATGCAATAAGCTTTGAAAATATGTAAATAGTTGAGACAAAATTTTGCTATAGTTTATGTGCTTTCAAATTGCTCTCTTTTGAATGAAGGAAAAGTTTCATTACATAGACAAGCCCGAGGAGAGAATGAAGAGGTTCTTGATTTGGAACTCCTAACTCTTCATTCCCAATTGAGAAAAAAAGGCATGAATTACTTAATTAAAAGAATGTTTATTTCCACATATGGGTGACCTTTCGATTATTTTGAATTATTAATTCAAATAAGAGTGTCCATTCAGATAATCAAGCAATTTATTAATTCTTTTTATGGGTATTAGCTAAGGGGGTAGATTTTAATTTAATTTAAAGCACTTAGGACTTTAGAATTAAATTAATTTATCATAGGGATTATTTAGCTAATAAAGTCAAAGACTTAGGAATTAATTATGTTGTGTGATTAATGCAAATTAGGGTTTCTCAAATTGACATCAAGTCAAAATAAAGTAAGGTAGGAGAGAGAAAATTGCCTAGTAAAATAGGACTTTGAAGATGTGAAATTGAAAAATGCACCAAAATTGATTGAAATTATTAGGTGCCAATTTTGGGGTATTACATTTTCCCCTCTTTGAATTGATGTGTGAGCAACGTGTTGATTCAAAGAATAGTCTGATGCGACAGATGAGATTTCAGGATTATCCCTAGAATGGAGCTTAACCCTCAAAAGTCAAGGTTAGGATGCCAAGACATGGAAATAGATCAAATTGCAGAACCACCTCCAGAATGAGGTATGATTCTTCAAAGTCTAAGTTAGATTGTGAAGACAACGGTCTAAAAGAGAGACTGGAATCGGGGTTAGATTGCCCCAATGCCCATTGATCAAATGATGACAGATGCATATTTAGGACTAATCTCCAAAATTAGGGTTAGATTTCCCCAATACAAAGCTTAGCCCTCCGAGACCCAGGTGAGATTGCCCAAATAACGGTCCAAAAGAGATTTCAAGAGCCATCTCCAGAACAAAGCTTGACTCCTAGGAATTAGGGTTAGATTTCCCCAATACCTAATAGATTTTGAGAACCATCTCTAGAATGAAGCTTGATTCCCAAGGATCTGAGTTAGATTTCTCAGATACCTAAAAGATAGATGACCAGATGACTAGATGCGAGGCATGAAGATGCCCCTAGTGAAGAGATGCCCCAAGTGGTGAGGACTTTGATTTAGATTAGATTAAAATGAGACTAGTTTGACAAGATTCAAATGATGCAATCATCATGCCCCCTCGGGAGCGAAATCGAAAGATGACATAGCAGAAAGATGATTAACAACAAGAGGTTGTAGAGTAGAAGCAATCAGACTAGATTCAAGAAGCCGCATAAGAAATTTGAAGTGATCAGGAGGTCCTGCTGACCAAGTTTGACCATGGTTGAACATGGTTGACCAAATTTGACTAGAGTTGACCTTGATAAAAATAGCAAAGATCTCAAGAACATGATGAAAAGATGAGGATCTAACAAAAAAATGATGCCAGAAGACTGACTACACAAGCGTCTAATCCCAAAGGGTCCCAGAATTTAAAACATGATTTCAAGCTATCTAGAGATGTTAGATTTTGATTTTGATCCCAAAAATGGATTCAGAGCAGTCGATTTAGCCAAGTGTAGATGTATGGATTAGATATGTATGATATGCACATGTTTTACTAATGATGGTATATGAATATGCAATGTGAAATGCAATGATAGATGGTAGATGAATGAATGCAATGTATGGTTTTATTTATGCTTATAATGGATGCACATGCAAATGGATATGTAAATATATATGAATTTTATGGATGCAAATGAAAATGCAATGAAAATTTTATTGAAAATGTGGTACTAACCATCTCATACAGAGTTTTAGCAATATATGACAGGTACTAATCAAAAGGATGTTTCAAAGATTGAGAGTGAGGACCAGACACTTGTGCAGCCAAGATGAACCTGGGACAAAAGATGAGAACCTTTGATGAAGAGATAAGAGAGCACCAAACACTATCTCAATGCAAGTCTAGAATGAAAATGCAAGCCTAAGCTAAATGCAAACCCTAGGACTTGGTTGTTGGACTCATCGTATTTATCATCATTGAGTTCTTTTAGGCACGGGACATTCACAAGATGCCATACAACCCTCACTAATATTGCAATCATGAGAATATGAATATGACATAAGTCTTAGATTTTTTGGAATGAGATGTAATCATTAAGGCACAAGAAGCCAGAATGACCTGAACACCTATTCCTTTTAATTTAGCAAGTTAACATAAGCATTAGAGCATAGATGCTAGAATGACATGAATGTTTCTTGTGAACAAACACACCAGACACACAAGAGTTCCTTCCTTTGCCAAAGGTTTCTCACAGTGACCCTTACATTCACTTAACAGGACAAGCATTTGCAATTTTATTTGTAGCAGAAAGAAGTCAATCAAAACAGACAAGGAGAAGAACCAACCTCACCAAAGTTTCCATATAAAAGGAGTCAAGGTACACATGGCCATCCAATACGTGATGAAGGCTCTTACAGATGGACACCCCTTTTATGTGAATTCATTGGATCATTGGAACTAAACCAACAAACAAAAAGCAAAGAAAAGATCATGCCCCCAGTCTTCGCTTCTCTTAGTCAAGGAGACGTCTTAGAGTTTCTTGAGGAGGAATGATAAAGTGAAAGAACAACACACAAAAGAAAAAGCTCAGCATGCTTCAAAGAAACACAAATTCAATTTTTAGTTTCAGTTTACATTTGTGTTCAAGTGGATTGGAGTCAAATCTGAAGAAAACAACATTTGAAGTCTCAACAGGATAGCAATAGCATGCAGACGCAATGAGAACCACTGGTGACCATCGTAAGAGACAAAGTCTCAAGAAGATATCAGAGCATGAACCAAGTATCAGCAGGTAGACATAGTGAGAACCACTATTGACTGATACAAGGAAGATTCTCAAAAGAGAGCCTAAGGCACAAACGAAACATCAACAGGCAGACGCAGTGAGAACCATTGGTGACTGATGTAAGGAAAAGATCCCCAAAAGAGAGGGATTTGAACAAGAGCTAGATATCAATAGGAAGGCATAGTGGGAATCACTAGTGACCGATACACGAGAGATTCTCAAGGAGAGAAACCTCAAAAGTAGCTAGGCATTAGCAAGCAGACGTAGTGGGAATCGCTAGTGACTGATGCATGAACAAAACTTCTGAAAGTGATAGGACAATGCCCCCTAGACCAGGAGGGTGCCCCCAAGTGTGACCAGTTCCAATCCATGAAGAGTTGAGGAAAATTCTGAAGACAACTGAAAGAAAGTGCATGAGCTAGCAAACTAAAGCAAGAAACAAACTAATAACAAGAAACAAACTAAAGCAGAAAAGCGGGAAAGCAAACTAAAGCAGGAAAGTAAGAGCCAAATGGTGCTGAGATGAGATATAGCTTCAGGAAACAAGAGGCGCCTATTTACCAAGTTTTCACCATCTTGGCAGAGATTCTATTTTTTATACCATGACGCCTGTTTACCAGGTTTTCATCAATGGCACATTTTTCTTCTTTTTCAAAAAAAAAATTTGTTCTTTTTCTCTTTTTTTTATTTTTTTGTATTTTTTAATATTTCATTTTTTTTGTATTTTTTATCTTTTGATTTTTTTTGTATTTTTTCAAATTTTCTATTTTTTTTTTTATTATTATCAAGGCGCCTGTTTGCCAGGTTTTCACCAGGATAATAGATACATCAAAGCGCCTTTTTACTAGGTTTTCACTAAGATGATCATTTTTTCAAGACATTTTGCAATTTTTAAGATTTTTGCCAATATACCATTTTTTTAGATTTTTTTTCAGGACCAATAAGTATGTACATGAGCACACAGAGAATGCCTCAGCTGTAGAATTTATTCAAGTGAAGAGCGTTGATAGGCTCTTTGAGTTGTTCTCCTTCAGTGGTGGAGAGTCAATAAGCACCAGACCCAAATGATACAGTAATAACATACGGACCAAGCCAGTTTGATTCAAATTTTCCTTTATGGACCCATTGCTGTTGATTCTTGGGGTTTTCTCTCAAAATGAGATCACCCACTTGGAATTCTCTTTGTTTGACTTTCTTATTGTAGGCTTTAGACATCCTCTTTTGGTATGCTCTTAGATGATCAAATGCCACCTTCCAACGTTCATCCAGTAACTCAAGCTCTTGAAGCTGGGATATTTTGTTTTCTTCATCAGTGACGAGGCCTCTCAAAGAGATTCACAATGTTGGAATCTCGACCTCAATAGGCAATACTGAATCTCCTCCATAAACCAAGGAAAAGGGCATGGACCCTGTCAGTGTTTGGATACTGGTTCTGTAGGCCCACAAAGCCGGATTAATCTGGAGGTGCCAATCTCTACCAGATTTATGAACTATTCTATGTAAGATTTTGAGAGTTGTCTTATTAGAAGCTTCTACTTGTCCATTACCCTGAGGATAATAGATAGATGACCAACGCTGAATGATCCTGAATTTGGTCCTTGTTCTTGAATTTTCCCCCATTGTCAGTAATAATGGATGAGGGTACACCATATCTACGAATGATATAGTTCAGTATAAACATAGCCACAGACTTGCCATCAACTATAGCGAGAGGCACTGCCTCAACCCACTTAGTAAAATAGTTAGTAGCTATGATGATAAACTTATGTCCTCTTGAAGAAGAAGGATGTATCTGACCCACCAAGTCAAAGGCCCATTGTTGAAATGACTAGAAACTAATGAAAGGAATAAGCTCTTTAGCAGGAGCATGAATCAGATTTCCATGAAATTGGCATTGTTTGTGTATACACCTAAAAATGGTCTTCTAGACTATTAGCCCCTTTTTCTAAATCATAAATTGCTTATTCTTGATCAAATCCTAGTTTTATCATTTATTTGATTATTTTCTATGGGCTAACCATTTTATCCTAAGTTTTTATTTATTTAAAAGGAATATTTCCTCCCCTTTTAAATAAATAAAAGCCCCCACTTTTCCTCTTATCCTAAGTTGCACAAATAAAGCATTATTCTTATTTTATAAAAAGGGAAAAAGCACTTTTTGTCTTATATAGACACAAAAGTCAACTCTTATTTTCCTATTGGAGGATATTTGTGCACATGGATTGCTCCTCATTCAAGCTCCACCCTTGATTAAATCTTTTGCCTCTTAATCTCCATGGTCCATTCCTCCTCCTTTCCTTTAAAAGGAGAGCTCTCTTCCTCATTTTGCATCTTAGGTTTTTATGCTAATGTTATGCTATAGGTTTTCTAGGTACATTTGGAGCTTTTGAAGATTTGGAGCATTCTTGGATTTTGCATCTACATGTTATCATAGTTTCATTTCTTGCATTATCATGGCATTCTTAGCTTAGATTTCCTTTATGCTTTAGATTAATTCATCTAGCTTAACTAGGAGGCTTTGTAATACTTGCATCTTTCATTTTCATAGCTTAGCTTGCATTTCCATTTCTAGCTTGCATTGCATTCTCATTTGATTCTTGAGGATATTGGCATTCTTGCCCTTGTCTTCATTGAATCTCCCATTGCATGGTTTACTAGCAAGGTTATAGGCTAAATAGCTCTAGCTGAGAGCATTCTTAAGACCCTTGCACTCCATGCCTAGGGAGCTATGGATAAATTTTTGAGACCTCATTCTTGAGTGTTCTTGATTGTAATGATTCATAGAAGTGTGACACAATTTTAGCACACAGTTTGCAAGTCTTGGCATATTGAACAGCTTCTTTCTCCATGTCCGGCCAGTAGTAACCAGCTCTAATAAGTTTCCAAGCTAACGTCAGACCACTTGAATGAGACCCATAGATACCTTCGTGTACCTCAGCTAGCACACATTTGGACTCATCGAGTTCTAGACACCTAAGGAGGGTACCATCTAGACCTCGTCTATACAATTCATTTGCTATGATGACATACCGTGAAGCAGTATGAATTAGGTGATGCTTTTTATTCTAGGTATAGGTGTCTGGAATGATTTGGTCATGAAGGTAGGAATAGATATGGTGGTAGCAAGATGAGTCATGTCTAATGACTAAACAAATCATCTTAGATTCAGGAATATCATAGGCAGGGTAGTGTAATGCCTCCACCAGGAATTTGTGTCTGAAATCATTCTCTAGCATTTGTAACATTGAAGCAAGAGTGGACATAGCATGAGCTACTTTATTTTCTACCCTTGGAATTTTCTAGAAATAAATGTGTGCAAAATACTATTTGAGATCATCCACCATTCTTTTGTAAGGTACTAGCTTGTCATATTTTGTTTGGTAGACATCATTAACTTGGTTGATGATTAACTGAGAGTCTCCAAAGACCTTGAGCTCATCCACATGCCATTCAATGGCTATCTTCATACCGTTAATGAGAGATTCATATTCAGTGATGTTGTTTGTGTAGGGAAACAACATTTTATAAGCTTTTGGCAATGAGTATCTTTGAGGTGTCACAAATAGAATGCTCGCACCTGATCCTTGTTGAGTGAATGATCCATCAAAGAACATGCTCCAAGTCTGATGCATGAGAAGCATGATGGATTCATCTGGGAATTCAATATTCAAAGGCTGGTGATCTTGCAGAGGAGCTTCCGCCAACTGATCAGCAATCACTTGTCCTTTAATAGCTTTTCTTTCCACATACTCAATGTCAAATTCACTAAGTATCATCACCCATTTCGCTAATCTACCTGTGAGGGTAGCCTTGCTCAATAAGTACTTTAGTGGATCAATTTTTGCAATAAGCCTTATAGTATGAGCGAGAATATAATGCCGCAACTTCTAAGAAGCAAACACTACTGCTAGACAAGCTTTCTCAATGATAGACTAGTTCATTTCATAAGCCACCAATGTTTTGCTGATATAATATATAGCTCTCTCTTTGTTGTTCTGATCTTCTTGAGCTAGGAGAGCACCCAAAGATGTGTTCATTGCTAAAATGTATAGTATGAGTGGCTTCCCATGAATAGGAGGCATCAATATAGGTGTATTAGCAAGATACTATTTAATCTGAGTGAGTCCCTTGTCATATTCTTCGTTCCACTCATAAGTCACACCCTTATGCAATTTTTTAGTGAATGGTTGTGACTTGTCAGCCAACTATGAAATGAAGTGCCGGATAGATTGTAGCCTTCCCTGTAGTCCCCTCATTTGACTAATGTTCTTGGGTGGAGGCATGTCCATAATAGCTTGCACTTTTTCAGGATCCACTTCTATGCCCTTAGCTGAAATGATATAACCCAAGAGTTTCCTGGAAGTGACACCGAATGCACACTTTTTGGGATTAATTCTGAGACTAAATTGTTCCATGTGGTCAAGTATGGGACCCAAATCTGTGAGATGATTTTTTCATTGCATGCTTTTGGCTGAAGTATCATCCACATAGTCTTCCATTGTTTTATGCATCATATCATGGAAAATAGTAGTGACAGCTCTCTGATATGTTGCTCCAGCATTCTTAAGCCCAAAAGGCATGACATTCCAGCAAAAGGTACACTAGGCACATGTGAAGGCAGTCTTTTCTTGATCTTCTAGTGCAATTTTTATTTGATTATAGCCAAAAGAGCCATCCATCAAGGAATACATCTCATATCCTATTGTCATATCCACTATCATATCAATATTGGGTAGTGGAAAGTCATCTTTTAGACATGCCTTATTTAGATCCTTGAAGTCTCTACACACACGAATGGATTTATCATGTTTGGTGATTGGAACAATGTTTGAAATCCACTCAGCATAATCAATTATCCTTATGAAACTAGCCTTAAGAATCTTTTCTAGCTCTGCTTTGACCAAAAGTGCCACATGTGGATGCATCTTTCGCAGCTTCTATTTAACAGGTTTGATACCTGGCGCAATGGATAGATGGTGCATGATTAGATTGGGGTCTAATCTAGGCATGTCAGAGTAATTCCATGCAAATTTTATTTTCTTGCTTTGAAAGAAGTTAGTGAACTCTTCCTTTTCTTTTGCAGACAATGATTGTGCTAGATGAATAATTTGTGGAGCGGCCTCTGTACCCAAATTCACTGGCTGTGTAGGCTCAATCAATACTGATGATCTCTCTTGAAAGTGGCTCAGAAGTGTGTCAAGTATCTCATCCTTGGGCACCTCAAAGAGGTTTTCACCCTCGGATATGTGTTTTATTTTTACTATTTTTGGCTCTGATACTACCACAATGTGGTTTTCACCATTAGAGCATCTATTTTTTCTTCTTTTAATTTTTTGACTAAGATACTTGATATTCACCTCTGTCATGCTAACACTGCTTTCACTGGTGGAGGACATCACAAGTTCAATAGCATGGAGGTAACAGGCTAGATCGTAATCATTCTGGAACATTAGGACTTCATTGGATCTTAAAGGGGAGTTCTAGTTTATCAAATCGAGATGGAGTGAAAGAGAAGTAGTGACTAGTTCAATTGCATTCATGGTATAGCCATCAAAAGCGTGGACAAGCAAGTCAAGACCTAGAGCGATCTCATCCAAAGGAGCATTTGAATCCCTATAAGACCTTACGTCAGAAGTAGAGGACAAGTTAACACCAATGGTGTCTAATTTGTGTGACCTAACGTTAGACCCTTCACTTACTTCGAGAAGTCTTTCATAAGTATGCACCATGTCTATGTCTTTATCATAAGTAGCATAAGACAAAGAGTCAAACTCATACTCATGTGAGTCAGTACTTGATGTGGGAATTCCATTAGCACTAACAGCATCATCAAACTCATCATTATCTCTTGTGGCATTAATGGTTTGCTGGAGTTTTTCTTGTTCATACCACTTTTGGAAATGTGGCGGTTTGTATTGTTCACCTGGAAAATTGGGATCATCATGTAGTGTTGCTTTCCATTTCTCATATGTGAATTGATGCACTGAAGAAGTTTTATCAAAATTAGTATCAGTATTAATCTCCACCATATGGACAGGTATGATAGGCTCATTAGGTTCTACAAAGAGTGTAGCAAGTTTCAGAGGAATAGGATATGGAAATGTGTCTTCATCAAAGCTGGCCTCTGGATTTACCTCTGGAGTAGTATTTTCAAATTATGGTTTAGGTTGAGGTTCAGGTTCAGGAGCTGACACAAATTTCTTGGTCCCTAAATGAAAGGGAGTCTTTTTAAAGCCTAAGCCAGTAGTATCTTTTGTGCGGCAACCTATAGCTTCAATGGGCTTCAGCAAACCATTGTCATTCCTTCCTATAGGACCACTCCCCTTATAGCCAAAGTGCTTCATGATCTTGAAGGCTTCACTATATGGCTCTTGTTCTAAGTCTAGAGGAGGAGTAGTTGTCTCAGTTGTTTCTTTTCCCTTATAGATCCAAGCTTTGATAGCTCTTTCTTCATCCTCATCTTCTAAAGGTGTAGAGACCCTTACAAAGGCACCATTGTAGATTTTTTAGTAGGATCATCAGAAGTCTCATTATTCTCAAAAGTTCTCCCATAAGAGCATGGAGACGGAGGTAGAGTAGCAAGTGATAGCACAGGTTCAATTCGGTATTCTCCCATGTCTGTATCCTTAAGTCTCAAAGTTTGTTCCATTTCCTTTAGCTTAGCATCATAAAACTTAGTCGACTCTCTATTCACTGGAACAAAGCTATCTATAGATTGCACAAGAGTGTTGCAAGAGTAATTGGTATTAGCAGGTACTATGACTTTCACCCCATGGAATGGAAACTTAATGCACTAATGGTACGTGGATGGAACAACCTACATCTCATGAATCCATGGCCTACCCAACAAGATATTGTAGGCAAGAGGAATGTCAAGCACTTGAAAAGTAACATCCCTTTCAATAGGTCCTACGTGGATAGGTAGCACAACTAAGCCTTGGGACTTGTGTTCTTCCTCATCATAAGCTTTGATGGTAATCTTTTTGTGGGAGTCTATACAATTTTCATCATAACCTAGCTGAGTGAGCAACTTAGCAGAACATATATTAAGACCAGCACCATTGTCTATGAGCACTCGGCGAACGCATTTAGGACCTATCATGACCTCTATGTGTAAAGGAGTGTTATGTGAATGACTCAAAGAGTGATCATCTTCTTCAGAGAAGGATAGATAGTGAGGTGGGGTCAAATGACCCACCATAGATTGGAACCGGTTGAGATCAAGATCCTTGGGAACATTTGCCTCAGTGAGGGCTTTATCTAAAATATGCCTATGAGCAGGTGAGATCTTCAACAACTCAAAAATGGTAATTTGAGCAGTGGTTCGTTGGAGTTGATCTAAGATGCTATAACTAGCCGAGCTAGATGTAGGAACAAATTTTGTGTTCTTGTTGGCAGAGCCAACAGCAGTCTTATCTGTAGTTTGTTTCAGAGTAGATGTAGAAGTATTGGGTCTCTTATCCACAGTTTGTTTCAGAGCGGATGTAGAAGTATCGGGACCTTTCAAAACAACTCTTCCTCATGATTGAGTGATGACATTAGCATAGTCTTGAGATTATTCAGATTCAAACAAATGAGATGTGGAACTACACAAGATGAAAGGAGTCTTAGATTTGGGAGCATCACCACTCCCCTTGGAAGTGATCACGTCACAATACTCTATCTCAATAGGTTCGATCATACCAATAACATTGTCATCATTAGTGTACATGTAATTGACTTTAGCATTGGTATTATTGGTGTTTGAAGACTCACCCTTCTCGTGAGGAGGGAAGGGATCCTTAAAAGCTTGATAGTCTAAATTGTTTTTATGGTTCTCCACAAGGATGTCACCATTATCAATGAGATCTTGAAACTAATGCTTCAGCTAGAGACAAGTAGAAGTCTCATGACCAATGTTTTGGTGATAGTCACAGTATGCATTATCATTCCACCAATGAGGCCATGGTTGTGGGTCATAAGGATGCTTTTCCAAAGGAGTAAGAACTTGATTCTATATAAGAGTTTTATAGACCACATCAAGAGGCTCTCCCAAAGAGGTGAATTCATGCTTGGGTCAAGAGGCCCAAGGTTTTTTCTTAGCAAATCTTGAAGTTTTCTTATTATCCGTTGTGGTCTTTTCAACAGCCTTAGCCTCTTGTATACTAGAAGTAAGACTATAAACAGGCTTTGAAGGCTTCATAGTAACATTATCCACCACTCCATCATTTACTACATCCCTATTTTTATTGACAGTCTTTCCTTTATCCTTGTTTGTGGAGCATCCTTGTTTATTGTCCTTATTCAATGTTAATTCTCCCTTCTTAACCATAAAGGCCTCTATTCACACTACTTGTTTAATCATGCTATCAAAGGTTAGAGGACCTTGTAATTGCACTTGGTATCCAAAGTCTGGGACAAGATTGTCCAAAAAAATGTTGAGTCTCTCAGATTCTGGTAGCTTGTGAGGACACCTTGTACATAATTGTCTCTGCCTTTGGAGAAATGTCAGAAAAGATTCTCCTTGTCACTGTTTTAAATTGCAAAGATCTCAGATGTTAACCGGATGCTGAATATTATGTGAGTAATGTTGGAGAAATAGATTAGCCATTTCATCAAAACTCTTAATGCCAGTGGGCAATCTAGAAAACCACTCCATAGTTGGTCTACCCAAGCTACGAGGAAATAGGCGCATAAGATACGTTTGATCGTGCATGAATTCCATAGATAATGCACCAAACTCCCTTAAGTGATCTTGGGGATTGATTGCACCTAAGTATTTTTCATATTTAGGGAGCTCTACACCTCTAGGAAAAGGTGGCATATGAAGACTTCTATCAAAAGGGAAAGGACAAATACTTGTATCATCTTAAAATGGAAGCACTTCCATGTTAAGAGAATTTAGCCATCTGAGTAAGTGGTTTGGGATCATGTTGAACACCTTGAATTGATCTTTTCTTGGATCTAGCTTTCTCCTCGCTTTCCACTTCTTTTTTGCACTTCATTTCTTCATTCTAGGTGAAATTAGGGTTAGGATCCCGAGGATTCTCCTTAATTTCCCTCTTCCATGGCTCTATTTTCTAGTTAGGATTTAGAAATAGGTCCTCTAGGCCTTCATCATAGTAATCATAGGATTTTATGTCTATCCCTGACATTCTGTCATGTTCTGATATCATTTCTAGGTTTTTGGGCATCCCCGGGACCTCCTAACCTAGTTTTGACTGAATCTGGGCCCAGGGTCAAATTCGAGGTTGATCCTGACTAGGTCAGGATCGAGCTCAAACCTGACTAGTTTAGGTCCAACCTTGATTTTTTCCCCCTCGTTCAAATTTCTAGAATCCTGGATTTTCGGGCATCAGGCTTTTGGGATATTGATTTTCCCACCTCCGGGTTAGCCATTTCGGGTTTCAAGACAGTAAATCCTTTAATTTCATTTAATATAGGTATATTTTATAAAGGTTAGGACCTAATTGGGATTTAATTCTCCAAGGTGGCCCCTCTAGAGGATTTTTCCCTAGTTCACTATAAAAGGAGGCCTTCCTCTCTCATTTTCATCATCAAGTTTTGTGAGAACAAGCACTCTCAAGCATTCAAGAAAGTCTTCAAGCATTCAAGTGTTCAAGCATTCATTCATCAAGGAGATCCATTGTTAGCTATTAAAGGATTCAATCTCTTTGGAGCCCCCTTTTGATGATCCATCCTTCTACATTCATTCAAGCCTTCTCATATGCAAAGATCAAGTCAAGATTGATGTTGAAGATCAAATGCCATTGATTGGAGACATACTACATTCATCCTACATCCATTGAAGCATTCCTACTTGTGGATTTGAGGATTCGAATCCTCTACAAGGAATTCAACATAAGTGAGGTGATTTGTTTCAATTACTTTTTTTATGCACACTATATTTCAATTCAATTTCAAGGTTAATTCCTAAATTGGGGTTTGACCAAGGCAAACCCCCCATACAACAAAAACCCCTATTTTCTTGTAGGTACAAGTGTGAAATTTTAGATATGAGAGTGAATTTGGATACCCTTTTCAGAAAACTTTTGAGATCTAGGAATAGAATTCAAATTGGGCTTCAAATAAAGAATGTAGTATTTGACCTTTTATGAGGGTCAAACCCGACCTGAGCTCATCTTGGAGAAAGATTTCTGAGTTTTCTCTGTCTCGGCATTTCCAGTCTGAAATAGGTTGCAGAATTTCATGAAAGTATACACAGACATCAAAATTTGACATTTTCCAAATTTTCCCTAATTTGAGGTTAGTATTTGAATTTCCATTATTCCATATTCCAAGCATAACTTCCTTTATAGGGAAATATTGGATTTACTCTCTCTCTCTTCCATATTCCTCATAAATTGATTTGATTGTGTATTAACCTCTTGGTTGATCAAATTGGATCTCTTCTTTGGGAATTTAGGTTTGAGAATAGATCTCATATTTCCCCTCTTTACATCTGAAGAGGGGTGAATCCATTTTACTACTATTCATTTTGGTGAACCCGACAAGCTTACTCTCTTTCTTTTTGCTGTTAGATTGCCTTTTAGATTAGGTTTAGTTCAAAAATACAAAAAATCTATATATTCAATAAAATCCAAAAATATTTCTTGCATTTCATTTTCTATGGCGATTATTAAGATGCTTTGGTGTGTAGTTATGTTCTTCATTACTCTTCTTTTAGCATCTCTTTATAATACCTATGATGTTTTTGAGAGTATCATTCACTTCATTATGTTGATGACTCTTCACTTTGCTCTTGTTTATGCTTTTGTGAAGTTGACCGACACTAGTCTGCCTACATTTAAAACCTTCCTTAAAGATTTATGTGGTAGCCTTATTAATCTTTTGGATTATGTGAAGAATTTGGTAGATGATACACCATCTCCTAATCTTCCTAATATTAATCCTATCAATCATAATCCTAATCCTAGCAATCCTAATCTTAATCCTATCAATCATAATCCTAATCCTAATCTTCCTAATCCTAATTTGATACCTAATTCTCCATCTATTCATCCTCGCTCTTCCCATACTTATGATGGGATTCAAGCTATAGTTCAAGATGCGGATGTGCAAGATTTCTTTGATTTACCTTCTCCTCTGATTCATGATGGTATTAAAGGAAAGGGTAAAGAAACTTCTTCAAAACCTATTATCCCACCTTATGCAACCTTTACTCATGAACATGATAAACAATCACCTCCTGTAGAATCTTTACATAATATGTACACTACTGGATATAATATGGTGACTAAACAAGGTTATAAAGGTTTAGGGCTAGGAGTTAATGAGCATGGTATTAGGTTTCCAGTTCATATACCCCCTAAAGTGAATATGTATGGTTTTGGGTGTTCAAAATCTCAAATTAAGGTAGGTGATGCTAAACATCATCCTCCTCTCCCCACACCTATCTTAGATAACCCTAATACTCATCAAGAAATTGCTAAGAAGGTATATGTTGAGCTAATGAATTCCAAGAAAGAAATCTTTAGACCTATGTCGATTGATGCTTTACACAAATACAAATGTCCTTTTCATTATAGTAACAAACATTTACTTGTTGATTGTAAACATTTCAAGTTATATGTTAGAGAGCGAGTTGCTTTAGGAATTATATCTCACTCTCGTGCAGTTTTGCAATTCCTTCATAATTTTGATATAGGGGATTCCCCTCCTTTAGATATAATGTAGATGTTCTTCCCCTCTTGTCTCATGACTAGGGGGCAAGAGGTGTATCTTAATCCAGTCTCCTAAGATCCATTAGGTCTTTTATTGGGGCTTAATTGGTATTCTTTCTCTCCTATTTTTCTATGGTTTTGCATTATGTTTTTAATCATCCATAGAATATTTCAAGATATCTTTTCTAAGACATTTTTTTTTCAAAGGTATCCCTTGTCTTTATCTTTGGGGGGCAAGGTACCTCTTTCTTTCTCTTTCTCTAGGGAGCTTCTTTCCTTAGCTTAGTGGTATTTGTTTATATTACAATATTATTTCAACATATTGATAGATGTTTTGACTATGGATAACCTTCTTATATGAGAATTTGTTGTCCTAAGTCATCACTTCTTCTCTATGGTGAAAATTATGTTCTTTATAAACTCTCACCCTTTCTTTGGTGTTAGAGTTGTTTCCCTCATTCCAAATATTCCTCTTCATCTTATTTGTAGGGGGCTTGATGATTGAATCTTTGTTCCCGCCTTTTGAAAGATGATATTTTATTTTAAAGCACTCCTCTTTGGTGGGGGTTTTGTTGATAAGATCTCTTTCTTTGAGGATCCCTTTCCATGAGTGACATATCCTTTTCATGATTATCTATATTCTTGGATGTAGGGGTCAGTATCCCTCACTCAGGATATGGTGTACATTGTTGTAAATAGGATATCTCCTTACCTTGTGAAGTAGGTATCCACTTCCATCTTTGTTCCTACACTTGGGGGGAAAGGATGCTATCTCCTTCTATCTTTCTAGGATTCACCTCTTTCCTTGGGTAAGCAGTATTTATCTATTATGTGATATTCAATCATACATGAAAATTTTGGTTTGCATTGAGGATCGTTGTCCTTGATCACAACCTATTTTATTGTTTGACATTGGGTTTTCATGGTTGATATATCTCTCACCCTGGAAACTGAATAGTGTGCTATCCCTCATAAGGGTTACTTTCTTTTCACTTCTTGCATGATATCTCTTTTCATTCATCCCTTCCATGGCCTCATAGGAGTTGTGACCTTCTTGGCTTGGACTGGGTGTTGATTGAGGATATTTTCTTGATGCTGAAGAAGGCTTTATCCTTGTTCCTTTCTTTCCTTAACATGTCAAAATAGTATGTTTTTGCCATATTAAGGAGGGAAGCATATATAGGGCCTCCCTTGTACTATATTTTTTTAGTTTTATATGCTAAATCTTGGATGGTAACGCACATAAGTTGCTAAATTCTAAAAAGACATGCATTTATATGCTAAATATTTCGAAGGTAACACACATAAGTTGCTAAATCCTGAGGAGACATGCATTTTTCAAAATTTTCAATATGCTAAATCCTCTGAAGGTAATGCACATAAGTTGCTAAATCCTGAAGGGACACACATTTCCAATTTCAAATATGCTAAATCTTGGAAGGTAACGCACACAAGTTTCTAAATCCTGAAAAGACATGCATTCATATGCTAAATCTTCTAACGGTAACACACATAAGTTGCTAAATCCTGAGGAGATAGGAATTGCATATTCATAGTGATACAAGAAGGTGGATCTATGGGTATTCCAAAAGCCATCAGAAGATGCATTACATTTGCAAGCACATTTTATGGGTGAACATGTTGGGCTCTCCCTCTAGGGTGATTCACGGTAAGGTGGGCATCTTACTGGATGAGGTAATCACTTTCTCTTTTCTCTCTTTTTGCTTTCATGCTAATAGGAGAGGATCATGAAGCTATGTTATTTATAGTGTTGCTCTTGTCTTTCTTATGTAAACATTTATGCTTTTATGATAGCTTTCCAAATATGATATTAGTATGAGAAATATTTCTTAGCGAGGTTTCTTATGCTAATTGATTTAGGTTATTTAGTACTAACCCTTGTTCTTTTGACACCCTCATGTGTCTATGAAGAGTTAGAATCCTTAGTCTGGGGGCTCGTATCCTTAGCTAAGTGTTATTTTATCTCTTTTTGAATCCACTTGGACCTCCTCTTTCTTTTCCTTTACCAAGAGTTTGCATCGAGTCCATACTCTTGCTAAAGTGGGGGCTTAATGTATCATCTTAAAATGGAAGCACTTCCATGTTAAGAGCATTTAGCCCTCTGATTAAGTGGTTTGGGATCATGTTGAATGTCTTGAATTGATCTTTTCTTGGATCTAGCTTTCTCCCCACTTCCCACTTCTTTTATGCACTTGATTTCTTTATTCTAGGTAAAATTAGGGTTAGGATCCTGAGGATTCTCCTTAATTTCCCTCTTCCATGGCTCTATTTTCTAGTTAGGATTTATAAATAGGTCCTCCTAACATTCATCACAATAATCATAGGATTTTATTTCTATCCTTGACATTATGTCTTGTTCTGATATCATTTCTAGGTTTCTAGGCATCCCCAGGACCTCCTGACCTGGTTCTGACTGAATTTGGGCCCAGGGTCAAATTTGAGGTTGATCCTAACTAGGTCAGGATCAAGGTTGAACCTGACTAGGTCAAGTCCAACCTTGATTTTTTCCCCCTCATTCAAATTTCCAGAATCCTGGATTTTCGGGCATCAGGCTTTCGGGATATTTATTTTCCCGCCTCCGGGTTAGCCATTTTGGGTTTTGGGATGGTAAATCCTTTAATTGCATTTAATCTAGGTATATTTTCTAAAGGTTAGGACCTAATTGGGATTTAATTCTCCAAGGTGGCTCCTCTAGAGGATTGTTCCCTAGTTCACTATAAAAGGAGGCCTTCCTCTCTCATTTTCATCATCAAGTTTTGTGAGAACAAGCACTCTCAAGCATTCAAGCAAGTCTTCAAGCATTCAAGTGTTCAAGCATTCATCCATCAAGGAGATCCATTGTTAGCTATTGAAGGATTCAATCTCTTTAGAGCCCCCTTTTGATGATCCATCCTTCTACATTCATTCAAGCCTTCTCATATGCAAAGATCAAGTCAAGATTGCTATTGAAGATCAAATGCCATTGATTGGAGACATCCTACATTCATCCTACATCCATTGAAGCATTCCTACTTGTGGATTTGATGATTTGAATCCTCTACAAGGACTTCAACATAAGCGAGGTGATTTGTTTCAATTACTTTGTTTATGCACACTATATTTCAATTCAATTTCAAGGTTAATTCCTAAATTGGGGTTTGACCAAGGCAAACCCCCCATAAAACAAAAACCCCCATTTTCTTGTAGGAACAGGTGTGAAATTTCAGATATGAGAGTGAATTTGGATACCCTTTTTGGCAAACTTCTGAGATCTATGAACAGAATTCGAATCGGGCTTCAAATAAAGAATGTAGTATTTGACCTTTTATGAGGGTCAAACCCGACCTGAGCTCATCTTGGAGAAAGATTTCTAGGTTTTCTCTATCTTGGCATTTCCAGTCTGGAACAGGCTACAAAATTGCCTGAAAGTATACACAAACATCAGAATTTGACATTTTCCAGATTTGCCCCAATTTGAGGTTAGTATTTGTATTTCCATTATTCCATATTCCAAGCATAACTTCCTTTATAGGGAAATATTGGATTTACTCTCTCTCTCTTCCATATTCCTCATAAATTGATTTGATTGTGTATTAACCTCTTGGTTGATCAAATTGGATCTCTTCTTTGGGAATTTGGGTTTGAGAATAGATCTCATATTTCCCCCCTTTACATCTGAATAGAGGTGAATCCATTTTACTACTATTCAATACTTTCCATGGTAAATTGTTGAGAGGGTTTGTCCTTATTCTTCACAAGTTGACTAATCTGATCTTGCATGTCTCAAACCATCTTTTGCAACTTTGCGGTCTCAATTTCTTCTTCCTTGGCTACAAGCATTTCAACTTGATAGTCTAGGGGTAACTTGGCCTCTTGTTTAGCTAGCTCAAGAAAGTATTTTTCCTTCTCCTCTAGAAGGAGTATCTCCATCATCTTAATAAGACCCTTATTTTCCTTGGTAGTGTCTATATCATTTTGACTTATGGTGTCATCACCATCATTGCCAAGGATCTCATAAATGCTAGGGACTTGATCTTGACTCTGATCGAAAGGAGGAGGTTGATAGTGATATGTTAGTTGACCACCTTGAGTTTTGTTTTGAGCTTGTTGTTGATCATCTTGGGTTTGATCATAGCATTGCTCATTTTGGGGTTGAGCATAGTGTTGGTCATTGGAGGATTGACCAAAATTTTGGTTGTTTTGAGATTGATCAAAATTTTGACAGTATTTGCCTGGTTGGAAGTCAAATGGCTCTCCCATCTTGTCAATGTAAGACCGTGCAACAATTAAAGCCTCAGTAAAATGGTATGAATGATGTTGAAGGGGGGCAACTAAGGTAACCTTTGGTGCATGAATAGGATCAAAAAGATCAATAGGTTCAGATGAGTTGATATCATCAACGGGATCGATAGGTTCAATGGTTGGACCAGTCTGAGGTAGCGGTCTTCCAAATTTGTGAAACAATGAGTTGTCTTGGAAGAATGAGTTGTCTTGACCTTGAAATGAGAAACCAGGTTGCACTCCAAACAACATATCAAAACACTCTTGGAATACTGAAGGTGATGGTTGAGATAGACTATCTTTCAAAGTACTCAATGAAGAATTTGAGGATCCCTCACAACTTTCAGATTGTACAATAATTTTGGGACAACTTGTTTCCTGATTATGAGGTTTATCTCCATCTTGACCAATATTATGAATGGGATAAGTTTTTCCACTTCTAGTTGTGATAGTCATAGATGAAGATGAAATGAGAGAAGACTCAGGATAATGCTAGACTCTGTCTCTAGGAATAATGCAAAGGAGGTAAAGGCTAGAATAGCCAAGGTGCAAGATGGACCTGGTATGAATCATCAAAAGAGGTGGCTAGAATAGCCAAGATAAGACTATCGCAACATGAGGTACAAAATGCATTAAGAGATAAGGTAAACCAATGAGAGACAACATGATTCAAAGCAAAGATCAATCGATTCCCAACTCGGGCCAACCAGTTTTTGACAGTGAACAACAGGAAAATAGAAAAATAAACCTCAGAAAAAAAATAGATCAGGAAAAAGTGACCAGTCAACGGGAAACAAGTCTCTATTTTTGAAATCTAGATACAGGTTTATGCAACAAAGTACCAGGTCACGCAAGAAAACACCAAACTTTGCATGAAAGAACAAAGTCTCACGCGAGAAAGTGCTATGAAAAAGTGAAACTTCACGCGGGAAAAATCCAAAGTCTGACAGTTCGACACATTTTTTGAGGTAAAAGTTGAATTCTAAGATACAGCCTGAATTGATGTATGACAAAAAATCCAATTTCTTGATAGGTTTGAAGAACAGTTTAGTCAACAATCTCATTTTGAGGTTTCAAGCATTCGTTTAAAGACACAAAGGTTTAGATCAAGCAGTTGTGATACATGAAGTAGTCGTTAACAGACCTATCAAGGACAAAGCAACTTGATAGTATCAGGGGAGTCTTTGTTTGATCATGATTGGACAATGTTTAAGACTCGATAACAAACACCTAGCTATCCCTACCAAAAAAAATGGTGAGAAGACAAAACCTTTTCCCCATTGCTTATGCGCATACATGCATCTCACACAGCCATGTCACCCCCTAGAGAGCACCCATGTTTTTGGTTTTTCCAAGGACTCAATATTATATGTTAAAAGGTTACCCTTGTGGTAGGGGCTAGTGTTGTATACCACCTTCAAGCATCTAGGTGTATGCCTATGGTGGGAATCTACGGGAGAGATTCTTCCTCCTTGCGCAAAGATTATGACTCCTTTCGGATGTGAACTGGGTAGGCCACTAGCTAAGGAAATTTTTTAATAGGCTTTCATTCATACTAACCTTCGGTGCCCCCGATATAGGGTTGAGGCCTCACAGCCACACCAACACTTGAAAGTCATACACCCCCGCAAGCAGGGCTAGGAGCAGGGCCGCTCAGTACAACAAACAAGGCCTTCTCAAGATGATAGTCAAAATCATGAGAAGGAAGCTAATATGGCTTTGAAGTCTTTAAACTCAACAAAGAATTCTTTATTAAAGTGAGGTGGAATCACCGGTGAAAGGTGCGTACTCACTTGGGTCATTCCCAGAGGTTCAACTTCCGGCAGGCCCTCTAAAGGTGACACAACTCAGCTTAGATCCGAGGGTTTTATTTTATGTTTCTCTCAAAGAGAGAAGAGCATACTTCTCTACCTCATCACTTCACCCAAACACATCAAGAAAATTCATCACCGAGTTAGCTTCACTCCACCAAATCTACAAGCTTTTAGGTTTTTGGTTCGCTCAAACAGAGAAGAGCATAATCCCCTGGCAAGTAGAAGTGTTAAAGATTCACTACCTTTCCTCGCTTCCCCAAGAATCTATCATATTAGTAGGATCATTAGGTTTTCAGATTCATTCATGGTCATCACCTCCATGTAATGAAGAGCCAAATTCTCTAGCCCACTATCAAAATTCTCAAGAAATTTTAACAAGGTCCTAATTAGACTATGTGAATGAAAGCAAGAAAACAAACACAACATTTTTATGAGATCTTTGACTATCGTCCTGCAATCAAACCATTAGCATGTTTTATGTTCTTCGAAAAACATCCTACAGAAAACTGTTATGTTGTGGAAAGAACAGAGAAATGGAAATCAACAGCAAATAGAAACTGTTAGAAATCTGGAACAAAAAACACATAGACTGGAAAAATTTTAAAAATTGGAGTCAAATCTCGTGCAAGGAAGTACTCCACAGTGTGCGAGAAAACACAAGGTACTACGCGAAGATGCAAAAGGTCATGCAAGAGAGTGCTACTAAGAGTGAAACTTCACGCGGTATGCTCTGGATTCTCGTGTGAGAATCTGTACATAGGAAAGTATGAATGCACGGAAAAGCTCAAATTTCTTGTTAGAAAAATCAAGAATGAGGCCAGAAATTGATCTTTTCTACCCCACGGTGGGCACCAAAATGTATGTGGTTGAATGTGGACCTCTAATCCAGCTACACATGCAACATAGTCATTACTCACACAATTGAATTACAAGAATGAGTATGGATTACTCAATTCAAAATTCATGGTGAAGCAACCTATTGCCTCCTAATTAATTAGGGTGTTTAATTACTCTCAGATTGGAGAGCCAACAACCATAAGACTGAGTTAATATGGAGGATTTGAAAGCTAGAATGATAAGCAAAGTGCAATTAATCTAAGAATGAAAATGCAATTTGTAATCTAAAATGAAGTGCAGATTTTAATCTAATAACTTGAAAGCAAATATGGAATGTAGATTCTAGTCTAAGAAAGCTTGATAGGAAGATGATAATTAACTAATAACAATGAAGAGATTAATCTACTATGAAGGATGCAATTAACACTAAATGAGAGCAAACTAATTAATGCAATAAGCTTTGAAAATATGTAAATAGTTGAGACAAAATTTCGCTATAGTTTATGTGCTTTCAAATTGCTCTTTTTTGGATGAAGGAAAAGATTCATTAAATAGACAAGCCCGGAGAGAGAATGAAGAGGTTCTTGATTTGAAACTCCTGACTCTTCATTCCCAATTGAGACAAAAAGGCATGAATTACTTAATTAAAAGAATGTTTATTGCCACATATGGGTGACCTTTCAATTATTTTGAATTATTAATTCAAATAAGAGTGTCCATTCAGATAATCAAGCAATTTATTAATTCTTTTTATGGGTATTAGCTAAGGGGGTAGATTTTAATTTAATTTAAAGCACTTAGGACTTTAGAATTAAATTAATTTGTCATAGGGATTATTTAGCTAATAAAGTCGAAGACTTAGGAATTAATTATGTTGTGTGATTAATGCAAATTAGGGTTTTTACAATTGACATCAAGTCAAAATAAAGTAAGGTAGGAGAGAGAAAATTGCCTAGTAAAATAGGACTTTGAAGATGTAAAATTGAAAAATGCACCAAAATTGATTGAAATTATTAGGTGCCAATTTTGGGGTATTACACAACCTCCTAGTTATCAGATACACACTATATCTGGAAGGGTGAATTGCTGCTTTGACATTGTTTTCTAATCAGTTCCTTTTGTGTGTTGATGCTCTAACTTCTTTTAGAGCTTTGTCTCATACTGACTGAACTCACATACTTTTTCTCTTCTTTATATCTTCCATAATCTATATCTTTTCCTCATATACAAATACAAAATCACATGTCATATATATGCATGTTGAATGGGCACAACCAAAACTAACTATTGTGTCGGCCTAAAACCAAACACATACAACTCTTCCAAGTTAATTGGCTCAAGTGTGTTTACATACAATGATATTAACATGTTTAGATCACTATTACAATAGGTGCATAGCCTTTACAAAACAAAATAATACATGCTAAACAAAAAACTATTTGTCAGTTGCATACTTTGTTCTACTCTGTTGCTTATCTGCCAGTGTCACTTAGACTTGTTGTAACTTATCCATACTATCAAATCTGACCATGTGTTCTTAGACTTAGCATATCAAAATACTCAAAAGCTTATATCCAAGGGTGCATACCAAAAATTAGTCATACACACGTGCGTCGATGCTCTAATCATCAGGTGCTTCTATGTCTACTATGTCTTCTATAGTTAGTCGAATTATGATCTTCCAAGTTAGTGCGCTGACTACAAAAATTTATATGACTTTGTTGCCATAATGAAAACATAAAACTTAGTCATATATGGAATGTTATTGTCAAGAAAATAGAGTGCAGTGATGGGAGGTATTATGCATTATGATCTATCCTTTTCAACTTTCAAGATTGCTGGTGAAAATGTCATAGTGTCCAAGGAAACTAAAACTTCCCACATGATTGAGGAAGAAACTGATAATGAAACTATGAATTGTTTCCTTGACACTCACATTAACTCTTTTCAAGTGCAAGATAAAAAAATTTGAAGGGAAAGTTGAACCTTTTCTTTTATTTGAGGATAAGAATAATTTAATAGACCAAATGGGTTTATGGGCCATAAATTTTGATGGTGCAAGTTATAAGGAGGGAGTTGGTGCACGAGTTCTGTTAATAGCTCCTAGTGGTAGGACATTTAAGTATTCATTTACTTTAATGTTTTAATGTACAAATAACACTGCAGAGTATGAAGCTCTATTGATATAATCAAGTTTGGCCTCAAGACATAAGATAAGAGACCTTACAGTAATTGGAGAGTTTGAGCTGGTAATTTCTCAAATAAGGTCCAAGTATGCTTCAAAAAATAAAAGATTGAAGTAGTATAGAAATGTTGTCTGGGATGAATTAGAAAAATTTGATGAATTTGGTATTGACTAGATGGACAGAGGTCAAAATAGAATGGCATACTTGCTAGCCAATATTTCTTTGAGGCCAAAGGATGTTACATTTAGATGAATCTCAAAGATAGAGGTTCAATCCAGGTCTTCTATACCAGACAATGTTGAAAATTGGCAAGTTTTTGAAGATGATGCAGACATTTTGAGATTTTGACATTGTGAGGCCAAATTTCAAGATAAAGAGATGAATTTCAGTGGTTATTTGGAAACCTTAGATGATAAGGACACCATTTTTGGCAAATAAGTGCTACAAATAAAATCAAACAAAGTTCCAAAGGGTCTGGTTGTGCTTGAAAGAGCATTTGACAATGATGATAAGTCTTTTTCAACAAAGACTATAAATAAACTAGAGGATTTGGAAGAAATAAATATAGGAACAGTTGGAGCCCCTAAAAATGTATATATTGGAGGAAAGTTGTCTCCTAAAATAAGAAAGTCTTTGATTGATCTTCTTAGGAAATATAGGCATATTTTTGCATGGTCTTATGATGATTTGAAGGCCTATAGAGAAGATCTCTTTCAGCATGAGATTCCCCTAAAAGAAGCTACAAAACCTTTCAAACAAAAGTTGAGACCTGTAAACCCTACTTTGGCACCAAAAATGCAAGAAGAGTATAAAAAAATGAGGGATGCAAGAATCATAAAACCCATTAGACATTCAACATGGGTATCCAACTTGGTCCCTATAAGAAAAGAGAATGGAGATATTAGAATCTGTGTAAACTTTAGAAATCTGAACATAAATTCATTGAAAGATAATTATGGTTTGCCAAACATGGAAGCCATGTTGTGGAGAGTTACTGGATCTAAGTTGATGTCAATGATGGATGGTTTTTCAGGGTATAATCAGGTTTTTGTCAAGGAATTTGAATAGTTTAAGACTACATTCACCACACCATGGGGTACCTATGTGTATGTCAAAATGCCTTTTGGCTTGACAAATGCTGGAGCAACTTTTTAGAGAGCCATAGATGTGGCATTTGCATATTTTATAAACAAGTTTTTAGTGGTATACCAAGATGACCTCACAACATATTCAACAAAAGAAGATCAACACTATGGTCATCTTGAGAAAAAATTTGTAAGAGCTTTGGAATATGGTGTTTCACTTAACCCAAAGAAATGTTCCTTTGGGGTAATAGAAGGCAAGCTCTTGGGGCACATTGTATCCAATGATGGAGTTAGGATTGACCCTGAAAGGGTTTCTGCAATTGATAGAGTGCCTTAGCCAAAGAATATCAAGGGAATTCAGTCTTTCTTTGGATAGATAAATTTTGTTAGAAGATTCATTACAAATTTTGTTGAGACCAGTGTTCCTATCTCCAAGATGTTGAAAAAGGGAGCTAAGATGGAATGGAATCAAGAAGCATCTAGGGATTTTTCAGGTATCAAACAAGGTATCAAAGATGCCCATGTTTTGAGAACCCCTCATTATAGTAAGCCAATGCAAATCTTTTTGTTTGCTTCTTACCATACCATTGTTGTAGTGCTATTACAAAAGAACCTAGAGGGTTTTGAGAAACCCATTTCCTTTTTTAGCAAATCCTTGCATGTAGTAGAATTGAAGTATGATATCAATGAAAAATAGCCATATTCTTTAGTCAAGGTTGTTAAATCTTTCAGGTGTTACCTAGTTGGAGAAATCATAGTTACATATGTGCCTAGTGCTGTTGTAAAGGACATTCTGGTACAACAGGAGGTTTCAAGAAGAAGATGTAGATGGATAAATAGAATACAGGAGTTCAATATTGATATTCATATCACTAAGTTGGTTAGAGGCCTAGGGTTAGAAAAATTAATGGCTCAAATAAAATTAGATGCCAATCACATAAACATGATAGAAGAATAGCAAAGACCTTACATTTGTGATTTAAATTATTCTGAATGGTACAAGGATGTTATTGGATACCTACAAAAAATGTCTTTTTCTCCTGAAATGGATGAAAATAAGAAGAGATAAATCAAGCCGATGCAATTAGGTATGCTATTCTGAAGGGTGAGCTATGGTGGAGAAGCAATGATGGAGTTTTTCTCAAATGTGTAGACCATGTTACATCCAAAAGCCTGCTAGAAGAAATGCACATTTGGTGTATGTGGTGACCATTACATGGCTAAGACCACTGCACAAGAAATCTTGAGGTCTATTTTTTGGTGGCCTACTATTTTTAAAGATGCTCACACCTTTGTCAAAAAGTGTGATGTCTGCCAAAGATTTGCAGGTAAGTTGAAAATCAATGGAAATTTGTCTTTGAAGTCTGTGGTTGTTGAAGCACCTTTTCAAAAATGGGGTATGGATTTCATTGGGGATATTCCAAACAAATCTAGTGGAGGCCACTCGTGGATCTTAGTAGCAACTGATTACTTTATTAAATGGGTTGAGATCATCCCCACCAAAAGAGCCACCAACAGGGTTGTGACTGATTTTATGTTGCAAAATATCCTCACTAGATTTTGTTGCCCTTAGACTATAGTGGTAGACAATGCAATGTGCTTCAGATATGAAGAGTTTAATGATTTATGCCAATTATATGGGATTAAAATTTATTATTCATCCCCTTACCACCCATATGGAAATGGCTAGGCTGAGTCTAGAAATAAAAGCCTAATAAAGATTCTGAAGAGAGTTTTGCACAAAAACAAAAAGGCTTGGGACTCAAAGTTGTAGCAAACTCTATGGGTTAGCAGAGTGACAGTAAAAAGGGAAATTGGTTGTGCACCTTTTGATTTAGTGTATGTTATACATGTTAGGTTCCCACAAAACAATTTACTGCAAATTTATAAGTTTATCCAAGTGTATAATGATGAATTGGATGATGACATGAAGATCGGAATGGAGGAATTAATACAATTAGAGGAGTCCATAAGGGAGGCACATGACAAAAATGTCAAGTTACAACTCCAATATAAGAATCTATATGACAAAAGGACCACTATTAGAAGTTTTGACATTGATGATTTGGTCTTGATGTGGAATGCCAAGTTAGAAGATAAGGGAAAACATAGCAAGTTTGATCCATTTTGGTTAGGACCATATCTTCTTGATGCTAAATGGGGTTATGATTCTTATATCCTTACATATTTGAGTGGAAATATTTTGGAATTCCCAATTCATGGACAATTCCTAAAGTTGTACTTCTCCTGAGGTACTTTTTTTCATCCATGGACAGTAGGTTTTAGGTTTTCTTTTTTGTTGTGTGTTTCTTTATGTTGTATGTTGTTAGATAGTTTACGTTCTGTAGTTGGTCTACTTAACCCAGAGATTCTAAAATCTTTTTATCCCTGCAAGAGGCATACATCCCCAGACTGAGCCACTATTAGCCAATTTTTCTATCATTACAAGAAAATTTGAAGAAAATTTCTATGTCTTACTTCTTGCATGAAGAAATAGGGTTTGTCTTGTTCTAAGGGTTTCAAAAAAAAATTTCTAATCCTATAACCCTACTTGTTTCTATTTCTTCATTACCTTTTTGATCCACTTAAGTTCCCTTTTCGGCACATGTCCTAAGTCATCATCGGGCTGGGCCAAGTCCCTTTAGTTATTTTTACCTAGCGAACCCATTTTAATATTTTCTAAGTCCTAAGTTCCAATAGTTTTAATTTTTCCTAAGTCTGTGACATATGTTAAACCTTGGAAGATCTGTTTTAATCCTATAATGTGCGTGATCCCATAATAAAAAGTTGTGAGGATATTACCTTTCGTGGGATCACGCCTGTATGACACCCGGTAAGGCGGGGCCAAGATCGAAGCTAAGAAGGATGACATCAGACAGAAAGATCCTTTTTTATCCTATGGCAGGCACAATGCCTTGGATTAAAGATGATACCTTTTTAACCTTTGAGGGATTGCACTTCGTCAACACGTGTCTAGCCAAAGATTGTGGGACCACTTTTCAAAGGATTACAAAGGAAATAATGACCCACCAGATCTAAGTTGATCTAATGGTTGACATGATCCCATGAACAAAAGATGTAAGGAAATTAGTCATCACGAGATCACGCCTGGTTAACACATAGCAGTTAGTAGACCCAAGTCGAAGCTAATGTAAAGAATAAAGATTTGTCAAATCTATCTTGATATGATGATAAGCGCATTATCGGGTTGGAAAGGTGCTCAAAGATTAATGATTAGCATCATACATTGATGTTGCGTGTCCCAGTGACATCACCCAGTTGATTTTGAAGAAATTTAAAGATGAGTCAGATCTATCTTGATCTGATGGTGGGTGCTTTGCCTTGATGAAAAATTACAAGTGATTTAATGTTCAAGGCATCATGTCTGATCGATAGGTGTCCATGGTGATGTCACATACCCTTAGGATAAAAATTAGTTAAAGTATGACAAGACATTTTTTATTGCATGAAGGACATGTTCCCACAATTAAAAGATCCATGAAATATAATCATCACAGGATCACGCCTGTGCGACGTGTGTCCAATCTGATTAAAACGTAAAAGGTAGGTCTTGATTGTTAGGTATTGAAGAGATGGAACTTCTTGATTGGATATTTTTGCAGGTAACTAAAATGACATGGAAGTCAGTAGTATGTTGACTCATTTTTTAGAGCCACACGATGTGCTGCGATGGATCAATTTGACGGTTCTATTTTAAACTTCATTCTTTGTTGCATAAAGTTTCATTTTTTCCCATTGAGTTCTAGGTTTGTAGGCTGATGAAGTAATTGTTGAGAATGCAACCATGTTGTCAAAGAGTTAATACAAATTTTCTCTTAAACATATACCAATAAGGTGCTCATTTCAAATTTTAAAAGCTATAAGATTTTCAGAGTGATTGGGCGGAGCAAAATTGCAGAGCTTCCTGTGTTTTTGGCAAAATTTCAATGGGTTAGTTATTTTCTTGACAAATTGATTCATGAGTGTTGTGTGATTGATAGTTTGACATTGTTAGGGTTTTACGAAGATAGAGAGTTTGTTGAAATACAATAACCTTTTGTAAACTCTAAGTTTTAAGATGGCGCCATGAAGAGAATTCAAGGATAAAATTAATTATCAAGAGAGGGTCGTTTGTGATGATTTTTTAGAGAAACTTGACCATTCTACAAATGATTCATCTAAGATAAAGGATCTTGTACCCAAGAACCCTCGTCTAAATTTTTTTGATGGTTTATATGATAAGTTTAATTGGATGAGAGATGCAAATATTGGTGTGTATGCTTTGGTATTGTTCAGGATAGGGTTTGGACAAAGACATGCATTTTCTTCTAGCACTAATGTCTGGAAATTTGATGTAGGGAAGTTGGTAGTCCTAATGTTTTATGGACATAGACATCTTACTCCAGGTGGCCAAGAATTATGACCCTATTGCAAGAGTAGTCAAGGATGTGAATGGAAACCCTCTAATTAGTGTCACTATTGATGAGATTAGAGAAGTGTTTTGGTTGAGTGAGCCTTCTAATGCACTAGAAAAATTAATTTTAATGAACTCAAGGAAGTTTACAAGGCACATTGGAACTATCTTAAAAGAGGGCCTTTGAGAGAGAGTTTTGATAGGGTTGGAGGGTTAACTGTGGTAGGACCAAATACACCAAATCCCATCAAACTAGATTATTTTAATCTGAAAGAAAATGGTATGTATTGGTCTCTATGTCAAATTTTTAGAGAATATTCAAAAATAGAGAAGCCTATCCATTACATGTTCATGATGGCTCAAATCCTGCACCCATATCTTGCACCGACATTTGACTTTTCCCCTTTCCTTGTTGATTTAATTCATAATGGGCTAATGGGTATTTAGAATTCTAAGGTAAATAGACCTTTTGGATTGTATTCCCTATTGATGCACGTGTCCCTCTACAAAGGTTATGATTATTTTGCAAAGGGCATGGACTTAATGAAGGAAAAGGATTGTGAAGAGATGTCAGTCCAATTGTGGAATTTAAATATGTCATGGGATAGAAATGAGGCTAGTTTTGTGACTTTTGACAAATTTTTTGCATCCATAATTAGGGCCCTATTATTCTTAGAGAATCCAAGGATTCCAAAGGCATTGTTAGCATTTTTTAGGCCAAAAAAATTTGCAAATGAAATCAAGATAATGCACAATTAGGGAGATGTCATATTAAACCTTGTTTTGACTATTTTTAGAGTGTGTGGCTTTAGAGGCACCCCTTTCATTCTACCATACCAGGTACCTTTAAAGGTTGGCATAGTAGAGGTCTTGAGATAGATTGGGGGTTTATAGGATATGGCACTAACAGGGAAAGACATGGGTTCTATTTTTCCCACCATCACCATAACACATCAATTCATGATAAAAAAGGGTGGATGGACACACATGAGCAAGGTTTTAGAACCTTAATACATGGCTACATCAGTTGCAAGGTCTATCGATCCTAAGGGGTTTTATAATGATATGTTCAAGAAGAGGACCAGATGTGCTACCATGGACCATATTTTCCACTTTCCTAAAGACATAATTAGAAATGAATTTTATCTAGAAGAGAAAGAGGTCGGGAAGGAGAAGTGGCTAGTGTATAAGAAAACCTTGGATTTTGTACAAGATTTTGTTAAGGACTATGATCCTTTGAGGTATTTTAAGCCCTTTGAAAAGAAAGTTGAGGCCCTTATGAGTCATTTTGAGGGCATAATGCAAACCCTGAACTAGAAGAAGGATACAATTGTACAATCAAAGCTATAGAAGGCCAAGTTTGTCTTAAGCAAGCCAACATTTGCAAGACTTGTTCCTCCTCGTGAATATGTTGTAGAGAGGAAGACAGGATACAATGTGGCAGTTCCTAGGGATGACATACATCAAAGAGGCCAAAGAACTAAAAGTGTTCCATCATATTCCATGGGAGTTGAAGTGCATGTACAACCAAAGGAGCTTTCCACCTCATAAGGAAAGAGACCAATTGATCTGGATCCTGAGTCTCCACCTCCTCCCAAGAGACAGATATTAGAAGAGAGACCACAACAAAGTGAGGGTATCTATTCTCCCTCCCAATCTCATTTGAATATTATGGATCAACAAGAGGTAATAGAACAGTTGTAGAGGGTGGGAAGCCTAGGTCAGATGTGTGTGACCTATGAGAAAGTGCAGGAGGGAGTTCTTGAGGAGCCCAAAGGGGTAGAGATGGATTTGATTGTTTGTGAGTTTATAGGAAAGGAATTAGACCTTATTACCAGGTAGGCATGTGATGAATTTTTGGTTGATGATAGTTTTGTTAAAGCTAGAGATTTTGTGCAATTTTTATGGACACACATCAGCTAGTTTAAGGAAACTTGTGAGAAAAGATAGGTGGAGCATCCTCAAAAGGATCTGAGTGTCATTGAGGCTAAATTAAAACAAGAAATTTTGACAAGATTTTAGGCAATCACCCCAGAGAAATGAAGAGACTTAGTCAGAAATGCAAGGGTTCTTATTCTTCCAGAATGGGATATTGTTGATGCCATAGTTTTTTATGCAATAAGGAAGCAAACCAAATCAATGCACACAACAAAGGAGGTAGTTGAAGAAGCATTTAGAGGTGTTGTCTTCAGTGAAGATCATGCAACATTGGTAATGTGGTCTCTAAAGAGAGAATAAAATAAAAGGAAAAATGAAGTTTCAAAGACTGATTACTCTGGTAGCCTGATGGTAAGAAGGGTTGGTCAGACTTCAGGGGTTGAACCATCTGGCATGGTCCTTGAATCAACCAAGTTTACCATGAAAGTGGCAAAAAAGGAAGCCAAGGAAAAAGAATAACTCACAATTAAACTAGAGACAGTCCTTAAAGCTTATGGTGAGTTGAAGAAAGAGACAAATGAAAAGGATAAGATCATAGAATATCTTAGAAGGATAATGATAGGACAATAACAAATTGAAGGGCCTTCTCATAAGGCAATTTATTTTTCTCCAACTAGTCCCTCATCCTCTAGCCCAATCATTGAATTACCATTTTCCCCCTTGTCTCCTAGCTCTCAAATAGAAGAGGATCTAAATTGGAGGGAGAGAGAAAAAGGCTAGAAGAGGATAGAGATGAATTAAAAAAGAAGATGGAGGAATTCAGAAGAGAAAATCAGAGATATAATTTTGCAGTTTGTTGAGAGTATAGAACCAAAATTGATTTATTCAAGCGGCAAGAAATTATTAGGTATTCTTGATTCTTTTGAGGCAGATAAGGCTACATTGGAGCTAATTTTGGATATGTGGATAATAAGGAAGGTAGATTTAAAATTATTTTATTCATTGTCAAAATATGATGAGAGTGTTGATGTTGCAGTCAAGTCTACTCACAAGTTGGCCAAAGGCTTAATAGACTTTTCAGCAAAAAGAGATAGCATTGGGAGAAAGGCTATGGTTCTCAAAGGGGAGTACTCCAAGGTATGTTTTGAAATGTTTCTTGGTATGTTTGGAAAGAATGGAAAATTAAAGGATAGGAAGAAGTGGATTGGGAAAGTGGATAATGAATTATCCATAATAAGAAATAACATCATTAACCTTGAGAGTACAATTTTGTTTATTCAAACCATAGAGTCAACTGAGGATGTTAGGTCTCATTTTGGTTTTTAGAGGAAGGAAGTTGAGAAAATAAAAATAAGGTGGGATGAGTTGGAGCAACAAAAGGTAGAGATTGTTATCTTTCCCTGGCCCAATGATGAGGTTTTTGAAGCATGGAATGGAAAGTACCTTTCATTAACATCAGGTGAACAAGAAGACCTTGTCATCATTACAATAAGTGGTGGTTCCCCAACACCTTAAAATAGTTAATGGTTTACAAATAGATTGTGTGCATGAGAACATAAAAGCTAAAGATAAAGGTGCCACCTGTCAAATGAAGAAGCAGTTTTGAAGTTGTTGCAAGAGCTTAGCTTACAAAATAGGAAATATCTTTTGAAGTCTTGTAACAAATCAATTACTTTTCTTTTTTTTTTTGTCTCTTCTGATATGTCATCATATTTTTGTCTTTGCCTAAATGATCCTAAGCTTGTAGCAATCCTTACATCTATAAAAGGATTCCCCAGATCATTTAGAAGGGCTATAAAACTAAGACAGCTTTTTGCATACGAGTTTTCAATCAAGGGTCTAGCAGATTGTATTAGGTTGTATTATTACAGAAATAGAAAGTTTCATGGTTTTTTACCATTATTTTAGTGGTGTATATTTTTGAGGCAGGATGTATACAAGAAACACGATTCAGTATATATGAATACAAAAAATCCAAGATTCGAGTCTCTTCTCTGTGTCTATTTCTTTGAATTATGAATTTTTTGATTCATTGCATAGAATTTATCTATGTGTGTGTTTCTTTTCCTTAGCTTTGATCTGAGATCAAATTAAATAGCTCTGGATAGAACATAGATTCATTTTTGTTTGCACAAGGATTTCTATAAGTAGTATGAATCTGGTGTTAAATTGATCAATATTGTCATAAGGTGGTAATATTTGGGGATCCTAAATCATTGACATTAGTTGGTTTCTATATTTTTGCTTTGAAATAAAGATGTTTCCCAATGGATAAGGTACTGGCCATAAATAAGTATGTTCTACAATGAAATGTTCTTAGTAGGGTTTGGCTATATTCTTAATATTTGATATAAATCTTTCAAAATATTTCAAGTGCTGTGATCTACAAGTTAAATTTTATAAATGGTAATGGAGACTCAATAAATGACTGGTTATCATTAAGTATTTTCTTATCATTCATCTGTTATTAAAATCCAAAAATTATTGTAAAGTGTTGTATGTGGATCTAGATTAGGTGCACCCACCTTGGTTTTGCAGAGCCAGAAGTGCAGAGGGCAGTCTTGTCCCTATAGTCGGTCCAATCACCTCATATTTTCCATACTTGGAACTGACCATTCTTGAAAACCTATGTGTGGGTGTATTAGTTTCTTTCATAAGCATAAAGTCCATTTTGAAGAACCAACATGTTCAATCAAATCTAGTTTACTCAGAATCAATTGAGTTAACAATTCAATCAATTCAGATATGCACCCACTTCACTACCAATCAGTCTCACTTCACTGCTTTATCAATTGATTCATATGGTCAATCAATTGAGTTCAACTCTCTAATCAATTTTAGTTAACTCATAAATCTAAATCAATCATCTCCTCGATCATGGAATCCTGATTGAAGTCTCAATTTTCTATATAATGAGAGTTGATTCTCATGATTTGGTAACCACATTTTTTATTTTGAATTATCATGTTGTCCAATTGAGCACAAAACTAAGAGTGCACATCATGTATTGAAAAAGAGAAGACCAATGGATATCATTATTTGATTTTTAATTTTTTTAATTTATTTGATTGTTCCTTATGCATTTCAATTGTCCTTTCTCTCTTTATAATCAGGGATAGTTATTGAGACATTTAGATTTTGTGTTTGGTCTAACTATGTTTTTGCATGTTATAGGTCTCAAATTTCACCTAAGCTAAAAGTACATTAGTATCTCAAATCCATGTACACTAACACATAACTCCATCTTTGCATTGATCTATAAAAAAACATTAGGATTGTTCAATATGTTTATGTCTTCCACCTTACAATTTTTTTATCATATAATGCTGGCTAAGATTGATAGAGATTATCGAGGGTCATGCATGTTAGTTTATGTAGCTTAGCATATTTTGCAATATACATAGCACTTTGCTGGGATTTTTCACAAGAAGGTCCATTTCCTCTAGCATGGAGAGAAGACCTGCTAAAGCTAAGATTGTCTCCATATCACTTAACCTACGAAGCAAGTCATCAACTTTGTTTATTGTGTAGCAATGTTTGTATATTACTCTAATCAAGGATGGATATTCTAAGTAAACTCAATGTGCTAGTCCATCCAAGGAGATCCATTTGGTATCAACATCCTTAAGAATCTTTTTCCCATTGGTTATTCTATTGGCAAATTTTTGAAATTTTAAAAACTGTTTTGGACTTTGACAGAATTATGAGTAGAGCTCTCTACCTAAATCTTCAACATTTTTTACTACATGATAATTGCTCACAATTTAAAAATCTAGATTCATTTTGTGGGCCATGCAGTGAATGACACTCATGTAGGGTGAACAATTAGTTTGTAGCTTTACATAAAGACTGTTCCTCTAACCTCGCTCCTACACATACCAATTTTTTTATAAATTGTTAACTCATCCATACCTCCATATTCAATTAAAGAACTCTTAACCAGTTGAAATATAGCTTATGTTGTCGCACTCTCCTTTATTTTAGCAACAAATAGTAGATGAGGTTTGTGAACATGATTTTGTATAGTATAAACATGCATGTATACCCATGACATATTATTTATGGTCGTAACTTCATCTAAAGACAATGTAATCGTTACCTGATTCAACATCTAGATAAATTAGGTAGAGTTGGAGGGGGTTTTTCAGTTAAGGTTAAGGGGTATATTCTTTAGTTTGTTGATTTCAGGAGTTATATGTTGTTATGTACTTCCATTTTATTTATTTTTTAAGTAAATACATGTAAGGAACTATAAATATTTTCAAAAAGTAATATGTTTATTTAGTCATAAGTGTAAGAATATGTCTCACACAAGCTATGAGAATAGATAAACTGGAAAATACACTATGAAAAATAAAAATACAATTAAAGGAAATGAAATGTAAATGAGGAGGGGACCCATTATTTCTTGTTGAATGACTAGTCCCATGATTTCATCTTAATCATCATCTCCTTAGCACCTAAAGTCACCTTTCCATCCAATTACCTACAAGGGTGTAAAAAAATTTGTTAGAGCTCAGGGTTACATCATCATATATATGCAAAAAAATGATAAATGCATATTCATATTTCATAAGGATTGGATCAAAGAGAAAAAAATGTTGAGTATTATATATTTGATTTAAGGTTGTTCTCTTACCGAGGATGAACAAAGCAGTCATTAAGTGACAATGAAGAGAAATGGACCAAGGTAGCAGTCATATTTCTAAGGTGTAGTTAGTGATCAGTCTTAGGACTAAGCACAATACTTTCTTGAATAGGAGTAATGCTAGGCTATGGTATTTCAAGTTGCATGGAGATTTAATAAGAAGTAGCCTTTTATAAAGCTATTAAGACACAAAGACATCTATAGTACACTCTAGTGACACGTATGATGTTAATATAAATCATTAGAAAGTATAGTACTACATGATCAGGAAACAATATCATTTATGCTTTCGATAAAACATAATGATAGCTAGCTTCAAATACATTAAAATGGTCATGAAAACTACATCCAATTATAAAAGAACAATGGTTCTATCATATGGGGAAAATCAATTCAATGACACAATAATAGTGACTAAGATACACCATCATAGTAGCGATCAATGAGATTAAATAGGGATATACATTTTGATGAGCATAGAGAACGCATTAAGTTCACCCATTAATTGAGAATCCAATGTTCTAACCACATATATTTCTATAGGTCATGAAAAGAGATGTTATTATCTATTACATGGCTTTGGTATAAACATGAACTAAATTATGGTGGTACAATGCAAGTAGTCTCCTCATTGATGCAAACTATGAGATCAAATATTTCAAAAGAAATAAATCAACTAGATTCAAGATGCAGTTGAAGCCTTAAGATCATGTTGTATAAAGACAGTGTTGCAAAGAGTACAAGATCAGGATAGTGGCATTACCATTAGAAATAGTGAAAATACTGGGAAAAAAGGCCACTATTATAGACATTTCATTAAGAATACCATTATAAATGGTGCACTCACAGTGAGAAAGACACTAACAACTACAATAATAAGACCACCATAAATAGAAAAAATAAACACATAGTAAGGTATTGCTACTATAGTAGATTTCAAGCATGATATATTTTAAAGTAGTAAACATATTCAAATACAACATTAGGTGTTGTTGATAATGATGGTTTTTACTATTTGAATACAAGAATAAATCTCTCCATAATTTATGAAAATAGTGTCAGGAATAGTCCCAAGAGATAACTGAGAGGGGGGGGTGAATTAGTTATCTACAAGATTCAATTCTTTATCCAATTAAGTACATAATAATATTCAGCACATACACAATAAGATAATACTTAACACAACACCACAATTTTGGTTACGGGGAAACCCAAATAGGTAAAAACCCCGGTGGGAATTAGCACCCACTATAAACTGCACTAGAGTATAATTATCCCTGTTAGAAGATCTTACAACCCTGTTAGGAGTTGATATTTATAATGCATGAAGTACAGTGACCTGGTCAAGGGTCAGACCTTGTTAGGAGTCTTTTACAAATAACCTTGTTAGAGGTGAGGACACATTGTCTGGGAGCACACTACTCAAATGGTGAAGGTTGCAACCTTCTGCATAACAGATACACACTATATCTGATCTTGGTGAACTAGAAAGTAGACCCACTATCTTGATCATTTCCAATGAATAGCATAAACTCTCTACTTCTTCACATAGATCTTCAACTAATGATTGACTGTCTCAATACATTTGCATCTTCTACTCTACCTACTCAATTACACTTAGCAATCACAAATGACTGGCTATAAGTATCTTTCTCCAAATGATATAATCAAGTTGGCATGTTAGAACCTTCTTGAAATTATATTAGAGAAATAATATAACTCTTAAATAACATCTCTAATGGCTAAACCAAGCACGCAACACAAATAGGACTGCACAAATCAATATGAGTAGACGCGTCACTTCACACAGTCGGCTCCACCAAATTAACTGAAACTTTATTCTCATGCTAAAATATGCTATGTGCTCTTAACTAAACATTCTTAACACATCACCAAACATGACATCAAACATGCATATCAAAATGATAGGCGCAACTGTTGTAACAATATAAACACTATCAACTCCAACAAACAATCTCAGGAAACTATAACTGACAAATAGAAACATCATAACTTAACTTCAACTATACAAATAACTCTACATCCATGAACATAGCTTCACAAACATGTCTACAAAACAAATATAAATGTGCAAGGCTCCATCATAACCATACTGTGAATTACATATAGAACACGGCATGTACCACTGTCAGGAACACTACTGATACAAACAACTACATAACTATCTACACTCAGAATCAACCTCTATGTCTATGATATCATGTTGATAACATATCTACATAACATATGCTCAAGGCTCTCTACATATAACTACAACGCATGTTACTTACCATATGTTGTCATCAATGACAAACATACAATCAACACTGGCTTGCTGGCAAATCTCCAACAATCTCCCCCTTTGGCATTGATGGCAACCAATGGAATGAAAAATACCACCAATCTAAACATACAATTATTTTATAACATTCTCCATTTCCTCAACAAAAACTCCCCCAAGGATGAATTCTCCATCTACTGCTGAATGCTTTGAATATCAACTGCTACATCTTCTTACTATATTCTCCCCCTTTCTAGATTAAAACAACTATTTTGTTTTTCATGACTATATACTCCCCCTTTGACATCAATGGAAAAAGGCACCAAAATAAATAAGTGCAAGTACTACTCCTAAAGTAGAGTAGTCGACCATTCATCAGTCATAGAGGACTGATGCACTACTACAAACTCTAATAAGATCACGGGAAGGGAATTACTCTTAGCTTTTCCCTGAGATACTCAAATGTATCCTTCAGTAAAGGCTTTGTGAAGATGTCTGCTAGCTGTTCTTTTGTGCTCACATAATCCAATTTTACTTTTTTCTCTACAACTTTCTTTCTTAGGAAGTGGTATTTTATCTCAATGTGTTTTGTCTTTGCATGCATCACAAGGTTCTTTGACATATTGATAGTGCTAGTGTTGTCACAATGAATAACAATAGGGTAATCAATTTGAATTCCAAAATCCTTTATCATCTACTTGATCCACACAATTGTAGAACAATTTAATGATGCTAATACATACTCTATTTCTATTGTGGACTGAGAAATATAATTATGCTTCTTTCTTGTCCAAGTAACAAGTCTATCTCCAAGAAATACTTCTCCTCCTAAGGTGCTCTTTCTATCCGCAAACCTGCCCAATCTGCATCTATATACACATGAAGTTTAACATTCTCTAAATTAGGATACCATAAACCATAGTATACCATAAACCATAGTCTATAGTTCCTTTCAAATATATGAATATCCTCTTTACTACCATAAGATTACTTTGTTTAGGTTATGCTGCAAATCTTCCAACAATACCAAATGCAATAGAAATATCAAGTCTGGATTGAGTAAGATATATTAGTTTTCCAATCATAGACTTATATAGGGTCTTGTCTACTATTGTTGAATCATCTTCTTTTGAAATCTTGTTTCCTATTATCATAGGGCTACTTACTGGCTTGCAATCATCCATCTTGAATTTCTTTAATATTTCTTTCACATACTTAGACTGATTAATTAAAATACCTTTGTCTCTTTGTTGCACATTCAATCCCAAAAAGTACTTGATAGGTCCAATCATGCTCATTTCAAATTCGCTCTGCATCTCTTTAGCAAATTTTGCACTAAGCTTGTCATTACCTCCAAAAATAATGTCATCAACAAAAATAGCAACTAGTAATAATCCTTCAGGTGTCTCTCTTATGAATAAGTTACAATCTAGTATTCCTTTCTTGAATCCAATCTTTGTTAAGTAACAATCTAGTCTTTCATACCATGTTCTAGGGGCTTACTTAAGTCCATATAGGGCTTTCTTTAGTCTGCATACCATATTAGGTTTGTCTGATAAACTAAATCCTTCAGGTTGCTCTATGTAGACTTCTTCCTTTAACTCTTCATTCAGGAATACTGACTTGACATCCATCTGATATACTTTAAAGTTTTTTGAATGTTGCATAGGCTAGAAATAACTTTATGGCTTCCAATCTACTAACAAGGGAAAATGTATCATAGTAATCAATTCCTTCTCTCTATGCATATCCTTTACATACTAGTCTTGCTTTGTTTCTTACTATTGTTCCATCTTCATTCATCTTGTTTCTGAATATCCACTTGGTTCCAATCACATTCTTGTCACTAGGTCTAGGGACCAATTCTTGTGTATCATTCTTAACTATCTGATCTAACTCTTATTTCATTGCTTCATGCTAATCTGAATCATCACATGCATCTTCAACACTTAAAGGTTCAATTTGTGAGAGTAAACATACCACTTCATTAGCTATTGAAATTTTTGTTTTTGATCTTGTCATGACTTTTTTGTTCTGATCTCCAATGATATCTTCTTTTGAATGGTATCTAGATGTGAATTTTGGAACATTAGGTGTGACTCTCTCATCTATCTTCTATGTCTCTTCTTCACTTGTTTTAGGATCCTTGAATAATACATCAATGTTGTCAAACATTTCTTCAACAACTACTTCTCTATTGATAGCACTAGGTTCTTCTTCAATCATAGGTGCATAATCATGATATCTTTCTTGAATCATAAACTTTTCATCAATCTTTCATAAGCACTTTAAATGATATTCTTCAATCTTAAGTTAAAACATCTATAATCTTTGCTTTTAGTAGAGTAACCAAGAAAAATACCTTCATCGCTTCTTGCGTCAAACTTGCCAATAGCTTCATCTCTTTTGATGTAACACTTTCTTCCAAAGATTCTAAAGTATTTTACTGTAGGTACATTCTCAAACCATAGCTCATAAGGTGTCTTGTCTGCACCTAACCTTAATTGAATTTTTTTGATAGTATAGACTATAGTATTGACTGCATCTCTCCAATAGGTGTGTGCAACTTTTCCTTCAATCATGATAGTGTGCGATGTGTCTAGTATGATCCCATTTCTTCTTTCTGCAATTCCATTCTGCTGAGGGGTTCTAGGTGCACTTAGCTATCTCTTTATCCCATGTTCTTCACAATACTCATAAAATATGTCAGTGGTGAATTCCCCTCCTCTATCTGATCTCAGACATTTTATCTTTAATCCAGAATCATTTTCAACTTTAGCTTTGAATATCTTGAACTTCTCAAATGCTTCAAATTTATCTTTTAAGAATGCAACCCACATCATTCTAGAATAATCATCAACAAACAAAATAAAGTACCTTTCACCATAGTATGATCTTGTTTGAGTTGGTCCACATAAGTTTGTATGCACTAGATCCAATTTGTTCTCTACCAAATTATGCTTGCTTCTAAATGAATTCATTACATGTTTTCCCATCACACATTCCCTTCATATTGTATCAACTAGTCTTGCAATACTAGGGAGATCTCTTACTGCCTTTACATTTCTTATCTTTACTATATTGTCAAAATTTATGTGACATAGTCTTTTGTACCGTAACCAACTATCATCTATTTTAGCAACAAAATAACTTGCTTCTTAATTAAGCTGAAAATAATTACCTTTTGTCTTTGAACCCGATGCAATCATTACTCCTTCTTTGTTATTAATGATGCATTTATTGTTTTTGAATTCCAACTAATATCCTTTGTCAAGCAATTGTCCAACACTTAGTAGGTTATGCTGCAAACCATCAACATATAGAACATCATCAATGTTATTCTTTCCATCCAAGGTGATAGCTCCTCTACATATGATAGGTTTAGGAGTGTTGTCTCCAAATCTAACCATGTTGCCTTTGTATTTATCCAGATGTAAAAATCTATATTTGTCTCATGTCATGTGATGTGAACAACCGTTGTCAATGATCCAGTCTGTTCTGATGTCATCTTGTAAAATCAATGCTAGCTCTTGTGCTTTCTTTTCATCTTCAATATCCATCTCATCAAACATTTTCTCCATATCTTCAATAGAAATGAATCCAATTTCATCTTCTACTGAATCTTCATCTTATACTCCATCTTCAACATAGTAACATTTTTTTGTATACTTGGGCTTGAAATTAGTTTTGAACTTCTTGACTCTTGTAGCACACTTAGATGCAAAATGACCAATCTTGTTACATGAAAAACATTTGAATGGTAAATGGCCTTCATATTTTCCTTTTCCTTTTCTTTCTTTCTTAGCAATCATAGCAATGAATTCATCTAGTTCTTTATCATCATCTTCATCATCAAAATTACCATAAGTATTCAAATATTTCTTACCATGGACTGAGGCTTTGAATGTTTTTTCACTTTTAGGCTCTGTCTTTAATCTTGATATCTCAAATGCTAAAATCTTGTTGAGTAAGGCCTCTCTTTTGAAGTCTTTTGAAAATTGTAGAGTTTCATCTAGGATGTTTATCTTGCTCTCATATTCTGTTGTCAGAGTAGTCATCAACTTATCCATTATGTCTTCTTCCAAAATTTCTCCACCATTGTTCCTGATTCCTGCAACAACTTCATTAATTCTTTGATTGTAGGCTTTAATGTTCTCTTCAGGTAGCATCTCCAATGTATTGTATATTTTCTTCCATGTCTTTTTGCACTCATTCTTAGCTTGGATATCTCCTTCAAACATGTCTTCTAGATACTTCCATTTTCTGTAGGCTTTATTTACTTTCTTGATCTCTAAAAACTCACTATCAAATTAGGTGTTGATAAGGGCTTCTTTGGAAATAGAACTTTGAGTGAATATTTCCTTTTGCTTAATAGTTGCATCATCTTTTGCAAGATTCTATAAAGAGGGAATCTGAACTTCTCTAGTAGCTACTTCAAAAATATCAAAACCAATGCACTACAAATGTGCTGTCATTTTGTTCTTCCAGTCTAGATAATTCTCTCCATCAAACTTAGGAATTTCTTTTCTAAAGAATGCCATCTGATCAACCTCAAGTTGTTAAACTTTCTCTTTGAGGCACTTGGCTCTGATACCAATTGTTAGGAATAGTCCCAAGAGATAACTAAGAGGGGGAGAGTGAATCAGTTATCTACAAGATTCAATTCTTTATCCAATTAAGTACAAAATAATATTAAGAACATACACAATAAGATAACACTTAACACAACACCACAATTTTGGTTACGGGGAAACCCAAATAGGTAAAAACCCTAGTGGGAATTAGCACTGACTATAAACTGCACTAGAGTATAATGACCCCTGTTAGAAGATCTTACAACCCTGTTAGGAGTTGATCTTTAGAATGTATGAAGTACAGTGACCTGGTCAAGGGTCAGACCCTGTTAGGAGTATTTTACAAATAACCTTGTTAGAGGTGAGGACACATTGTCCGGGAGCATGCTGCTCAAATGGTGAAGGTTGTAACCTTCTGCATAATAGATACACACTATATCTGATCTTGGTGAACTAGAAAGTAGACCTGTTGTCTTGATCAATTCCAATGAATAGCATAAACTCTCTACTTCTTCACATAGATCTTCAACTGATGATTGACTATCTCAATACATTCGCATCTTCTGCTCCACCTACTCAATCACACTTAGCAATCACAACTGACTGGCTATAAGTATATTTCTCCAAATGATATAATCAAGTCAGCCTATTAGAACCTTCTTAAAATCATATTACAGAAATAATATAACTCTTAAATAACATCTCCAATGGCTAAACCAAGCACGCAACACAAATAGGACCATGCAACTCAATATGAGTAGGTGCGTCGCTTCACACAATTGGCTCCACCAAATTAATTGAAACTTTATTCTCATGCTAAAATACATTATGCATTGTTAATCAAACATTATTAATGCATCACCAAACACAACATCAAACACGCATATCAAAATGATAGGCACAACTGCTGTAATGTAATATAAATATTGTTGGCTCCAACAAACAATCTCAAGAAACTATAACTGACAAATAGAAACATCATAACTTAACTTCAACTACACAAATAACTATGCATCCATGAACATAGCTTCACAAACATGTCTACAACACAAATATAAATGCACAAGGATCCATCATAACCATACTATGAATTACATATAGAACATTGCCTGTAACATTGTCAGGAACACTATTGATACAAATAAATACATAACTGTCTACGCTCAGAATCAACCTCTGTGTCTATGATATCATGTTGATAACATATCTACATAACATATTATCAAGGCTCTCTACATAGAAATACAATGCACGATGCTTACCATATGTTGTCATCAATGACAAATATACAGTCAACACTAGCTTGCTTGAAAATCTCCAACAAATAACAATGGTCTGCAGGGAAGCAAATGAAAAGACAGTCATGAAGTTTCTAAAATCACATTTAAAAAACAAATGAAGATTGCAAATCAACACATTTCAACTTATTTGATCTGCACAAAGAACTCCAACATGATAAAACACAGGGAGTATAGGATCTTAATCTAGGCAATCACTTGGGTCGTGTTGTTCTTCAAAATAAGGATGGTGCTTCTTCACTTTAGAGCTCAAGGTTTATCTTAGACTCAAGAGAATTTCTATTATCTAGTAGTGGTATTGCAAATGGAAACTCCAAAAATATTTTGTACATGGCAGTTTGGTGTCATCTTTTGATTTAGTATATCACTTACATAAATGACATGATTTAGGAGATTCTCAAGATGGTACTACAAAAAATGGGATATGAAATGGCCAAGATTCCCACAATAGAAGCCCCTCCTCACCTTTTAATGGAAATAGTATAGGATCAACAATTAATCTCCAAAAGCATTCTAAAGGATTCTTGCAAATTGTTGAGGCAACCATTCAAGAGCTATGGACAAAAGCTATGACATAGGAAATAACCCTCTAAATTTTCTTTTACTTATAATGGATATGTGCAAACCATGACCAAAGGAATAATTAAAGGTAAAAACATAGAGGTTTTGAAACCCTCCAAAAGGCATCCAAGTACACGGTCGTACTAGGACACAAAATATCAGGAAAATCTAAACCCTTGTTCCGGCACTAGAATACAAATAAAAGAACATTTGTCACTTGCAATGAGAATTTTTAATGAATGGAGGTTTCAAAAATTCAAGAAAAGGTACATGAATAGATCATTCGATGAAGAAAGTCTATAGAGTAACAAAACAAAGATAGCATGCAAAGAAATTTTTAGAGAACTCAATTTTTAAAATGGAGGTATTCAGAATTATAAATTTTTTATTGCTTCCAAATGAATAGGGAGCTTGAGGGCATATTTTATTTGCAAAACAAGGAGCCTACCTACATCATAGAGCCTTTACAATGCAACAACAAGAAATCACCATGAAATCCTTCTACAAATTCACCATGAAACCCTTGACTCAAGGCGATGCTCCAAGAAAATGAAAATGAATAAATCAATAAATTAGGGTATTATGCATTTAAGGGTTTGCTTCCCTATAACCACATAGAGAAAAGACTTTTGGATCTTTATGCTATAATTTTTCCTTTGTAATAGATGTCAAGGGGTACGTGAATGCTTTGATGCACTATAAGAAAAAAATTGTGTATTACTTTTATATTAGTATTGGTTGAGTAATATATTTTATATTACTTAATAAATAATAATATAAAAGTGTATTTTTATTTTTTTCCATCTTTTACATGTAATAAAATGTAATTTAATATTTATTACTTGGTGTGTTCTATAAACCTTTTGATAAAATATTAAAATTTTAAATGGAAAATGGGAAATATGTGCTCAAGGGGGTTTTGAAAAAAACTTTAAAGATAGGTTGAGTTGTAACCAAGGGGGAATCTATTTTCACATGTGCTTAATGAAGAGGGGGTTTTCTTTTCCTTCATGAGTTGGGGACTAGTTTTGAAGCGTTTGAGAGCAATTATCATCAATTGCATGTCATTTGGGAGTTCCTAATGAGTTAGATACCACTTGGGAGGAGGTTTGAGGTAGTTTACACCATGTTACTTTCAATTACATCCCTCTTTTTGTGGGATTTTTTTAGTTTTCATGCATTCTTGAGAGAGAGAACAATGAGAGAGTTCAATTCTATGAGTAGTTAGACTTGAGTTCACCATGCAGTTCAATTTAGGATTGATTGGTAGCCTTTCTATAAGGTTTTTTTTTAGATTCTTTTTAGGGAGTTATTTACTTTTCGGGGCACATATTTTGGCTTTTCAAAGCTCTTTCATTCTTTAGTATTGTATTGGGGCTCACATGATTTTCAAGTCCTATTACAGATAGTTCCTTTGATTTTAGAATAAAGAGTAATTTTTCCCTTCTTAATTAAAATTGATTTATTACATAGGGGTTGTAAAATTAAAATTTATTCATAATTCATTGTAAGTGCATATGGTTGTAAAAGCTCCAAAAGATTGGAAGTATTTTGGTGGATCTCCTGTCAGTTTAGGTTTAAGTTTCAAGTTTCCTCCTTATCACTTTTCCTCATTCAAAAGTTAGTTTTAGGTAATCTAAAGAGGAAGTCAACCCTAATCTATAGATTAATCATTTTTATAGGCATACCCACAAGCCTAAAGATCTTTCCATGTTCCACAAGATCATTGGGTTTATGAATCTGACATAGCGGGTGCAGATCTTAGTGACAACAACTTTTGGCATACCCAATGAGACACTTTAGACTATTTCAGTCCAAATTTTTTCACATAATTCTAATTTTTGGTGTGAAGATCATTTTTAAATCCTTTGGATGTAGCATCCCCACACACCTAGCAGTTCCATAAGGAAAATCCACTAGTTTTGCAAAGAGAAGTGTTGGTATGTTTTTAAAAAAAATTATATTCTGATTTCTAGCTCTTTATATAAATAGAGATCATGAATTTTCATGGACATAATGAATACCCACCACCATATCATGAGAATAATGTTAAGGGGGCTCATAATCTTCCATATTTTAACCACCCCAAGCCTATTTTTAGGCCAAGTTACCATATTATAGCAAGTTGCAATTATGTTCAATTTTCCCCCAACCAATATGCTTCTACCCAATATCCTAATCTTCCTCAAGATCCTCAAATTCACGAAAATTCTAAGAGATTAAAAATAAAAATGACATTTTGCAATATATGTTGCAAGATTTCACCAAGCACATATATGAAATTAATAGGGAGTGTGAGATCCAGTCACAACTAGAAGAATGCTTTGATCATGCTTATCTTCATGAGAAGGAGGAGTTGGTTCATCAAGCCCATCTTCATAGGAAGGAAGTGGAATCAAGATGTCAAGGGATGGTAAAAATCTTTTCAAGTCATATGGTTGAAGAAAAGAAGCAAAATGAGGGAAATATTGCAGGAGAGTTGGAGATTCAAAAGGAGCATCATGAAAAGGAGTTACAGACACAAAAAGAGAAGGATGAGGAGGAGTTAACACCTACAAAGGAAGAGATAATGAAGGTCTTTCTTGCTACATTCCAAAAGGTAGAGACTCAACCAATGTTTTCTCCTCAAATAGAAAAACATGTACCTAATTAGTAAGCTTTCCAACTGGTACCTTTTCTAATCCATTTTTTTAAAATGGGAATTCCTATGTCTAACTCAATATGCTTGGTGGAAGATGTTCCCATACTTGAGAAAGTCCAACCTTCTGTATTCTAGGAGCACCCTATTAAGAAACCTATTGGTGTTCAAATGACCCCAAAAATTACTCAAGTGTATTTATTAGGTCATGTTGAGTATTAAGGGGACCATTCTATAGAGCAGAATAAGGATTTTTTTGAGGTAAAGCAGGAACAAGGTACATCATAACATAGTAGACTAGGGCAGCTAATAATAGAGCGACAAAATGAGGATCAACAATATGAAAGGCATAGGAGGGAATTTCAAGAGAATTGGATTGTTATATTGTTGCATAAGAGGCAGAAATAAAGTTAAGACTTGTTGAAAAAGAAGTTTCCAAGCACAAGATTCAAAGCTTCATGCAAAAGCCCATAAAGGAGGAGCCTCAAAGCTTTGCATTTTTTAGTTTTATAAAGCCTTTTCAAGTATGAGATCCTATTCTATAGAAAGTAATTCCTTATGAAGAAATCATTCAATAGGTTCAATCAATTTCTTATATTTCCAATCATCTTAAAGAGGAGGTGGTTCATAATTTTATATTTCTTAATTTCCTCCTTGAGCAACAAGTTGAGGAAATATCAGGTCTATTAACAGGAGGATGAGATTGTAATTAATTTATTTGTTGGGATTCTTGATTATATTGATGAAAGCAAAGAATATTTTCTCATACTAACTCTAGTGACAGGTATAGAACAACATGAGGATTTGGATAGTTTGTTGGTCTTTTCTGAGACAATTGAGGAAATGAAAAAAATTAAAGATTTTTATTCTATAATAAATGTTTTTTTTAAAAGATTGATGAGCCATACTTTGTAGAATTAGATGTTTGTGAACAAACCCCTGAATTAGAACTTGTTCTTTAGGAAGACATTTATGGTGTCTTTTCAAATCTTGATCAGAGCTACAATAAGGTATAAATATGACCTATTTTGTAAAGTATTTAATAGGACATGGAAGAAGATTTTTTTTCGGGTGCAAAAAATACATCTTCTTCAAATTCATAAGAAGAGTTGTTTTGGGATGCAAAGGAGATACTTTGTTTAGATTTTGAGGATAAAGCAACAATTGTTGAGCAACTGATTCAAGGACAATTTCAAAGAGTGTCAAAGATTATAGTTCCAAGCGAGGCATTGGATACATTAAACTAGTATAACAAAGCACAAAAGTGGGATAATCATTCATCCTTCTAAATTTATCATCTCACAAGGATGTCCTATTAACATCTACTAAGGATGGAAGCCATCCGGACAAAATAAGTCAAGTCTACACCCAGTCGTGAGACTACAATTAAGGAAAAGCACTCTCAATTTTTTGACACACCTTCAGTAAATAGCATTTCTAATTTGATTGAGGAGGTAGGCACCATTACTTGTGTTCTTGAAGTAATATTATAACATATATCTCATTGTCCTAGACATTTCTATCTTGTTTCAACTATTTTTAAATTTGTAAAGAACCTCAAACTAGGTAGAAAAGTGTGTTACTTTCAAAACCCAATCGATGGTTTTGTTTGAGTTATTATCATCTTAGTAGTTTAGGGTAGGTTGTTTTTTAGTTCAGTTTCAATTTCAATAAGTGTTGATGCACATGTTTTAGTTTGTTGGTTTATTGTTATAAATGGTGTACTTATCTCATCTTGATTGGACAAGCATGTGTTCTTTACACCAATGAGATTTTTGGCTCACTCCTACTGAGAACACACAATTTTTTTGAGGAGATATTACAATTATAACATTTTAGTTTGTTTTTAGTTGTGTGGTAGAGAAAAGTGGCTAAGTTGGTGAAAAATACCATATTGCCTAAAGAGGATGCCCATCATATGAGACATGAGCTAGTTAGCTCCTTATTTCATATCATACACATACACTACACAAAATGTTGATAGATTTCATCAGCTCAAACTCTTTTCAGATTGGTTTTTAATAGGTTATTTATTTTTAGTTTGACGTGTTTCAGTTTCTGATGTAGAGGCATTTTAGGGAACTTGGTGAATCTGCATGGTGGTGTGTTGTTTTGGTTATGTGGTACTTAGTTACAGCTTTAATCGATGGTCTTTGTTATTGAAGGAAGCTCAGTCGCTAAAGGAACTCAGTGAAACCTCTTGTGCTCGATGGAACTTGTACTCAATGATGCCTATGGTGCTTGGTTGACATGCTTGCTCAGTGATGCCTATGTTGCTTGATGTCGCTTGGCGTGGCCAGTTGTTTCATTGGTGCTCGGTTATTTCTCTGGTGCTTGGTAGTTTTAGTTTACCGATTAGAGTTCTTGAAGATTTGGTTGGCCCACTTGGTGCATTTATTATTGGTAGCTTTTGTTGTATTCTCCTATGTAGATCTAGAGGCCGACATGGAGAATTAAATGTTTGTAAGGCTATTTGAGAGCTGACTATTGTTGCATTTAATATTTGTTTGTAGTAGAAGCTGACTTGGCTTAGGAGTTAATTATTTCTTCTAGCCGACTTGTGGCTGAAGATTAGTATTTAAGGAGTGTTTGGGTAGTTGTTTAAGGGAGTCAGTGGAAGTAGCTGAGTAGAGTCGGATCCTGCAAGATCTTGAAGATCAGATTGTTGTCTAATAGTTTGTAATAGTAGAGCTAGTGGTTTGCATGCTTGGAGACAAGGAGATTGCTTGGAGGCTTGCGAGCTCAAGTTCAGATCTGTCTTAGGGTTTCCATCAGTTGAAAATTTGTTTGAGAGCTGGACTAGCTAAGAGGTTGTAGAAATACTTTTGAATGTATTTGGCCCTAACTAGGAAGGCCTTACAGTCAGGCATGTTAATGAAAATTCTGTTGAATCATTGTATTGTTGTGTTATTCCATTGTGGGTATTTGGTTGCTTGTTTGGACTGTCCTTAATTGGATCATCCTTACCTATCCTATGTCAAGTGGTATTAGAGTGAAGTTGATCTTTTTTGGAGAAAAGTTGGCAAAGAGATTGTGTGCGATTTGAGTTGCAGACCCGTGTTTCTAAACTTTTGAAATCATGGTCTAGTTGTTCATGTAAGGTGGCAGGTTGATCTGACTTGCATACAACTTGGAGGTTGTCACAAGGTGGTCAGTGTAGGGTTTTTTTGTAGAGGGTTTCATATCTTTGAGGATGCCTCTGAGAAGATTGGACCCTAGGGTGATTGCAGATCTCGGTGATACTATAGAATCTAAGATTACAGAGAAGGTGAAATCTGATTTTAGATTGGAGATGGAGCTGATGAAGAATGACATGATCACTGAGATCATGAGGGCTATGACTGGCGTACCTCAAAATCTTGGTAATAAGGATGGTTATGAGGAAGTTGTTGAAGAGTTTGAAGCTTTTGGATCTAGTGGTGATGATATATCTAATTGGAGGGATAGATTTGGTGAAGAAAAAACTGGTCAGTTGTAGAGATCTGGAACTCAGTTAAGTATTAGTTACCGAATGGAAGTTTCTAATTTCTCTGGTACTTTGAAACCTAAGAATTTGATTGATTGGATTGGTGAACTAGAATAATTCTTTGAGCTTGAAGAAATTGAAGATCCTCATAGCGTGAGGTTGGCTCAGACTAAGTTGAAAGGACATGCTGCTCTTTGGTGGAAGGAATTACAAAGAGATGGAGCAGATGAAGGTGAAATGAAGATCAATCAGTGGAGGTTGGTGGTGACTAAATTGAAAGCTAAGTTCATACCTGTCGACTATGAGCTTGATTTGTTTAAGAAGCTACAGAATCTGAAGCAAAAAGATTTGACTATGGAGGACTATACTGAGGAGTTCTATAAGTTGACTATTCAGTCTAGACACAGAGAACTTGGTAAAGAAAAAGTAGCTCGATATGTGAATGGTTTGAGATTCAATATTTAGGATGAGATTGGTATGTTGAAGATGATTCTTAGTATGCTTTGAAGGCATAAGATAAGTTGAAAAGGAGACAACATATTAATCCCCAAGGGAAGGAAAAGATTGATCACTCGGGGAAGGATAAACCGATTGTTGAAGATGAACTGAAACCTACGAAATTGAAAAAGAAGACAGGTAGGATTATCTTTAAGGGTACTTGTTATAATTGTGGTGAAGAGGGACACCATTCTTTTGAGTGTACACAGAAGAAGTTTGGTGACCAACGGACTACTATGGTAAATGAGAACATTCAAAATGAACCTAAATCTAAGAACTTGCTAGTTTGGAGAATGTTGCTCAGTGCAAAGGAGGAACCTTGTTAGAGGAGTAATTTGTTCAGAACTTGGTGCGAGTCTGGAGGTAAACTTTGTGATGTAATTATTGATAGTGGTAGTACTGATAACCCTGTTGCTAAGGACATGGTTTAGAAACTTGGTTTGAAGAGAATGAAGCATCCTTATCATTATAGGATTGGCTGGTTGCAAGATGTTCATGCTCTGTAAGTGAGGGAGCAGTGCTTTGTTGATTTTCAGATTGGCCAGTATAAGGATCTAGTGTTGTGTGATATTGTGGAGATGAATAATTGTCATATATTGCTCGATAGACCTTGGCAATATGATTGTAGAGCTATGTATGATTGTGTCAAGAATGTATTTATTGTTGAGAAGAATGATAGGAAGCTTTCCCTGATGCCTTTGTTGGATACAACACTTGGTAAGAGAAACCTGAGATTTGGTAGCCAAGATGAGTTGGAGAATTCTGAAAGGATGGATCAATATAGAGAACAAACCTGTGCATTATCAAGGAAAGACTTGAAAAGATAGAGGAAGCAAAAGTGGAAGAGTATGCAAGGTGAATAGTTGAAGAGCTTGTATGTGAAGAACCAGTTAAGGGTTTATGTGATGAATCCTAGAAGATGTTCTTCCAGCCTATGAGAACATCTTTTCAAACCTGGTGTGTCTGATGTAGAGGCATTCTAGGGCACTCAGTGAATCTACATGGTGGTGTGTTGTTTTGGTTATGTGGTACTCGGTTGCATCTTTAACCAAGGGTCGCGGTTATTGAAGGAAGCTCGATCACTGAAGGAACTTGGTGAAACCTCTTGTGCTCAGTGGAACTTGTACTTGGTGATGACTGTGGTGCTCGGTCGATGTGCTTGCTCAAAAATTCCTATGTTTCTTGGTCTTGCTTGGTGTGGTTGATTATTTCACTGGTGCTTGGTTGTTTCTTTGGTGCTCGATAGTTTTGGTTTACCAATTGGAGTTCTTGAAGATTTGGTTGGCCGACTTGGTGCATTTATTGTTGGTAGCTTTTGTTGTATTATCCTTGTTGGAAATTTGGCTAATGTGGATGCATAGATGTTTTCATTATGGCAACATATGATCTTTATTGAGAGCGTAGAATCTGGAATGCAAGTATGGCAAGTTGAAGGAAGAAATTGTCTAAGTATGGATACAGTGATCCTGATAGAGCACCCGATGAAGATTTAGTTGGCGACGTCCACTGGAGAAATATTTTTGTTTGCGTAGTTAACTAAAGCTTCTATAGAGTATGAGGATACCCCATCTCAGTGCACATAAATTTTGGAGTAGTACGGACAAAGTTATTCGAAGTTTACCGAAGACAATTTTTGCAGACAAAATAGTTTTGGAGACAGTATTAGCGAAAGAGTTAAGGGATTATTTTTGCTTGTTAAAATAATGACTTAACATTATGAAGGGATGACATCCTAGATGTTTACTCTTGGATAAAGATTTTGGAAGCTGACCATGTAAAGTTATTAGCTTTAATAACTCATATATTAGGCATACTTGAAATGTAATGAAAGAGAAGTGTGATATGTAAAAAGAAAGAAAAGATAACTTGCGATAGTTGTTTATTGTGATAGCAGCAAATGCTATTGATGAGAAGTTGTAAGTAGTACCATATTACAGTCAGAAACATTTTGTATTACCTGTTTGGGCAGTGAGCTCAGTTGGTGATCAGGTTTTGTAATCTAACTCCTAACAGGGTTAAGGCTTCTAACAAGGCCTAAAGTCCTTTAACCAGGATAGATCTACTATATATTGTAAATTGACTCCTAACAAGGTCCAATATCCCTAACAAGATACTTTTGATTAGTGATCTTTGTGGGTACCATCCCCATCAGGGTTTTCCCTTGGCCAGGGTTTCCTCGAGAACATATCCTGTGTTATGTGTTCTTTCTATTTACTGCTATGGTTGTTAATCAGCTTGATAATCTTTGTATGCACTAAAGTAATCTGTTATATCCATAAGTGGGCAAAAGAAAAAGTTTGTGAAATACTGATTCACCCCCCCTTCTCAATATTTCCTATTTCTAACAATTCGTATCAGAGCACAGTTACTCGGAGAAGGAACATTCAAGGAAAGCTTAGCAGCTTGAGTAAGATCTCTATGGATATGGATCAACTTTAGAAGAATCTTGAAGAAGCTCTTGAACAGATTGATATGCTTACTGATGAAAGAAACTCCTTAAGAAGAAAATATGAAGATGCAAAGAATGTTATTGACAAATTAAAAGGTAAGATTGAAGATCTGAAATCTGAAAAGAAATCTGATATGCTTGTTGAAGATTGTGATGAATTAGAAAAAGTAAATGAGATCCTTAAGCATGAGTTGAAGATAGTAAATCTGAAGCTTAGTATGAAAGATGGAAATTTGAGATCTGACAATGAAAAATTGAAAATTGAGAATGAAGATTTGAGGTCAAGACTTGAAAAGGAAACATCCGAATCTGAAAAAGTAAAAGTGCAGTATGTGGAGCTTGAGAAGTATAATAAAATTGTGAAAGGTGAATTAACTCAATCTAAACAACAACTTGAAAGGCTATATTCAAAAAGTGATAAGACTGAAAAAGAAATTTCTTTTGAAGAACCATTCTTTGATAGGACTGGATTTGGATATAGTGTGTTTAGAACAAACCATGAAAGTAAGAAGCTAGATCTGAAGACATCTGAAAGTGTGGAGGAAATAAAGCTAGATGAGAACACATTGGAAGATCCAACTAAAGAAGAACCACCTAGAGAGAAAGAAGAATCAAAGCAAGAAGAATCAAAATAGGAAGAATCATCTAAAGGTATGCAAAGAGAATTCAAAGGTAGATGTTTTGCTTGTAATACTATTGGGCACATGAAGAGAGATTGCATAGGTAAGTAATTTAAACCTTTTAATGGACATTGTTATAATTGTCATAGTTTTGGACATAGAGCTAACGAATGTAGAAGACCTAAAGTAATTTTGAATAATTATGATAGAATGATTGGGAATACTAACAATGCGGATAAGAAATCTATTGAAGAAATGAATCAAAGAAAAGTGGTAGTATGTTTTAGATGCAACAAAGTAGGACATATTGCTAGAAATTGCAGGTCACAGATTAACCAGCAAGGATAGAGATTTGGAAACAATGGAATCATTTGTCAGATATGCAACAAGTTTGGACACTCAACAAGATTTTGCATAATGAACAATGGAGGTTATCATCATAACCCTAACCCTAGGAACAATGCAAGAAGGAATGAAAATGCAGGAAACAAAGAGAAAGGTTGTTGTAGCAATAAAGATGAAGTAAAATTTGACAAAGGCACAGATCAAGGAGGTACAGTCAGCACTAAAAGTAGTCAAGAAGGTAATGTAACCAATGGTAAGGATGAATCTTTACCTGACCCTTCTTTAAGTACTTAAATTATGTAAGTTTATGTAGTTTAGGACTTAGGATTAGTGTAGATTAGGAATTTGAATGAGTTAAGTTTTGCGTAGTTAGATATAGGTTTATTATGTTGTACTAATGCTATGGTTAAGTGCGCAAAATAAAATATTGTGTTTTGCGAGGTCACAAAATTTTTTATGGTTGCAGGTTTGCAGAATCAGCTTTTTGAGGTTTTAGCGGCAAAATGAATGAATGTGATGTCAGATCGAGTTAATGTGAAGTGTTATAAGGTTGAAATCAAAGTTATTATGATTACAAAGCAATTGAAAAGTGATTTGAAAGAAGAAAAGTGAGTTGAGGATGATTTGAAGAAGTTTCGAAGCAGTTTGCAACAATGATCATACCAAAACCCTAGATTTGCAAAGTTGAGGTATTTTTTGATCTTTAATCAGTTGATAAGATGGATATTTCTATGGTTCATAATGTTAAGGATAAGAATAGACCAAAGATTAAGAAAGAACTAGTAGAACCAACTAAAATTGATGATGGTCTAGCATTATCATCCGTACCAGACGGAGTATTGCACATTGAGAATGTTAAAGGATATTTAGGTTGCAAGTTTGAAACTTTGGGAGATGCAGATTTTAGTGATGATTATAGGAAATTGTACAATCAAGACATGTCAGTTAAACCAGCTTATGGGCACCTAGAGAATAATGAAATTATCAAATATTCCATGAAGTATGAATTCAATGATGAGGAATGTACCAAGATCATTTTAAGTAGAATCCACAATGGGAAATTCTGGATGGAGGATAGAGTTATTGATATAATTGCCGACCTAATTCATGAAGTTACTGGATTATCAAAAGTTGGAGAGATTCCACTGAATGAAAAGAACATGAGAAAGATTGTTTTAGATAACACTGGATCTAGTTATAATGGTAGAGGAATTGTGATAAGTAAGATTAAGCAAGATGATGTTAGGTACCTTTGCAAGATCCTAACAACTAAATTCTGTGGTAGTTCAAGGGAAGATGACATGGCTGCAAGAATGATTCATGTAGCTTATCTTATGTGTATTGAAAAGAAACCAGTAGACCTATGTGAAATTTTGAAAATTCAGTTATTTGAGAACTTAGAAAAGATTAAGAAGGCTAAGTACACATAGTTTAGGTTTTCATCTCTGATAACCTATATGTTTTTCCATATTTTGAGAAGATTTCCTTACATAGTTGATTAGAGTGACAATGTGAACACAATGGAAAGAATAAACTCAGTCTACATGAAGCACCTTTTTGATAAAGTTAATGACAGTGTGAAGCTTGTATTGAAGACTTTTCAGAATATTGTTAAGAACAAATCAAGGATTCCTCAATCCTTAGTTGAAAAGCATAGAGATGACATTTGTTTTATGGTTGACATTGATTTCACCTACATTGAAGCAGTTGAGCCTAGAATGGAATTCATAGACCCTCTTGGCTATGAAATATCTGAAGCAGAAATAGTAGGATATGTGAATAGATTGTTAAAGTGTGAGTTGGATGGTCATGCAAATAGGTTTGGAACCTATGAAGAGAATTTCAACTCTGCAATAAGTTTGAGAGAAAAGAAGCAATCTAGTAAGAGAGTTGAATCTACTATGAAGAAAATATTGAAAGAATCTGGTATGTCAAGTCATGAGTTTGACATAGCTAAGAAGACTGCAGAAGCCTTGAGGCAAAGTGAAAATCTTGTAATTTCACTTGAGACATCAAGTGCAGATCCTATTGATCCTATTGCAGTAAAGGTAAAAGTTGAAGTACTTGAAAAAGATGAAGGAGATAAATCTTTTTCTCCTATTCCTAGAAAAAGAGTAAAAGTGAGTGCAACAGGACCCAGCAAGAGATAGAAAGTGGTTGTACCACCTATACCTAGAAATGTAGCAGTAATTAAAGATGATGATGTAGTTTCAATCAAAAAGAAAACTTGGAAACCAAGAATTGAAAGAGTTAATGAAGATATATTGAAGCATGGAGACTTCACTAAGATGAATAAATTCTATGATCTATATGGATCATTTGACAGATTGAACTTTGAAAATGCAATGGTTACACACATGATTGTGGTAGATAAGAAACTTAGCACTATTCATGGTAAGATCCCAGAAGATTTGTATAACAGACTTGTGAATAGAAAACAGAGAGCACAAGAAGAGGACATAAAGATGAGAGAACACGTAATCAGACAATTCTGTGAAGTTAAGGATGAAGATCATTTGAAGAGATTCTTGAAGTCTCTTGGAACTTTATTGAGAACTAAGAGAAGAACAATCCTTATAATGGGAGGCAAAAAGGAGGAAGTACAGAAAGAGACAGAGCACGCAGTAATGCAAGTTCTTGCAGATATAGTTGCAGAAAAGCATGTTGAATCAGACCCTCAGCAGAAGCAATTAGAGGAACTGCATGCAGAGGAAGTTGGTATTGAAGAAGTTCCATCTTCTTCACATATCAATATTGGCAAAGAATCAATGGATATTGAAGGCACCAAAGTGACTCTAGAATCAGATGATGCAGTATATCATGATCTAGGAAACATTGTTGACAATTTGGCTTTGGGAGAGCAAGAGAAGGTTACAAAATCAGAGAAGAATATAGAGGCAGAGGAAGCACCAACTGTATCAGAATTAGTTCCAACAGAGCAGTTAGTTAAAGGCAAACAAATTTTGACAGAGGCCACTACCTCTAGTGCACCTTCTATACCAGTTGAAGACATTAGTGCACCTGACAGTAAGAAGAGGCATATTGGTTCAATGTTTGAAGACCTTGGAAAAGAAGTTGAAGATGATGATCAGCTTGAGTTCATCACATCTCTGAATAAAATTATTGGAAAGAATAAGAAGGTGAAAGACCTTGAAGGCAAAATTAGAGTTTTGACAGAGAAACTTTAGAGTGTGATTAGCACTAAGGTATCTGAATCGGATCCACTTGAGAAAGCTAAAATGGTAATGAATTCTTTTGACTCTGAATTTTCTAACTTGAAGGATATTGCTAGAATAAAAGTTCAGGAAGACTTTGAAGCAGAAATGCAAAAAACTTTAAGTGTAAATATTTGAAATGATATTGGTAGTTTAGATGTATGCATAAAGAATTTGAGGAGACATTTTGAGATAGGAAAGAATTTGTACATACAATGCACTAAATCAGAAATCCTAACAACTGAAGAGGATAAGAAGATCAGAGAGAAGTTAGATGCTATTACAGCTGAGACAAACACCTTGACAAGCCCTAATGTCAAGATAAGTTCTGTAGAGAAGAGCATAAGGAAATTGAAAGATGAAATCAGAATGTTAGCAGAGGAGAAGAACAGAAAGATGATCAGGGTTAACATCTTGAGAGAGCATGTCTCAATCAAGATATCAATTGTTGAAGATCAAATTGAGCAGTGTCTTTTAGCAAAGACATCATTTCAGAAGTTTAGCTTCAATTCCCTACAAGCTTGTCAAACAGCAGCATACGGATTGAGTACTCTACTCAATGTTGTTGAATCCATCAGGAAGATATGGGAGAAAGATTTTGAATCTTGGAAGTTAGAGTTTGTGATTGTGTTGCAAGCCTACCGGCTTTGCAATAACTGATAATAAGGTATAAAGTTTTTGAAATTTTTGTACACCCTGTCTTTGTCATTGTTGTCAAAGGGGGAGAGATAGCAAAAAATTGAATATATGTTGAGGAAGGATACTCATAGGGGGAGCTATTCTATGGAGTATGATATTGTATACATATTGTATAACTTTTGGCCACAATTTTGTATAAGTGTTTTTGAAGTTTTATTTGCACACTTAGCCAATTTTCCCATATGTTGCCACCAATGACAAAGGGGGAGATTGTTGGAAATTTGGATAATGTGGATGCATAGATGTTGTCATTATGGAAACATATGATCTCTATTGAGAGCGCAGAATTTGGAATGCAAGTATGGCAAGTTGAAGGAAGAAATTGTCTAAGTATGGATACAGTGATCCTGACAAAGCACCCGATGAAGATTTAGTTGGCGACGTCCACTAAAGCAATATTTTTGTTTGCACAGTTAACTAAATCTTCTATAGAGTATGAGGATACCCCATCTTAGTGTGCATAAAGTTTGGAGCAGTACGGACAAAGTTATTCAAAGTTTACCGAAGACAGTTTTTGCAAACAGAACAGTTTTGGAGACAGTATTAGCGAAAGAGTTAAGGGATTATTTTTGCTTGTCAAAATAATGACTTAACATTATGAAGGGATGACATCCTAGATGTTTACTCTTGGATAAATATTTTGGAAGCTGACCATGTAAAGTTATTAGCTTTAATAACTCATATATTAGGCATACTTGAAATGTAATGAAAGAGAAGTGTGATATGTAAAAAGAAAGAAAAGATAACTTGCGATAGTTGTTTATTGTGATAGCAGCAAAGGTTATTGATGCAAAGTTTTAAGAAGTACCATATTACAGTCAGAAACATTTTGTATTACCTATTTGGGCAGTGAGCTCAACTGGTGATCAGGTTTTGTAATCTAACTCCTAACAGGGTTAAGGCTTCTAACAAGGCCTAAAGTCCTTTAACCAGGATAGATCTACTATATATTGTAAATTAACTCCTAACAGGGTCCAATATCCCTAACAAGATACTTTTGATTAGTGATCTTTGTGGGTACCATCCCCACCAAGGTTTTCCCTTGGCCAGGGTTTCCTCGAGAACATATCATGCGTTATGAGTTCTTTCTATTTACTGCTATGTTTGTTAATCAGCTTGATAATCTTTGTATGCACTAAAGTAATCTGTTATATCCATAAGTGGGCAAAAGAAAAAGTTTGTGAAATACTGATTCACCCCCCCCCCCCTCTCAGTATTTCTTATTTCTAACAATCCTATGTAGATCTAGAGGCTAACATGGAGAATTAAATGTTTGTAAGGCTATTTGAGAGCTGACTGTTGTTGCATTTAATATTTGTTTGTAGTAGAAGCCAACTTGGCTTAGGAGTTAATTTTTTCTTCCAACCAACTTGTGGCTAAAGATTAGTATTTAAGGAGTGTTTGGGTAGTTGTTTAAGGGAGTCAGTGGAAGTAGCTGAGTAGACCTTGATCCTATGAGATATTGAAGATTAGATTGTTGTCTGATAGTTTGTAATAGTAGAGCTAGTGGTTTGCATGCTTGGAGGCTTGTGAACTCAAGTTCAGATTTGCCTTAGGGTTTCCATCAGTTGTTGATTTGTTTCAGAGCTGGACTAGCTGAGAGGTTGCAAAAATACTTTTGAATGTATTTGGCCCTAACCCAGAAGGCCTTACAACCGGGAATGTTAATGAAAATTCTGTTGAATCATTGTATTATTGTGTTATTCCACTGTTGGTGTTCGGCTACTTGTTTGGACTGTCCTTAATTGGATCCTCCTTACCTATCGTGTGTCAGTTTTAGCAACTTGTTTTTGGTTTCAGTTAGAAGGAAGGTTCAATTTTTCTACATTTTAATGGAAAATTGACTCTATGCCTAATGGATTTGAATAACACAGGTGATATGAATTTTTTAGTAGGAAAACACCTCTAAGATGTCACCAAAAATGTTACCCAATTTAGCATCCAACTAAAATAGCTAGAGCTAGACAGGTTTCTTCAATTAAGGTTAAGATGTATAGAGTTTAGTTTGTTGATTTCATGAGTTATATCTCGTTATGTACATCCAAGTTTCAACCAAAAAAAGTAAATACATGTAAGGAAGTACATATATTTTGGAAAAGTAATATTTTTATTTATTTATAAGTGCAATATGTCTCACACAAGTTCTGAGAATAGCTAAACTGGAAAAAAACACTATGAAAAATAAATATGCATTTAAAGGAAATGACATATAAATGAAGAGGGGACCTGTCATTGCCTATTTAATGACTATTCCCATGGTTTCATGTTGATCTTTATCCCCTTAACTCCTAAAGTTTCCTTGCCAGCCAGTTACCTATAGGGGTGTGAGAAAATTTGCTAGACCTTGGGGTTACATCATCATATATATGCAAAAAGATGATAAATGCATATTTAGATTTCATAAGGTATCATACCAAAAAGAAAATATGTTGTGTATTATATGATTAATTTAAGGTTGTACTCTTACCAAGTTTTATTCTCTATAAATCAAAACCATGATCCAAGGACTTGATGAACAAAGCAAACATTCAATCATAATGAAGAGAAATGGACAAAGATAGTAGTCATATTTCTAAGGTGTAGTTAGTGACTAGTCTCAAGACTAAGATCAACACTGCCTTGAATATGAGTAATGTCAGGCTATGGTATTTCAATTTGCATGGAGATTTAATGAATAGTGTCCTTTAATTAGGACATTAAACCATAGAGACAACTATAGAATACTCCAGTGACACATATGATGGTAGTACAAATCATTGGAAAGTATAGTACCACATGATCAGGAAACAATAGCTTTGATACTTTTGATAAAACATAATGATATATGGTTTCAAATACAATCATATGGTAATGACAACCACATCTAAGCATAAAATAACAATGGTTCTATCATAAGGGGCAAAGAAATTCAATGGAACAATAACATTGATATAGATACACCATCACAATAGTGATCAATGAGATTAAACATGGATATAGATTTTGATAAGCATAGAGAATGCATCCAGTTTACCCATTAGTTGAGACTCCAATGTTTTGATCACATAGATTTCTATAGGATCATGAAAAGAGATGCTAATTTATATTCCATGGCTTTGGTATAAACATGAATTTAATGTTGGTGGTACAGTGCAATCAGTCTCCTCATCGATGCAAACTATGAGATCAAATATTTCAAAATAAATCAAGTAAGTAGATTCAAGATGCAGTTGAAGCCTTAAGATCATGCTATATAAATATAGTGTTGTAAAGATTACAAGATCAGGACATTGGTATTACCATTAGAAACAATGAAAAATAGTGAAAAAAGGACATTGTTATAGACATTGCATTAAGAATACCATTATAAATGATGCACTCACATTGAGAAAGACAATAATAACTACAATAATAAGACCACCATAAATAGAGGAAAGGAACATGCATTAAGTTTGTTAGGATTTGGTAACACTGAGAGAGGGGGGGTAAATTAGTGTTACAACACTTTAGTGAGTTCTTAAAATTCTTTTTCTTCCTTAAGCAATAAATAAATATGTAACAAAAAATGAACAACCATGCAACAAAGATAAACATAGAAGAAATCATAACACCATATTTTTTTTTGAGGAAACCCTGGTGGGGATGGTACCCATAATATTCTGCACTATGAATCTTGAAACCTTGTTAGGAGTTCTAGCCCTGTTAAGAGATGATTAATACAATATAGGAAAATCCCTGTTAGGGGATGTATACAATAAGATACATGTTAAGAAATTGACCCTGTTAAAGGTCCTAGCCCTGTTAGAGGAAAACAAACCCTGTTAGGGGGTACAATAGGTGCAACAACACTTACAACAAATCTATTGTCTAGAATACAAAGAGTTAACAAAGTATCTCTAGAATAAATGCTCTTGTTCTCCTTCCTCTTGATCTCTACTCTTCCCTTTATATGTCTTCACAATTTGCATCTAATATCATTACATCCATATATCTTCATCTTGTATCATCACACACTTTTACAAAAGTGTTTATATATTTCTACCATGTTAGGAGTATAATTACAAAGCTAGTCGACATTATTCTAGCTAAACATCATATTAATTCAAGTGCAATTGCATGCTTCATTAACATCCTCAGTCGACCTCAAATCCAAGATAGCATCCAAAATTAACTTTCCAAACGCTCACAAAGTTAGCCTCAATGATCGCTAATATGGTATGCTTTGTTTACTATCTTTGCATCCAATCAACTGAACATATCTCTCTGATCCATCAATATTAACATGTGACCTCACACATATGTTCATTGGTTTCCTAAAAGCATTCCATTAAGATTGCATGCCTTAATAAAACTTATGTGAAGCTCGCTAAGATTTTTTGTTAGACTGGGTTACTGAAACAGTCTGTGGCCTTAGGCATTTTCCAATCAACAACTGTATTCAAACATAATCGTCATATCCAATATGTGTGACCATAAAACTAATAAGTGTCACCATAAATGACAAAATTCCATACATGTGCATGTGTTGTCCACTTGCCAACAATCTCCCCCTTTGGCATTAATGGTAACACTTAGTGAAAAATGACTAAGTGCATCATCAAATCAAAAAAGTAAAAGGAAATATAATGACAAAAATTCAACACATAAGAATCCAACACATAAACTTAAAAAATTTCTCTTTATTTATGTTTTTTGTACTTCATATTACACACACAGATTTTCTCTCTTTCTCACTTCACTTGTGTCTCACTTCTCTCCCCATTACAAATGTTCACTCTCCCTTACATTGTGCTCTCTTCCTCACATTACATTTGGAATTTTTCACTCCATCTCTCCCCCTTCGACATCAATGGAAAAGGGTGCCAAAATGTCAAAAATCAGTGAACAAAACAACAACAAAAAGGTTAGAGTATGAAAAATCATAGCTTAATTGTCTACAACACATCTATGTTGTTGGTCTTCAAAATCTATATATCATCATCCCATGCTGCTTTTTTTACCTCTTCCACCTAAATCATTCCACTAAGAATGAATGTGGCCTTGTCTATTGTATCTACAATAGTAGGCACTAGTTCCTAAAATGTTTTCAAGCCAAGTTGTAGGTCCTCATTGGTATTTTCTGAAACACCGATCTTTGGAGTCAAAAAGTTCTTTAATTCTACAAATCTCCTCTGAAGTCTATCTTTCTCCATTTGTAAGGTATGGATTTTATCCATAATCCTGTTAACTTCCTTATTTATGTCCAGAATTATCTTATCTCTAATATATTTAGAGAGTTTTTCCAAAGCCTCTTCATCATATGCTATGATATCTGATATACTCTTTACATGCTCATGCGAAGTCATGCAAAGTATATAGAGATCTTTTCCATCCTTAAGACAAGACTTGATTGTCCTTTCAGTGGAAATCAATGTATTAAGATCACTCTTGATCCCATCAAGAGTATCTTTCATCCTTAACCTCTTAAAATCATCAATAATTTTTATTCTTGTTGCTTCCTCTAATTCATCAAAACTTTGTTCTACTATACTTAGAACATTATCTAGATATCAATAGGATCTCCAGTATCTATAGGAGGTGTAATAAAAAACTTACCTAAAACTTGTGTGGCCTATTGAATTATCTTTGAAGTCTTGTCACTCTTGTCACTCTTGTCACTCTTCTTTTCAGATTTCTCCTTTACCTTAGCAAAAGTAAGTACTAACCATTGCATCAAATCTGATACATCCATGTACTCTAGGTTAGTTGGAAATGATTGGGAACCACTTTCCAACAAACTAGGTGTAGAAAAAGGAGTGATAGGTAGTAATCATTTTTCACTGGGAGTGCTAAGTGTTTGATCCTTTCCCTTTTCTTATTCCTTTTCCTTTTCTTGTTCCTTCTATTTTTCTTCACCTTTCTCTTCTACAACCTACTATTTTTCAAGAGTTTTCTCCTTTTCTTGCTCTTTTTCAGTTGATTCCTCTTGAGCGATCTTGGGAGGCTCAAGATTCTCCACTATTGTATTAATTTTGGCCAATGTTTCAGTCATCTAAAATGGATCAGATGTATCCTACTTTGTGTTCAATGAGATCCCAACATTATCCATATAAAAATATGGTAAGGTAGTATCTACTACCTCTAAATCTTTAGGAACTACAACTTCTTTTGTAAGTTTGGCAATTCGGGGCTTAGTAGAGATGATTACTGGGGTTGGAGTCCTTGTAGACTTGCCAATATTAGATCGCTCCTCAAGGAGTAGCTATCCAAACTTTTCATGTGTTTCTTTTTCAACCTCTTCATACTTTTGGGCCATAAACTTGATGATTCTAGTTTTGATCCTTAATTTTGGCCTTAACTTGTCAAGCCAATTTACCATCTCATTCCCTGTCATGGTAGGAATATTCTACAAAAGGATATCTTGTCTCATCTTTGTGTCTTCATCCAAGGCTCCCTTCTTCCTTTCTTCTAATCTTTCAAATAGTTCCTTATTGATTTGACTTTCTATTTCAATCAAATTCTTCTTCAAAGTAAGCATATGATCCACAACTATGTCCTCTATCTTACTTTTTGTTTCCTCATCATATCTGTCATAATACCATTCAATAGAGACTAGTTTAGCTTCATTTATTTCTCTTCTCTCCAATACTCTCAATAAAGGTTTGAACACATACCTTTTTTCTTCCTGACCTTTCTTTTGCACTACCTCTATCGCTCTCTTCTTGTTTGCTTCAATTGCTCTTAAGTTAGCCTCTTGAAGTTTTATATCTTTCTCATCTTCTTCTTCCTTCTTATTTTGTTCATAAGTCTTCTCTATATCCTTTGTTTCTATTACATGAATTTCTTCTTCTTGTGTATGTTCTTCTGCAACCTTTTGTTGTTTATCCTTCCTTTACGAAGATGGAGGAGTATAAGATGTTTTCCTCTTTCTACCTGGTCCAATAGCCATGGCCTTTGGTCTAGATTTAGGATGTGTTGTACCTTGTGTAGCTTCCCTTGCAGATTTCCTCTACAGTGTTCTCCTAGTAGGTGTAGGAGTGTCATCCTTTTCCTTCTCTTCTTCTTCTTCAACCTCCACCACTTGAGGTATTTCAATATTAGGCTGAGGAGGGGGAATGTTATGTTTCTCCCTAAGTTCTACAACCTTTTCTCTAATAATTTTCATTTCTTCTTTTGTGATTCCATGTTGCCCTACTATTTTGTCAACAAGGGTCAAATTTTCTTTCGCTTCTTCCCTTTACTAGCTCTTCCTTTACTACTGCATATTTTTCTTCATATGTGCCCTATCTAGGAGTATTGGAGTCTTTGGGGGACTGAAAATTATATTGAATGTGTAATTCCAAAATGGTGTAATCAACTTCATAGCCCATAGGGGTATCACATGAAGTTCTACATTCAACTGCTTCAAAGCATGTACTATCAGTTTCCACCATGAAACAAATGTCATCCTTATACTTGTCAACTAATCTCCAATATGTTATTTCCCTTTCATGCATTTGCTTCTGAAAAAGTTTCATCATGCCTACAACTTCAACATGCCTATTTCTTTCATCACTTCTCATATAGAAATCACTAATCATCTGCATAGAACATATATGATATCTCAATATGTACATGTTAGGAAATATCCTCATTACATGAAAGAATATATACATGATCAATGACCTAAATCTGAAATGAGTAGTTCTATTGTTCTTTATTCCTGTAAGGTTTTTCATTAGTTGTTGTCTTAAGACCTTGCATAGGTCATACTATTCATCCTCAACTACCATTTTTTATGCCATGTGAATGAAACTGGCTTACACACTATTCAATCTACTACTATATTGAAATTTTAATCCCAATATCATCGCTACTAACTTGACATCTTCTTGCACAATATCATTTACTGTCATAGCTATTTTATTCCACTTTCTTTTTCTCAATTTCTCCACCTCAAACCTTATGTTCTTCTCAGTTGTAGGTACTTTACCTGTCATAGGTAATCCAATGATCTCATGTAGAATTTCCTTGGTGATTTTAGTGGGGGTACCATCAATCCATATGAATTCATCATGCATTTTTCTCAATACAATCTTAATCTAGTCTTATTCATCAAATTCATATCTTTCCATGAATTTCACTATTGGCAATCTATGTACTTTCCTGCATTCTTCTTTCAGGGTTTTGTCTGCATTATACAGCCCTAGAATTTCATCATAGATCTCAGAGGTGCCTAGGAATTCAATTTTTTTGTGAATATACACCCTGATGTCTTCAAAATGAAGAACACCAATCAGAGTGTGTGAAAATGCACCCTCTTGATCCTCTTCAGTAGATTTGAAGGGATGAATCTTAAACTTATACCTATTGCTCTCAAGCACATTGAAAACCTTAGGATTATCCATTCTAACTACTCTACTATTGCAATTGACAAAGATTTATTGAGATAAATACAAATACCTAGCTCCTGTGGTTGTGTGAGGGTTTTTTTAACATAGCTGCAAACACTTCAAGCTTTAACTAATGCTCCAAAACCTTCAATTATATCTGATCTCCATGAAAATGGTAGATAATTCAACTACAACGTTAATCTTATAGGCAATTTGGCACAATTCCCAAAATCTATTCATAAAGCTACAAGAAACATGTGCTGGCTCAAACTATTAGAAATCCTCATAGACATCTCAAAAATTGATGCAACCTTATAAAAGATCCCATTACACCATACCTAAGATGCTTCCAAGCTCACACAAGTCAACTCATCCATATAGGGGCTCTTTATCTAACTAGTGATAGTTTGTCATGCTCCCCCTAAGGCATACATTATCCATCATGAAGATGGTGAAGAAATGCACCCTATAAATGATTCAAAAAGAATCTTAGGACTATTGTGAGTGATTTCATTTAGATCTTCATCTTTATTGACCTTAGATTCCACAGTTTCCTTCTGTTTGACCCATTTCTCCTTAAATTCTACTTTCACCTCTATTAGCTCTTGATCTTCTTTATTCAACTTATTTTCCTTTTTGAGTGGCCCAAAGGACTTCTCGAATGGTCCTATATATCTCACTACATGTCCACCATCATTACACTTGGAACATGTTACCTTATTCTTAGGTTTCAATTGGATATAATCAATTTGCAACTTACAATACTTAGCAATATGACCAAATTTATTGCATTTGTAGCATACAATCTTTCTAGTTCTGGAAATAGGTTTCTTAACTTCTTCAACTATCTTGTTAGCCTCATCCTTACTAGAATTAGAAACATTATCTTGCATAATATCATTTGTTTTACTTGTTTCCTTATCCTTAGGTTGTCTAAATTTAGCATCTTTACTACATTCACCTTTTTTCATCTTTGTCTCATTCAAGCTTTTCTTGTTTCTTCTTAATTAAATCATCCAAGTGATCAAATGTAGGTCTTCTAGATCTCATATCTATTTTTCTACATTCTTTTATCTTGTGTCCATATAAGTAGAAATTAAAACAAAATCTAGTAAACTTGGGCTTAGGAGTACCTTTTTCATTTTGCTTCTTTGATTGATCTTCATGGCTGCAATCCTTGTCATTTTTCTTACAAGGAGGTTTCTTAGGTTCTACTATAACAACCTTAGATTATAACTTTTTAGGTGAGTTCAGATTCACCAAAACTCTATCTTTTCTTTGATCAAGAATGTCAGTAAATCCAACTCTTGTCTTATCTCCAACATGCTTTTGCATATCAACTTTATCATCCAATTTATGTCTGTTCTCATGAAGTTTCTCTATGTGGCCTTTAGTCTAATCAAGTTCTATAATAATGGTAATTCAATATCTCTTTATCTTTTCATACTTTGTCTTTAATGCACTTAGTCACTTTCCAAAGTTTTCATCCTATCCCTTGTACTTGATAATTCATTTTGCAACTTTTCATTTACCTCTTTTTTAGCATCAAGTTCTTTCACCAGGTTCAATTTTGTGATCTCCAATTCATCCTTCAAGGAATCATTTTCATGCTTCAGCTAGTCAATCTGATCTTGATCTTATAACTCTTCAGTTTGTGCTTCCATAAGATCATCTCTCAATTTTCTCTCATGTTCAAGTTGTTGCTTCAACTTCTTGATAAAGTCATTTGCATTCCTTAGCTTGTACTTTAGATCCACTCTATTTGCATTAGCAATGTCCACATCTTCCAAAGCTATTTCATAATTCTTCTTCAAGATTTCCAAATCCATCTTGATCTCCCCACAGCTATTAAGCTTTTCCTTCAATAACATGATTCTCTGATACCAACTGTTAGGATTTTGTAACACTGAGAGGAGGGGTGAATCAGTGTTACAACACTTTAGTGAATTCTTAACCTTCTTTTTCTTCCTTAAGTAACAAATAAAGATGCAATAGAAAATGAACAACCATGAAACAAAGATAAACATATAATAACTCAACACCATATTTGTTTTTGAGGAAATCTTGGCCAATGGAAAATCTTGGTGGGGATGGTACCCACAATATTCTGCACTATGAATCTTGAAACCTTGTTAGGATTTCTAGCCCTGTTGAGAGTTGATTAATACAATATAGGTATATCCCTATTAGGCAATGTATAAAATAAGATCCATGTTAAGGAATCAACCTTGTTAAAGGTCCTAGCCCTGTTAGAGGCAAACAAACCCTATTAGGGGTGTACAATAGGTGCAAAAACACTTACAACAAATCTGTTATCCAGAATACAAAGAGTTAACAAAGTATCTCTAGAAGAACTCCTCTTGTTCTCCTTCCTCTTGATCTTTGCTTTTCCCTTTAGATGTCTTCACAATTCTCATCTAATAGCATTACATCCATATGCCATCATCTTGTATCATCGTTCACTTTTACAAAAGTGTTTATATATTTATACCTTGTTAGGAGTATAATTACAAAGCTAGTCGGCATTACTCTAGCTAAACATCATATTAATTCAAGCACAATTACACACTTCATTAACATCCTCAGTCGGCCTCAAATCCAAGATAGCATCCAAAAATAACTTTCCAAACACTCACAAAGCCGACCTCAATGATCACTAACATGTTATGCTCTATTTACTGTCTTCACATCCAATCAATTGAACATATCTCTCTAATCCATCAATATTAACATGCGTGACCTCACACATATGTTCATTAGTATCTCGGAAGCATTCCATTAAGATCACATACCTTAATACAAATTTTGTGAAGCTCGCTAATCTTTTCTTTCAGACTGGGTTACTAAAACAATCTGTGGACTTAGGCATTTTTCAATTAACAACTGCATTCAAACATAATCATCATATCCAATATGTGCAACCATAGAATTGATAATTATTTCCATAAATTACAACATTCCATACATGTGCATGTGCATACATGTGCATATGTGTGCATGTGCTGACCACTTCCCAACAAAGGTACCATTGCTACAGAAGATAGATTTAAATCAGTGATACATTTTATAGTAGCAAACACATTCAAATACAACATTAGGTGTTACTGATAATAATGGTTTTTATTGTTCAAATACAATCATAATTATCTCCAAAAATTATGAAAATAGCATTGGTGTGTAATAAAGCAAATGAAAAGATAGTCATGGAGTTTCTAAACTCATATTTTTTAAAAATAAATAATGAAGATTGAAGATCACCAAATTTTAACTTATTAAATATGCACAAAGAACTCCAACATTATAAAACATGAGGAGTATAGGATCTTCATCTAGGAAATCACTTAGATCATGTTGTTCTTAAAAATAAGGATGATGCTTCTTCACTTTCAAGCTCAAGGTTTAGCTCAAACTCAGGAGTTCTATTATCTAGCATTGGTACTACAAATGGAAACTCCAAAAATCATTTGTACATGGCAATTTGGTGTCATCTTCATATTCGACACATCACTTACATAGATGGCATGATTCAAGAGGCTCTTAAGATGGTACTATAACAAATAGGACAATAAATGACCAAGATTTCCACAAATTAAGCCCCTCCTCACCTTTTAATGGAAAGAGTACAAGACCAATAATTAATCTCCAAAATCATTCTAAAGGATTCTTGCAAACTATTGAGGAAACCATTCAAGAGCTCTGGACATAAGCTATGACGTGGGAAAGAACCCTCAAAATTTTATTTTACTAAGGATGGATATGTGCAAATGAAAACTAAAGGAATAAGTAAAGGTAAATACACTGGTTTTGAAATCCTCTAGAAGGTGTCCAAGTACACGATTGTGCTAGGGCACAAAATATCAAGAAAATCTAAACCCTTGTTCTAGCATCAAAATACAAATAAAAGAATGTATGCCACTCATAATGAGGATTTTTAATGAATGGAGATTTAAAAAATTTAAGCAAAGTTACATGAATAGATCCTATGACAAAGAAAGTATACAGTGTAACAAAACAAAGATATCATGCAAAGAAATTTATAAAGAACTCAATTTTTTAAATGGAGATATTTAGAAATATTAAGTTTTCATTGTTTGCAAATGAATAGGGAGCTCGAGGGAAGACTTTATTTGTAAAACAAGGAGCCTACCTACAGAATAGAGCCTTTGTGATGCAACAACAAGAAATCACCATGAAATCCATCTACAAATTCTCCATGAAACTCTTATCTCAAGGTGGCACTCCAAGAAAATGAAAATGAAAAAAATGAAGAAATTAGGGTATTATGCATTTTAGTGTTTGCTTCCCTATAACCATGGAGAAAAGACTTTTGGGTCTTTGTGCTTTAACTTTTCCTTTGTAATAGATGTTGTGGGCTTTGTGAATGATTTGATGTCCTATACGATAAAAATTATGTATTACTTTTATATTAGTATTGGTTGGTTGAGTAATATGTTCTATATTACTTAATCAATAATAATATAAAAGTGTATTTTTATTTTTTCCATCTTTTACATGTAATAATAATGTAATTTAATATGTATTACTTGGTGTGTTCTATAAATCTTGTGATAAAATATTAAAACTTTTAAATGAAAAAATGGGAAATATGTTCTCAAGGGTTTTTTAAAAAAATTGAAGATAGGTTGAGTTATAACTGAGGGGGAATTTATTTTTCACATGTGCTTAATGGAGAGGGGGTTTTCTTTTCCTTCATGAGTTAGGGAGTAGTTTTAAAGAGTTTAAGAGAGGTTACCATCAGGTGCATGTTAGTTGGGATTTCCTGATGAGTTAGATACCACTTTGGAGGAGGTTTGAGGTAGTTTACACCATGTTACTTTCAGTTGCATCCCTCTTTTTGTGGGATTTTTATTCATATCTGATCCAAGGAGGTTTTTCAAGTTTTTATGCATTCTTGATGAAGACAACGAGGAGAGATTTTAGTTCTATGATCACTTAGACTTGAGTTCACCATGCAGTTCACTTTGGGGTTGATTGGTAGCCTTTCTATAAGGTTTTGTTTTATATTCTTTGTAGGGAGTTCTTTTCTTTTCTGGGGCACATATTCTGGCTTTTTGAAGCTCTTTCATGCTTTAGTATTGTATTGGGGCTCACATGATTTCAAGTCCTATAACAACTTGTTTCTTTGATTTTAGAATAAAGAGTAGAATTTTCCTTCTTATCATTATGTTATCAGCTTATGGTTATGTTTGTATGATTTTTAGTATTCTAATTTGTGGAGATTTCTTCCCCTCCTTATAATTATTGATATCTTGGGTATCAACTTGAAAATCTTCTTCAATTTCATCATCATCTGAGATATTAGGTTCGTTGACTTCTTTAATATTCGGTACATGTTGTGAATCTTGTAGTTATGATGATACACCTTCATCATTTTGACCACAAACATTACCAAAGTATGAAGTTAACATTATAGTTCTGCATTTTTCTGGCCTATTTTGGCATTTTCCACATTTATGAGTCTTACTCTTCTTCTTGTTTGACACATCCAAAAAAATAAAGGCTACAAAAAATTATCTATGATTAAGAAGCAATAATAGACTATATGATTCATTGGCCATAGGGCCTAAAATATAGATGTCTAAGGTATCCCCACTACAAAGAGATTGAGATGAATAATATTATAACACTTTAAAAAATGATCACTTACCTTTAGATTCTTACTGAGTAATCTTAAGGAATATAGATCAAAATAGAGAAGAAATGCAATGCTCTTTATTAATCATATTATGTTGTAATAGATAATTTCCATTGTGATTGATTTCTAAACAACAATATGATATTGTATAAGTACAAGAGTGAACAATTATAATTGTGAAAGGACATGACCATACGTGACTGGACAGTCACGTAGGGTCATGCCTTTTCACAATGATAATCATTTATCAATCAGCTTTATAATGATATGGTTTACTGTTTTAACACTTAACATATCATTTGTGGTATTATCATGATTATCATCTTTGGTGATAGGTCACAATATGTATATGTATCATGACTGCAGTCACAATACATATACATATCATGACTGGTATTCACAATAGTAATGTAGGTTACAGTATGTATCTGTATCATGACTATTATCATAGTCAAGATACACATACATGTCGTGATTGATACAAGTCATTGTATGCAATGATTTTGTCACTGCTACCATAGTCACAATAACCATTTTGATTGATCTCATTCGACTATATTTACTTCATCATGAATATATATATTTATGATATGAACACACACACACACACACATATATATATATATGCCTATCAATATTGATATGCATATATAAATATATATATAAGCTCGTATCTTTTCCATATAATATTTTGAGCATTTGAATACTTAAATACTATAGAAGATATTTTCACAACACTCTCTCTTAGTAAGAGAGGATTTAAGTTGTATCTCTCAATGCAATAGTACGTCATCAACCAACACAATTTGGGACAACATAAAGAAGTCATTAATCATGATTAATACTCATTTTTTTCAATATCATGATGTCTGACACAATCCAGGACAACCCTGTTAGGGTGTCAACCATGATACAATAGTTATCACACAATATAATAATAACATAAGCACCAAGATATATGACACATTCTAGGACAACCTTGTTCAGGTGTCAATCTTGAAGCTTGGTAACTATTATCAAGATCATCACCTTGAAATAGTAACCCCAATTATTTACACAGAAGATCGTCATCTTCTTTGAACACAAATGAAATATTTTAATATAACTTTATTTATATATTCATGAATACAAATTAAAAATTAGGAATTGCATTCCAACAAGTTTTAAAGTTTAGTCATACCAATTTTTCTCCTGAAATAATCTATCTTTAATTTTGTAAGAGGTTTGGTAAATATGTCAGCATTTTGTTCTTTAGTGCTAATATAAACTAGTTTAATGATGTTCATGTCAACCATGTCTCTTATGTAGTGGTAAGGAACCTCTTTGTGTGTTTTGATCGATTATGGAAGACTGGATTCACTGAGAGTTTGATGCAGCTTTGATTATCACAATGAATGATGGTAGGTTTCAAGGGTTTTCCAAAGAGATCAAACAATAGATTCCTTAACCAAACTGCTTCTCAAGCTCCCATAGAGGTAGCCATGTATTCTACTTCTGTGGAACTCTGAGCAAAAACTAATTATTTTTTTCTAAACCAATATATCATTGTTGATCTTGAACTGAAGCAACATCCTGTGGTACTCTTGCGATCTGTGGACTTGCCCGCCCAATCTAAATCTGAGTAAGCCTGAAGTTCGTTTTCAATTTTTTCATATTTCAAACCAAGTCCAATAGTCCCTTGTAAATATCTCAATATGTGTTTAGCAACCATTAAGTAAATTTTCTTAGGTTCACACATGAAGTGACTCGGTACATTTTTTGCATAACAGATGTCAGGAAATGTGTTTACTAGATACATGAGGGATCTGTAGGTTCAAAATCTTCCGCTTCACTTTTTAGCTTGTGTAGATTTGTTTCCATTGGGGTAGCCCATAGTTTATAATCCATCATTCCAAATATGGTTAGGATGTCAGTGGTATACTTTTCCTGATTTAAGAAAATATGATCTTCCTTTTGCCAAATTTCTAGACCTAAAAAATAGTGTAGTAGGCCCATATCCTTCATATCAAACTTAGCTACCAGGTCTTGTTTGCATTTAATAATCAGGTGATCTTCTCCCATTATAAGGAAGTCATCAACATAAAGGACTAGTATTATCATATCACCTTTTACTATTTTGAAGTAGATGTTAGGGTCTTCTATTCTCTTGGAGTACCCTAGTTTGGTGAGATAGTTGTCTATCCTTTCATACCATGCTTTGGGGGCTTGTTTAAGGCCATAAAGAGATTTTTTTAACTTACATATATATCGATCTTTATCATGTGTGATAAATCCTTCTAGTTTCTCTATGTATACTTCTTCCTTAATTTTCCTATTTAGAAAAGCAATCTTGACATCCATTTGGTGTACCTTCCATCCTTTAGATGTTGTAATTGCAAGAATGGTTCTTGCAGAGGTGTATCGAGCTATAGGAGAAAAGGTTTCTTCATAGTCAATCCTAGCCTTTTGTGAGAATCCTCTAGCAAAAAATTGGGCTTTGTGTTTTTCAATGCTGCCATCTGGTGCATATTTAATTTTGAATAACCATTTTGAAGAGACAATTGATTTGTCTTTGGGAATGGCTACAACATCCCAAACATCATTTTTTAGAATGGATTGATACTCTTCAATCATGGATTCTCTCCAAGCTTGTTTTTTCAATGCTTTTTCAACACTGTCAGGTTCAGATTTTGTAAGCTCAGTCAAAAGGGTAGTATAACATTTTTGTGTCCTTGTTCTCTTGTTTTCTCAGAATATTTGATCTAGGTCTACATTATTTTCTTCAAACATCTTTCTTTCCCATAAGGGTCTCTTTTTGTTGTTTGATATTTCATTATTCTCAACATTTGGACATGTAGGTTCAATATTTGAAGGTGTAAGCTCAATATTTGAAGATGTAGGTTCTGAATTTATTGTATTATTCTCTCTTCCATTCTTAGTTGTAGGATCTCTATCTAGATCTGTTATGGAATCATCCTTAGTGTCTATGGATATGAATTTTTCTTCAAAATTTTCATCGCTATTGATTTCTATAGATCTTTGGCCTGGGATATAGATTCAATATCCCTTAGTATCCTCATATACCCTATGAATATACCCTTCTTTCTAGAGGGTTCTAGTTTAGTTCTCTTTTCTTTGGAAAATGAATGTAAACAAGACAACCAAACATTCTTAGATGGCTTAAGTCTACTTTGTTTCCTATAAATACTTCTTCTGGTATAGTATTTTCTAGGATAGTATGAGGAAACCTATTTTTGTATGTATACTATTGTGTTTACAGCTTCAGCCCAGAAGGAGATGTGAATGTTTTGGTCATGCATCATGACTTTTGTTCCTTCAATGATGGTTTTATTTTTTCTTTTCACTACTCCATTCTGTTGAGGATTATATGGTACAGTATACTCCCTCTTAATCCCAACAGATTTGTAGAATTATTTAAAACTATCAAAAGTATATTCACCTCCATTATCAGACCTTAGGGTTTTTATTTTCTTTCCAATTTGATTTTCAACTAGTGCTTTGTATTATTTGGAACTTAAATAGAACTTCATTGTATTCTTTTAGTTTTAGGAAGTATATCCAGGTTCTTCTAGAGTAGTCATCAAGAAAGATTACATAATATAAGGCACCTGCCAGGGAGTGAGTTGACATAGGACCACATAGATCCACGTGTGAATAAGTTCTAATACATTTTTTTATTTGTGTTCACTTATCGGAAGGACCCTTTTGTATTTTTTCCTAAGGCACAACCTTTGCATATACCCAAATTTTCAAGTTTAAGATGAGGTATCCCTGAGGTGATTCTTTTTAGGATTGGAAGAGTACTATATCTAATATGGCCTAACCATTTGTGCCATATCTCATTATTGTTTTGAACTTAATGGATTAAAGAAATTTTTTGTTCACCACATAATTTATATAGATTTCCTTCCCTAGATCCTATAGTAATGGCATTCTTGATGTTGGAATTTTTAGTCCAGGGAAGAACTTTATCTTCATTGAATGTGAATCTATATCCTTGATCATGTAGTCCTGATTTGGAGATTAGGTTTCTTTTTATTCCAGGCACATATAATACTTCCTTTAACTATAAGGTCACTCCTTCTCTTATCTTGATTGAACAAGTCCCAATTCCTTTCATGAGATAAGTAGAGTTGTCACCAATTGTAATTTCTTCCAAGGAGTTTCCTTTAAAGGTTTTGAATTGATCCATGAATCCAGTGATATATCTGGAGGCTCCACTATTAATTATCCAAGTACTTTTATTTGAGTTGAGCTCACTTGAAAAAGCTAGGAAGAAGAGTGAGCTTTCCATTTCTTTGACTTTAGTTAGTGCAACTTGAATTTTCTTCCTTTCTAGACAAAA
>BSBK01007093.1:100000-260390 GCA_027943335.1 Chamaecyparis obtusa | reverse complement strand
TATATATGTATATATATATATATATATATGTATATATATATATATGTATATATGTATATATATATATATATATATGTATATATATATATATATGTATATATATATGTATATATATATATATATTATATATATATATTTCATTGAATTTTTCCTTCAAAGGATATATATATACAACACCAACTTCGGTAAGTATAATCATGTAGGTTTTCAATGTTAGAGTAATCATACTTTATGCTTATTAATTAAATCACTTTGGTTTAATTAATTAAGTCATTTATTACTCTATTTACTTAAGCTATCTTTTAGGTGCATTATAATTAATATATTTATTAATTATAATGTGCAACCTAGCTTTATTTTTTGCTTTATAGCTTTAGGGTTTTATTGTTCACCTATATGGTTGAACCCTTTGTACATTCTTTTTAGATAATCTTGGATCATAATAGCAATTTCTCTTTGCATGTCCATAAGATGTCTCTGGCTTTTTGGCCTCCATGATTTTTCTTGCTTCTGTGCTTTGTTTCTTCCATGTGACAGGGTTATGCATGCAGGTGTTCTTGGGAGATTAGTATTTCACCTAATCTAACATGGTATCAGAGCCATCTTGCTGCTCGCTGTTCATGTTTTGTTGAAGTGTTTCAGAAGCAGGAGGTTTTCAAGGGTTTCAGGATTTTTTTTGTGGATCTGGGGGGGAGCCAAAATTTGCTCACCTTGGGCAAAAACGGACACCACCATTGTGTCCAGAAGGCCAAGAACCCCTAAATCCATATAAAACTTGTCCATTTTGGACACAGTGGCATCTGAGGCAAAAATTTTTTGCATACCAGTGCCGTACGGCCCTGGCACGCACTCCGAGACGGCGATTTTCAAAAAAATTAATTAAATTTTTTTTAAGGGGAGGCCTCCCGGGCGCCACCCAGTGGCCACCCGGGCGCCACCCCGCGGCCTCCGCCGAGCCGCTTGCAAGCCACCGGGCTCCCTCCGCTCCGCCAGTCTGCGGCCTCCGCCGCTCCCGGCCCCGCCGCCCGCGCCCGCGCCCTCCGCTCCGCCGGCCCGCCCACCGCCGGCACCAGCACCAGCCCCTGGTCCCCCCACATGACCTGGGGTTTCCTGATTCAGCCCCCAGGCCCTCTGCTGACGTCAGCATGACATCAGCGGACATGCTTTTTAATTTTTTAAAAAAATTTGCATGTTTTTTTAGGGCTCTGTTTTTAAGGGTAATTGGGCCTTTTTTGCCATATCTTCTTCATCTGAAGGCGTATTTGGGAGTTTTTTATATCATCGGAAAGCTCTTTCCGAGACGAACGCAATTATGGAGGTTTCGTTCCGAGTTTTTTGCCTCGTTTTTCGTACCATGCTTTCGAAGGCAGGACTACTTTTTTGCCTTCCTGGAGCACCTGATGCTTTTTTTGGCATAACTTGCTCATACTGAGGAGTTAGTGGGCGAACGAGACATCATCGGAAAGATGATTCTAAGATGGTCATTTTATACACATAGCTTTTTCCCAGATTCTTCTTCCATTTTTCGCACCAGGCTGTTGAATTCAGAGGTTTTCTTTTTCAGGTGCCTGCCAGAGCACCTGTCACTGTTTTTGCCGTAACTTGAGCATACGATGGCATTTTTTGCCAAACGAGATATCGACAGAAAGCTGGTTCCAAGACCTTTCTGTTTTTTTCAGTTTGGTTGTTTGATTTTTCCATTTGCAGGGGTTTTCTGCCAGTCAAAGTCACGGGTACTTTTTGCATTTCGGACACTATATCTCTCACATCCGGGCTCAGTTTTCAGCAAACTTGGTATTTTCGGAAAGCTGGTTCAGTGTGCTATTCAGTGGAAGAGGTTATTTTTCCAGATTCTACTCAAGTTTTCACTCCTCTGAGTTATGAAGTTTATGCCCTCTGGTGGTGTGCTTGGTTCTACAGGTCCGGGGATCTCTTCTTCTGAGTTCATAGCTCACTCTTCTTTCTATCTTTTGAGCATTATATGCTTCTCTTCTGTTGCATTCTTTTTTCTGTAAACGCACTGAGATAAAGTGCCTACTTTTGCATATTTGGGATCTTGTACACCTTGTGTTTGTTTGTACTCGCACTCAGTTATAAAGTGCCATGGGGGGTTATGATGTTTTGCCTTTTGTGCTCATCCACCTTTGTCAAGTGAGTGTACCTTCCACGACATTAGCCTCATGTAGTTTGTGTCTATGACATCGCCCTTTATCCTGTGCTTGTACCTTCTTTTGCACATAGGTGTTCCTGTTTCTTCTTCTTGCAGATGTTTTTGGCATTGCATTTCAGTGTTCCTGTCACCCCGTTCAGCATTATGGGGGGGTTCACCTGTTGGCTCTATTGCTTCCTTGGTTCGGTTGAGTGATCTACGTATTCAGTTTTTGTTCCTATGTACTAGGCGGATGCAGTGGCTAGGCACCTATGCATTTCGGTGAGATGGATCATCTACTATATAGACACTCATTCATTCCTATTTTGGAGGTCACCTCTTGATTGATCAGCTCTTCAAACTTTGTCTTCTCTACCTGGTCATGCACTATTTCAGTGGGGGTTCAGCAGTTTCTTCTGACAGTGTTTGCAGCTTCATGCTTCGGAGATGCTTCATGCTCTTTCTTGTTCGTTTCTTTGGGACATTCCCTAGATGGGAGGCTTTGTTTCCTTCATCTAGTTTATTTTCTTGTACTGGGTACCTGATCAGGCCTTGTTGCCAGGACCCATTCTCTGCTTTCATAGCTGTGCTAGGTTAGCTTCCCTCTTGAGCTACGCTTAAGGGGGGTGTTAGAGTAATCATACTTTATGCTATTAATTAAATCACTTTGGTTTAATTAATTAAGTCATTTATTACTCTATTTACTTAAGCTATCTTTTAGGTGCATTATAATTAATATATTTATTAATTATAATGTGCAACCTAGCTTTATTTTTTGCTTTATAGCTTTAGGGTTTTATTGTTCACCTATATGGTTGAACCCTTTGTACATTCTTTTTTAGATAATCTTGGATCATAATAGCAATTTCTCTTTGCATGTCCATAAGATGTCTCTGGCTTTTTGGCCTCCATGATTTTTCTTGCTTCTGTGCTTTGCTTCTTCCATGTGACAGGGTTATGCATGCAGGTGTTCTTGGGAGATTAGTATTTCACCTAATCTAACATTCAATTTCCAATTTCCTAGATATAAATCTATGAAGTTTTCTACCTTGATACTTTAAAACTCTAATTGATTTAATTACTTATTTACCTAATGTTCTCAAACTAAAGAAAGACATACATTTTAACCAATCAAAAACCATCAACCATCTAGAAGACACAAAAAAACAATCTTTTCTGAAGAACGATTTGTAATAGACAGTTACAAACCCTACCTTAATTCAATAAATGATATGCAATAACGAGACCAATTCCAAAATCCAAAATCCAAGCTTTCAAAATATTCTTTAACTTCTAATCCAAACATATTCTCCAAAACCCAATAGACTTAATTTTCTAATGACCCAAAAACCACTAATATAGAAATTCAGAACTCTGAGCTAAAAGAATGCAACTCCAAATAACAAAATAAAACTCAAATGTTAAAATAAAATTAAATTGTTAACTCCAAATCACAAAAATTAGAACTCAACTACAACCTTATTTTTATCAAACCTTAATTTATTAAAATGAATTATTTTATTTAATTTTCCTCAACTTAAGTCACTTTAACTCAACTTTGATTTTAAAGGTAAAGTTTCTAAATTTATAATAAAGTACTTTTTAAGTTGCATGATTAATTATAATGAATAATAATATGCAACTCAACATTAAAATCATTTAACTATTTTTAGCATTTAAATATTAATTTTTTATTTAATAATAATTACATTCCTCAATTATTATTTTTACTTAATAATTAAATTATTTAATAATCATTAAGCCCTTTAATTAATATTTTTGACTTTTTGATTAAGTTTCTTTAATAACATTGGTATTTAATATTAATTCCTATTAATTAAATAGCCTTATATTAAATATTTCTTTTTTATCAGTAATAATAGTTTTTATTAATTAATGGTAAGGAAGGTACATTACAAAGTGCCATTTTCTTGGCAGATACGACCCAAAAAAAAGAATAACCTAGATTCCTCATCACTCCACATACTTTGCAGCAAATACAATAGGATCTGTAAATAGATCACAAAAAACAACAATAACCAAACTATAAAAGTAGCCAAAGAACCTAAACTTTGCCTCGAGCCTTAGTATGTGAATGAAGCGTCATGTCAAATGATGCATCCTTTGACCTCTATTCCTTTTTTCTTCTTTACAGTATGCCAACCATCTTCTACTCGAGCAACAAAAAACTCCCAACCAACAGATTTATTCTCAGTAAAATGCTCTTTCTCATCTACCTCTGAACCATCTTGTTGTACCTATTCTTTGCTACCCCCATTTTCCTAATGCACTTGGGAGCCCAGAGACTTAAATTTTTCTCTACCCTCAGAGTCCCCATGCCCACACTCTATTGAAGCTCCCTATCCTTCCCTACCACAAAGAAGGTTGTGTTTCTAGGTGCACCTCCTACGAGGTGGACCCTGTAGCATTTGTATCATTTCTCCCATTACAACTTGTGAGAATCTCTTTTGTTTCTCCCCTTTCTTCTCTACCATATAGTGTTGATCTGTCACATCTTTCCACCATGAAACAACCTTCTGTGATCACATTTTATCACATTTCACTGCCATGTGACTAGTCTGGAAACAAATTATGCATCTAAAGAATATACCTTTATAATCTAAGCATGTACCCAACATCCTTTAGAAGTTTTTATCTTGATTTTAGCAGGAAGACCATTAGCAATATCCATTTCTACTAATATACATGCAAAGGTAGAGTGATACAGATTTGAAGAATTTTCATCCACCATCAAGAAATTCCCTAGGGAATCCCCAATTACCTCAAGACAAGAATTAAACCATAAGTGAAGGGGAAGATTTGGGAGTCTTACCTAGATAGGAATTTTTTCAAACACTTCAGAGCTTGGGATGAAATTTGGATGCCAAGGTTTCAACATTAATGCAAACTTCTCTTCCAACCACCATACCTGGTTACACAAAAATCTTATTTTTGTCATGAATATTTTCAAAAACTACAATAAAGAAACCCTTAGAAATGGTTATATTTGAACCCAAACAATGAGGATGGGATCCAATTGTTAGAAATCTCTAGGCATGAAGTTGCTGTAAACTTGGCCAAAAGCCCTAAAACATCCGATCAAACCCAACTTAGAGAAGACCTGACAGGCTATGAATTACCTCTGTGTTAGCTGCATCATCCAAATTCATAGAAAACTCTTAGAGGAAATAGATATAGACCTAACCTCAAGTTAGATAGTCTTCTAAAAGCCTAGCCACTTCTGGGTTAGTCTACGTGACTTCAAACCCATAAAAGAATCCCTATTGTCTCTTATTTTGGTGAATTGAGCCCCATCATGACCTAGTTCATTGCGGTTCATTTTCATTGACCCCTCAACACTCTTCTTAGAACTTTCAAGGGACCCCAAAATAGGAGGGGCCCCCAAACCTGTAGGCTTTTCTTTAATTGAAGCAGGCAACTTGCACGTCGCTCCAAGTTCCAAAAACTTGTCTGTGGTCATCCATGGGCCAAAAACACTAGAGGTCCCTCCATGTTCAAAGTGAACCTCCCCGCTGCTACAATCACTCTAGTAGGAAGGAGCCATTCTCCTTCGAACCCCCACCCAACATAGTTGAACTTGTTCACACTATCAGGGGAAGACGAGATGTAGGAGATTTGGGGAGGGAAGAAAAAACCCTAGCCCATGCAGCAACAATGTTTGACACATCCTACAGCGCTACCATCTTTCTAAACAATATATTATCCACTATCTTTAAGGTATTGAACTTTGCCTTATATTTAATATTTCAAAATATATAAGATATAATTATTTAATCTCATAATTAATCCTATTTTTGGTGTAATTAAGTATTTAATAATTATACTTTACTTAAGTTTACGTAGGATAATGCATTTGCATATTAGTTGTTAGTGAGACACCTAGGAGTTTGCATTTGATTTTAGCACATGGTGTTGGAGAATTTCCACTTTAGGTGGTGATACTTGTCATCTCATGCCTCTTTGTGTGTGGGATCCACCTTTAGTGCTCTTATCACATTATATCATCCTCTCATTGTTGCACATACTTTGATGTACAATGGAGGATGATCCACCTTTGGTGGACATGTGATTACACCTTGTCTAGCTGATAGCTTGTCACTTGCATATCTTCTAGTTATCATACATTGCCTATATTTTCAAAGCACATCTATATTGTATACATCTATTATCCATTATCATTTGATCATTATTTATTTATTCATTTGATCATATTATCTTGTCTCTCTTATTTGTGCTATCTTTTGAGCTTCTAGATCTTGACATTACATTCATTGTCATAGGTAAATTCTTACATGGTATCAGAGCCATAGGAGTCTTCATTGCATAGATGTGGAGAGCAATTGTTGCTTCAATTTTTGGAGGGCCATGAACTAAATCTAGGATTGACATTTTTTGGGAGCATTTTGAGTAAGATTGGACCTCACCATTGCATTGAGGTGGCTGTTCCCTTAATGTTTTACTATAAATTTGCCTATCTTGGGCAAAATTCAAATTTGAGACAATTTTTTTTGCAAATCAGACCTCTAAGGCCTGATTTGTAATTGGGTAATATTCTTGGCCAAATTGTATTTCAGATCTATTTTTTGTTTCTATTTTCATCAATTAGTTTCAAATCTACAATTACTGTCAAATTTTTGGATTTTTGGATCAACAATTATTTTTTGGCAAAAAAATGGGCTTATCATGCCTGTGTATTGGACATAACAAGTTATTCGAGTTTTTGATCAGATCAGGCAACTAACAAATTGACATAGTTGTATAGGTCAGACCAAGTAGTGACACCCCGATGCGACCTCCAGTACCACACGACAGTCTAGCCCAAACTATCACCGACAAGCATACAACACAGTCTAAGTGAGACAAGATCCTTTAGCAACATAGGTGAGCTCTTTCTTTAACTGCAGAGAGCTAAGGGTTTTATATCCCCATGGCACTCCTTGTGGGCTGCATGTGGGATTAAATCCCATAGCACCGACTCATAGCTGAAGCCCAACTCGACGAGTTGTAGCCTCCAGCTCGGTTGCTATAGCTAGCTTACATGCACACACAAGCCTCCACATGGACCAGCATGCCATGTGAGCTCAAGCTGACACACCATACATGTGGCATCTACGTCAGCCAGCAGACAAGCAATAGCATTACGCCATGTGGAATTTTTGCCAATCAACTATTTTTTAAAATTTTTTGCATTTTTGTATAGTTTTTACTATGTTTAATTTGACGGCCTTCTAGCTATCATATGAAAGGTTTTTACTTTTGTTTTGACGGGTGCGAAGACATCAATTTTAACATAGTGATTAGGTCATCAGTCTGTGTCATTAATTTTGACAGTCGTTTGACCATTATTTTTGGGCAAATTTGCACTTCTATGATGGTCATTTGGACACCAATTTTAACCTCATGTTTTTCTGATGTCAGTGAGGTTTGAAAAATTTGCAGCCCTCACCATTTGCAATTTTGAATTTATAGTCTGACTTTGGGAGGCCATAACTTGGTCATCCGGGCTCCAAATTGCGTGCAATTTTTTATATTTTGGCTAGAAATTCTTGAACTTTTTAGTGGTGGTGTTATTTTCTGGTTTTAGATCACAAATTTTGCAGAAGTTGTAGTTTCTGGTGACTATACCTACTTGATCCTCAATTTTGCAACCTTATAGGCTTCATTCGGGCTCATGTGGACACATTTTCAGGTATCGTTTATTTTGAAAGTGTATAATTTTTTGAGTACTTTCTAGATTTTCTATCAGACTGTAGCCTTATTTGGGCAAAAATATCACTTTTAGAAATAGGTCTTTTTTGGCCTTGTATGATCATTCTAATGATTAAGATTTGATTTGATTATGAGAAATATTGATTTGATTCTGATTTAGCCTCATAAAGACAATTGTAAATTTCAAAATTAGAAGTCCACTTTGGCCCAAAATTGGCAAGTGGCAATTGTACACGCACTAGATATAAAGTGCCAAAATCATCATTTTTTTTAATTTTTTGGGGAGTGGGGGGTTCTTTGATTGAGATAATTGGGGGGTATCTTGTGTGTTAGTGTATCTCTCTTTCTTGTGCTCTTTCATTTTTGCATCATGGGTTCTAACTCCACATAACTATGCTACATGTGTAAAGATAATGTATGGAGCAAGTTAATAGGGTATGTGCAAGATCATGAGGGGCCAAACTATGCCCTTAACTCATTCAAAACTTTACAAAATTAAAAAAAAATACAAAATTTCCTTATAGTAGGCGAAGCATAGAATGTGACGCATTTTTTGGATTTCAAAAATGTTAAACCGTCTGAAAGTTATAGTCATTTTTCAATCAGTATATAAATCAGCACTTTAGAGGTAACTCAATTAGAAAATAACTAATAATTACTCACCGAATTCAAAATTTGACAGCAATTCTATGGATAGAAAGGTGATAATCTCCTTAAGATACCATTTTCTTTTCATCAAGTTTGGGTAAAAAAAAGTCGTCAGCTACATGGTTGAAGTCTGGAACTCAGAGAAACAGGGGAAAAACACGTTTTTGAGACATTTCAATAGTTGACCATGTAGGTTTGGTGCACAAAGCAGTACTGAGCCTAATAGGGTACCCGATATTTTTGGGTACCCGAAAATGCCGGCAAAATTTTGATTTTTCACTTTTCCCTCCCATTTCTCCATCCTTCATATGATTATATATATTAGTTTATATTATATATATTAAATATTATATAATATCAATTATATAATATGCATTTTAGAATAAATATTATTTAATATATATTAATATTAAATGTTACAATATATATCATATATTATATATTATTTTATATGTATAATATATTAATATGTATTTTACAACTATGTACAAAAGGTTGGAAGATTGCATAAAAATCATGGATGGCCATTAAAAGAAGCAAAGGAAATCAATTAGCCATTTAAAAAATTCATGGGTGGCCATTGAGGAAGAGAGAGAGTCAGAAGGTGGTGGGGGCTGAGAGAGAGAGAGAGAGAGAGAGAGAGAGAGAGAGAGAGAGAGAGAGAGAGAGAGAGAGTAGTAGATACCTCCAAGAACCCACATACACAGGAGTAGGTTTGAAGTAAGACTAAGATTGTTTATCGGTTCAAAAATATTACTCTATTGTACTTTTGATTAACATCCAATGATTGGATGTGAAATTCACAAATTTGATTATATTACCACTGGTTCTATTTCAAATTCTGGAAAAAATGGATATTTGACATATGTTCATAAATTTTAGTCAACACCATTTTAAAATAACACATCAGTTTATTTTTACACATTGAGAATATCATCAATAGGAGTTGAACTGAAATTGACATAGGTCATAGGAAATAAATGCCCCACCTATTTGTTGTCTTCTACATTTTGAGTTTCTTATTACAATCAGGAGAAGAATATTACTCTCTAAATGGTTTTGGACAATAACATTTGTGCTTCCTCTTCACAAATATTTCTTCCCTCATCTTGCTGCTTAGTGATACTGACAATGTGAATCTAGGAATTTCTACCATGTAATGGGAGAAAAATGGTTTCCTAATTGATATGTGTCTAAATAATATATGCAAGAACCTTTTCTTTGATATTTCTTACTAACCCTTTACAACAGAAAATGTTTACAAAAACTGGCATGTACTTGCATGAAGACATTATATATTACTAAAATCTCACATAGAAGTAGCTAGCAAGTTGCTCAAAAAGTAGTAACTAATAGCAAGTGGGATAATGTGCATGCTTTAATAAACCACTATCTTCTTTACTCAAGCAACATCTGGTTCATCTGCTCGACTGGGGCATGATTGGGAACAAATAGTCTCCATTTAAACATAAGTCTCTGGAAGCAGTTATATTTGTTAGTGGAGGAGATACACCCATTGGATCTACAATAAATTTATGCTCACTGGAATTTTCATTTCTCTTCAATTGGGATACTCTTAAAAAAATTGCATCTACCATTTTACCAATTTGGGAAATCAATGGGTCTATTTGTGGACCTCCAAGGCATTGGTCACCTAAATGAGAACCTTGAGATGAATCAAGAACTTCTCTACAAAAGAGATTAGTACCTTGAGAAGCTCTCCACTTGTCAGCTAAATTGAAACCTTGGACCATAGATGGCTGCCCTTTGTTGTAAAATGAGGAGTGAGACCGCCTTGCCAAAGGTGGCAATGAACTTACATTTGAGGGATAATGCCCAACATGAGTAACCTGGTTTCCCAAGTCTCATAAATGCAAGGCCATTGATGAATTGGCATTTATAATAGAAATATTGGTGGTGCTAGAATGAAGTGCATGACCAAATTCTTTTCCTACTAATGAACCAATTTCAGGCTTCATTTCACATTGCTATGTGGATAATTCCATAGCACTTGTTACTTCTCTATCTAAATTTTTTGTGTTAGTGTACATGTGCACTAAAGAGCTTCTATCACTACTTGAGCTAATGGAAGATGGTGAGTACTCATCATCATCATCATCTGACATAGGCTCACACACATATCTTACTTCTTTCCTTTTCCGCTCACCTTCCTAGATCTTCCTCCTTATCTATAACTTCTATCATGGGTCCAAAGGGGTCATGATGACTTCCTAGGATTCCTAGTATGCCTTATCATGTGTTAGATCCCCTAGGAAGTCCCCATGACCCCTTTCAAGACATTAGAACCCTCAAGTGTGTCCTAAGGGGTCCAACGACCCCTTCAGACACACTTGAGCATTTAAATGTGTCAAAAGAGGTCACGATGACTTCCTAGGGGTCTTGGTATGCCTTATCACATGTTAGGACCCCTAGGAAGTCCTCATGACCTCTTTTGACACATTGGAACCCTCAAATGTGTCCTAAGGGGTCCTACGACCCCTTCAAACACACTGGAGCATTCAAATGTGTCAAAAGGGGTCATGAGGACTTCCTAGAGGTTCTAGTACACCTTATCACATGTTAGGACCCCTAGGAAGTCCCCATGACCCCTTTTGACACATTGGAACCCTCAAGTGTGTCCTAAGAGGTCCTATGACTCCTTCAGACACACTTGAGCATTTAAATGTGTCAAAAGGGGTCATGAGGACTTCCTAGGGGTCCTAGTATGCCTTATCATGTGTTAGGACCCCTAGGAAGTCCTCATGACCTCTTTCAACACATTGGAACTATCAAATGTGTCCTAAGGGTTCCTACAATCCTTTTAGAAACACATGAGCATTCAAATGTGTCAAAAGGGGTCATGAGGACTTCCTAGGGCTCCTAGTACACCTTATCACATGTTAGGACCCCTAGGAAGCTCCCATGAAACCTTTTGGCACATTGGAACCCTCAAGTGTTTCCTAAGGGGTCCTAGGACCCCTTCAGAAACACTTGAGCATTCAAATGTGTCAAAAGGGTTCATGAGGACTTATTAGGGGTCCTAGTACACCTTATCACTAGAGAGAGAGAGGGACTTCTACGGGGTCATGGGGACTTCTGAGGGGTCCTGGTATGCCTTATCATGCGTGAGGTCCCCTAGGAAGTCCACATGACCCTTATTGACACATTGGAATACTCAAGTGTGTCCTAACGGGTCGTACAATCCCTCTGGACACACTTGAGCATTCAAATGCATCAAAAGGGGTAATGGGGACTTCCTAGGGGTCCTGGTATGCCTTATCACACGTTAGGACCCCTAGGAACTCCCCATGACCCCTTTGGACACATTGGAACCCTCAAGCATGTCTTAAGGGATTGTACGACCCCTTTAGACACACTTGAGCATTCCAATGTGTCAAAAGGAGTCATGAGGACTTCCTAGGGGTCCTAGTATGCCTTATCACATGTTAGGACCCCTAGGAAGTCCCCATGACCCCTTACGACACATTAGAAGCCTCAAGTGTGTCCTAAGGGGTCGTACGACCCCTTCAGACACACTTGAGGGTTCAAATGTGTCAAAAGGGGTCAAGGGAACTTCCTATGGGTCCTAGTACGCCTTATCAAGCGTTAGGACTCCTAGGAAGTCCCCATGACCTCTTTTGACACATTGAAATGCTCAAGTGTGTCCTGAGGTGTCCTATGACACCTTCGAATACACTTGAGTGTTCAAATGTGTCAAAAGAAGTCATGGGGACTTCATAGGGGTCCTAGTATGCCTTATCACATGTTAGGACCCCTAGGAAGTCCCCATGACCCCTTTTGACACATTGGAACCCTCAAGTATGTCCTAAGGGGTCCTACGACCCCTTCTAACACACTTGAGAATTCAAATGTGTCAAAAGGGGTCATGACGACTTCCTAGGGGTCCTAGTATGCCTTATCATGTATTAGGACCCCTAGGAAGTCCCCATGACCCCTATTGACAAATTGCAACCATCAAGTGTGTCCTAAGGGGTCGTACGACCCTTCAGACACACTTGAGCATTCAAATGTGTTAAAAGGGGTCATGAGGACTTCCTAGTGGTCCTAGTATGCCTTATCATGTGTTAGGAGCCCTAGGAAGTCCCCATGATCCCTTTTGACACATTGGAACCCTCAAGTGTGTCCTAAGGGGTCTTATGACCCCTTCAGAGACACTTGAGTGTTCAAATGTGTCAAAAGGGGTCATGAGGACTTCCTAGGGGTCCTAGTACACCTTATCATGCTTTAGGACCCCTAAGAAGTCCCCATGACCCCTTTTGAAACATTGGAACCCTCTTGTGTGTCCTAAGGGGTCCTACGACCCCTTCAAACACACTTGAGCATTCAAATGTGTCAAAAGGGGTTAGGAGGACTTCCTAGGGGTCCTAGTATGCCTTATCATGTTTTAACACCCGTAGGAAGCCCCATGACCCCTTTTGACATGTTGGAACCTTCAAGTGTGTCATAAGGGGTCATACGACCCCTTTGGACATAGTTGAGCATTCCAATGTGTCAAAAGGGGTCATGAGGACTTCCTAGGGGTCCTAGTATGCCTTATCACATGTTAGGATCCCTCAAAAGTCCCCATGACCCCTTTCAACACATTGGAACCCTCAAATGGTCCTACAACTCCTTCGGACACACTTGAGCATTCAAATGTGTCAAAAGGGGTCATGCAGACTTCTTAGGGGTCCTAGTACACCTTATCACGTGTTAGGGCCCCTAGGAAGTCCCCATGACCCCTTGTTAGAACTCCTTAGACCTAAAAATTTTTCTACTGACATCAAAATTGTACACAATTGGGGTGATTTTATCTTTTACCTGGTGTCTATTGTAATTAGAGTGTCTGGCTTCTGAGAGACCCTTTTGTATTACCATATCAAGTCCCTCTCAAGATTGGGGTTGCTGAATTTTTTAGACAACTTGGGGACTTGCAAGAGAACACTCTCACAAGGAAGGGAAGATGAACTATCTTTCCTACTGTCACCATAGACCACCAATTTGTGATCACTAAGGGTGGATGTATCCACATGGATGAGATATTGTAACCATATCACATGGCTACTTTAGTTGCTAGGGTAGCAGATCCTGAGGGGTTTTTGCAGAACATGTTTCAGAAGAAGACTAGATGTGTCTCTATGGATCATATTTTTAACTTTCCTAAAGATATTATTAGGAACATTCCTAACCTACTGGAACAAGAGATCAGGAAAGAAAAATGGATGGCGTATAGAAAGACATTAGATTTTGTGCCTTATTTTTTTAGGGATTATGATCCCTTAAAACATTTCACCCCTTTTGAGAAGAAAATATAAACCCTTATGAGCCATTTTGAGGGTATTATCCAGACCCTAAATGAAAAAAAGGAACAAGTCATGCAAGCTGAACCAGAAAGGGCTAGGTTTGTGTTGAGCAAGCCTTCATTTGCCAAGATGTTACCCATGGGTAGATATATGGTGCAAAAGAAGACCAGATATAGTGTGGTTATACCTAGACCTTGCACTCAAGAAAAGGCAAAAACAATAGAGGACATTCCTTCCACCTTAAAGGAAGCTGAAATGCAGGAAAAAATAGAGGAGACTCAAACATCCCCACAAAATCAACCAATTGAGATTGATTCTGATTCTCCACCTACACCAAAGTAACAAAGATTGGAAGAAAGGCATACACATGTTGAGCAGGAATAATCTCCTACCGAATTACCTCTAAATCTTTTAGATCATGAAGAGGTAGTGGAACAACTACAACAATTGGGTGCTCTAGGTCAAATCTGCATGACCTATGAGGAAATAAATGAAGGAATGCCAAAGACACTAGAAGAACCTGAGTTAGACCTAATAATAGGAGAAATGGCTGGCAAAGAACTAGATCCACTCACTAAGAAATCATGTGATGAGTTCTTGGCAAATGATGCTTTTGTCAAGGCCAGAGCTTTCATGCAATACTTGTACAGACTGCATATAAGCCATTTCAAGGAAACCTATGAGAAAAGACAAGAAGAAAATCCACAAAAAGACCTCAAGGTCATAGAAGATGAGGTTAGGAAAGAAATGATAGAAAGGTTTGAAAAGATCACTCCAGAATAGGGAAGAGAAATGGTAAAAAATTCAGGGGTACTCATTCTCCCAGAATGGGACATTGCTGATTCAGTAGTCCTAGATGCTGTTAGGAAGAAAACCACACTAGTTGACAAGACTAAAGAGGAGGTAGAGAAAATAATCAAGGGAGTCACTTTCAGTCATGACCATTAATATTTGGTTATGTGGTCCTTGAGGAAAAATTAAAACAACAAAGGCAAAAAAATTGTGAGAGGTGATCTTATAGGTAGCCTTCTAGTAAAAAGGGTTAGTGAGACCTCAATTGTTGAGGCATCAGACATGACCTTGCAAAAAGCCAGGCTCAGCATGAATGTGGTAGAGAGAGAAGCTAGGGAAAAGGAAGAGCTCACACTAAAGTTAGAGACAGTGTTGAAAGCCTATGGAGAGATGAAAAAAGAGATTAGTGAAAAGGATAAGTTGGTAGCAGACTTAAGAAAGAGGTTGGGGGAATAAAGCCCAATCTAGGTTTCAGAAGAGTTGCAAATTTCTTCCTCCCTTGCTATGCCTTCTTCATATAGTCCTATAATTGAATACCCCCCTTCCCCTTTACCCCCTCCTTTGAAGGATGAAGATATAACACAAAGGGAAATATTGGAAAATGAAAAGTGGGCTCTCTTGGAAAAGGCCAAGAAATTGAGAAATGAAAGACAATTGTTTGAGCAGGGACAATTGGAAGTGTCCATGAAATATGAAGAGAAAATAAGGAACACAATTTTTCAATTTGTTGCAAGTATAGAGCCAAAGGAAATCTATAAGGTTGGTGAACAATTATCTAAAATTTTGATTTCTTTAAAGGAAGAAATAAACACTGTGAACCCAATTTTGGATAGGTGGGTTGCAAGAAAAAATAAGTTAAAATCATTATACTCTTTGATTAAAACTCAGTAGATTGTGGATATATAGTTAACAAATACCCATACATTTGTTAAAACTTTACTCGAGTTTGCAATAAAGAGGGAAAACTTGGAGAGAAAGGCATCTATTCTGAGGGCAACATATTTCCAGAATAGTTTGCAAATCTTTCCTGGTCTTTTCAAAGGAGATGGAGATATAAAAGACAAAGAGGGATGGTTAGGACAAACAGATGATGAATTGTTAGCCACAATAACCACCATTTTAACTGCAGACAACAATATTCCCTTTGTCCAAACAATTGAAGTATTACAAGATGCTAGGGTAAATGTCAAAACCCTAAGGAAAGAGGTACATCAGGTAAAATTTGAATGAGATACTTTGTTACCTAAAAGAGATGAGGTTATGGCCTTCGAGTGGCTAGATGAAGAAGTTTATACATCTTGGGAAGAAGCATATTCTTCAAAGAGTACCAAGAAAGAAGAGACATCCACTAAGGCTGCAACAAAGGGCCCTTCTTCAACTTTGTAAAGAAAAGAAAACAACACAAAGGATCTCATATGCAAAAGGCAACACTTGGAAGAAGTTGAACTAACTTTGCAACTTGTTGCAAATTTTGGCGCCCAAGTCAATAAGCAACTTTGTAAATATATAACAAGAAAGTGTTATACTTGTCATTTTTTTTCCTATATGGTTCTCATTATTTTGTCTTTTCTAAAGGGATTTGAATATTGTATGCAATCCTTAATTTCTATAAAGGGATTCCTAGGATCACTTTGTAATTACCGAAACTTGAACATTTGATTGACAAGTTTTCAGTCTAGGATACAGTAAACTGTATTATGCCAAGTTTTTTATAGAATACCAAGTATTACTGGTTTAGCTAAATTTTCATATGGTTTTCATTTTAAAGCATTATGTATACATACAGATGATATATAAAATTGAAAAAAATAAATCCAAAGTTCATATCTATCCTTGGTGTTCTCTTTCTTTGAGTTACGAGTTGTCAAATTCATTGCATGGATTGCCTTTTCTATGTGTTGATATTCTTCAGCTTTGATCTAAAGATCAAATTGAATATGATTTAGATGCAACACTAATTCTTTGAAGTTTGCATAAGGATATCAATAAGTACTGTGAAGTTTGCAGATTGTGGATATACAGATGCATCTAACAAAATTCAAACACTAAGGTACTAATGTATGTGGGTTCAGAGAGTTTTATGAGGACTGTGAAAATGATTTTGATTCCCAACATTGGTACAATAATTTGACATGAGGGGTGTGATGAGGAATATTTAATAAGAAATATAATGGATGAGGATGAGATTGGTAAGAGGCTTACCAAGTTTTATGATTTGTTCAAATTGGAGGCTTAGGTAAGAAAGGCTAAAATTGCATCTCCCCTATTTACAAATAATTGATAGAATGGTTGAGATGCATGGTGCCCTATCTAGTCGGCTAGAGGGACAACCCGAGGAGAAGTTCAATGTAGAGAAATGTTACTCTTCTTCTAATTATGAAGAGTACCCTGATGCCCTAGGATTTGGCACTGCTCTTAGCTTAATCTGCATTTTTCACCATCAACAATTGAAATAATCAGTTCGTTTTAAGTTTTGTTGTATGTTTTGAGTGTATCTTGTCTATGTCAAAGGAATGGATAACTATTGTAATACTTTAAAGAAGATCTAAAATTTAAACCTGCTTGGGTTTGAAACCCGAAGTGAAGAAGGCTTTTTAACCTTAATACTTTAGTGTTTAAATTTTTTTAGATGCATCTGTTGGGAGTGTTAGAGTTATAAATCTAATGTTTCTAATACATGTTTATCATCTACAAGTTTGAGCATTAAAAAACCCCACCTTCTACCTTGCAGATGATGTATCAAAAAATACCTTAGAGATTTAACACATAAAGAAATCCAAATTCACACATGAAGACAACAAAACATATACAAGGAATTTCAGTATATTTTCATTATTAAATCTTTTGTATCAGTACATCCAGAGACTAAAATTCTTAAAACTCAAAACAAATGTGAAAAAAGGTGTTGCAATAAGTAATTCCCCACCTCTTACATAGTACATTTCATTCTTAGAGAAATGAAAAACCCTATTAGGGGTTTACAAAACACCTGCTTAAGTGTGGTGAGAAAACTGCTCTTATAATCACAATTGTCACAAAGAGTTCTCCAAAATGTGAACAATAGAAACACTTATCTTTCTTACATAGTTCTAGTTATACCTGTGTCTATTACTCATCTTGCATCTAATCTGTGCTATCTAATTTGCAACCTTGCTTCATTCCCATTATCAGAATGCATTCCAGTTTCACAAAACCACTCTATACTTATACAAAATCTACCATCCACTCGGCTTAACAAATACCTTACAAAACATATCAATAAATAGTTTCAAATGATCATTATGTAGTCGAAAATCTTATATTACCAAATAGTTAGAAATATAATTCATTCACCTGACTTAGAATGTCACCATATTCACTATACTCTCCTTAATCTTCGCAACTTCTCATATACCCTAATATACTGATTTTCTATCTATGCATACCTTCCAAACATTGTATCTAACTTATCAGATCACCAAAACTCATGCGCTCTTAACTAAAGCATATAAATATCCCAAAATACATTTAGTTATCTTTGCAAGCCATAATACCTCATATATCTTCATCTCTGACCAAAACTGTAGCACTGTACCCTGCTATCCTGATTTTGGACTTAGTCATTTTCATGACTGTGACTCTAGTAGCAAACTTCTCATCATGCGATTAGTCTAGCATAAGTGTTTCCATAAAGACAACTCTCAAGTGATCCCTACTTCCCCAAAATATCACTTTCCAACAATCTCTCCCTTTGGCATTGGCGATGACACTTACAAAAATGAGTAAGTGTCACAATGTCTTCCTCTTTTATTGACATCAATAGAAAAGGTACATTCAAAATTTCAAAAATGTAAGCACAAAATATTTAGTGCTTACTCACCAGTTTTAAGACATCTTGGAAAGAGTTTTCCAAAGTCTTCACTTCCTCATCCCATGACTTTATCAGTAGCTCACTGACATGTATCAATCCATTTAATGCATATGATGTTGTCTCCCCTGCCTCAAGCTCAGTAGGTGTAGACATAGTCATATCTCCTTCAAACTTTTCCATCTATAAAAGATGAATATCAAGCATTGTAAGCTTAGGGGTCAATAGGCTTCTCAATAAACCAAATCTGTCTACAAATCTCCCTTTCTCCATTTCCAGTACACTTATCTTGTCCAATAGCCTGGATGTCTCTTTATCCATTTTGCACATAGTTAGTGAAGATGATTCATAACTGTCCATCAGACTATCAAGAGTTGTCCTATCCTTGGCTAATATCTCCTCGATGTTCTTTACATGCCTGCAAGGACTTATGTAGTAGCTGTAAATCTTCCTGCCATGTGCTACACAAATCTTAGCCTTAATAGTAGTAGCCTTGAGAATGTCTAAGTCCAATGAAATGGACTGACATACTTGTCTCATCTTCTTCTCCAAAAAGTTCTTCTCTACCTTATCTTCCGCACTCTTTAGCAACAAGTCAAAATGACTATCAAAGCTATCCAAAACCATACCAAGGTTCTTAGATTCATCATTTTCTTGAAATATAATCGGTGAGGGAAGTAGCTTGTTCACTATTTCTACAACCCTAGCCATTACCTTTACTCTCTTGTCACCTTTCTGAACTACTCTTTCTTTAGCCTTAGCAAAGGCCACGAATGATAGCCTCATCAGCTCATCCTCATCCATACTTTCCACATCTGAACTTACTAGTTTGGCCATACTTGCCAACATTAAAGATGTGTCCAATCTAACACTAGCAACTTTCTTTGTTTTGATGTTTTCTTGCTTCTTTTCTTCAAGCATTATAGATTTATTCTCTATATTCTCTTCTTGTTTCTCCTCTATTTTCTCTTCCTCTAACTATTCCTATTCTTCAACTTCCATCGCACTACCCAAATTATCCAAAAATGGATCATTAACATCGTGCGAAGTGTCAAGGGTCACAAGCACACCATAAACAAAGAAGTCTAGTTGCATGCTAGCTTGTACACTTTCATCCACTGCCTTGGAACTTTCTCCCAATCCCAGAGATGTAGGCTTAGTAAGCTTTGGAGGTGAGGTCTTCTTTGGCATATCACTCATTAGGATTTGGTCTAATGCCTTTTGAGTGTTCTCAATCACTTCATCATACTTTCTAGCCATGATTTTGACTAGTCTGGCCTTTGTCCTCAGAAGGGGTTTCAATGCATTTATAAGTCTCTCTCTTTGTTGTATTGAGACAATTGGTAACATGTCCTCAATAGCCTTATTCCTTATGTTTTCATCCTCTAATTCTACCAACTATTTTCTGATCTATAATTTTCTGTAAAGCTCCTCACGGATGCTTCGTTTAATTTCCAACATATTCTTCTCAAAAGCTAGTAGATACTCAATGATAGTATCTTCAATGATTTCTTGATCCTTAGAACTATATCTATCATAGTACTTGTCCACTGAGTTTATCTTTCCATCTTTTATAACTCTCTTTTGCAGTGATTTAATCTCAGGCTTCCACAAGGTTTGTGGATCCTTCTGCGTTGCTTTCTCTTCAACTTTTTCAACTATGATTTCATCTTTCTTCTTCCTTTTCACATCTACCTCTTTTTCTTTATGATTGTCCTCCTTGCTAGATCTTCTAGATCTCCTAGGCAAGCTCGTAGGCACAACTTCTTGTGCTGCCTCCTGTTGAGTAACTGACAAATCAACAATTTCAATGGTAGGACTTACTATTTTCTCTACCTTTGTAGGAATACGTGCATCGTTACCAATGCTAGAAGATGCATCCATCTTTGTTCTTAAATGTATGAAATGATCCTTAGAGATTCCCACCTTCGTAGTAATATCTTCCACAATTTTGTTTATTTTTCTTTTTCTTGTAACTTTTTCATGTTCTTCTATTACCTTTTCTGATTTCTCTCTATAAGTTCCCCATCTTTCTTTTGTAGGGTCTACCTCTGCTGCCAAAACATGTTCTACATGCATAGTTAAGATTTCTACACTAACATCATGTCCCATAGGATAACACCATTTCTTTCCTGGTACTACTGCCTCAAAGAAAACATAATCAGTTTCAACCATGAAACAAATAGTGTCTTCATATTTCTCAACTAGACTCTCAAGTACCCTATACCTTTCCTTCATCTGCCTCTGAAGTATCTTGATCCATGTAAATAGTTCACCATCAACCCAATTTTAGTCTTGTCTCCTATAACTCTCTGAAATATGAATCCCAATAGGTACATTTGGTTTCAATGCATAGGGGTGCATGCCAGGGAATTTTTGAATGATATGTATATACATATGAACTAACAAAGACCTGAACCTAAATGATTTAGATTTTCTTTTCTTTATCTCTTTCACATTCTCTATGAACTATTTTTCAAGAACCTCGCATAGGTTATGGGCATGTGCAGGATCATGGTATGCCAAACTAGGCCCTTAAGTGGCAATGAAAATTTAGAAAATCAGGTTAAGGCAAGTTGACATAAAAATTTGAATAAATTATAAATATTATATCAAAGTTATGTAAGAAGAGAATCTGTAGAAAATTGAATTTAGTTTCTAAGATACTAGGCCTTTTTTGAAAAATAATTATTCTATATGTTGAAATTTTTAAATTTCAATGCAGTAGTATGAAAATTTTAGGAAAAAAATAAGAAGTAGGTGTATGTCTGACCACCTTAAACAAAATCAAATGATAATTTTTTTTACAAGATTATAGATATAAGTAGTAGACTCATGTCTGGATGTAACACATATTTTTTTATAATTTTTTTCACGTAAATAATTAATTATGATTTTTCTTTTATAACTTTGCAGAATACAAAAACTCTTGTGTCTGACCAGGTTAACTTAGTCTAAACTTTATCAAATTGAAAACTTTTTTTTTTCTTGTAGTAGAAAATTCATAGAATGTGACACGTATTTTGGATTTAAAAAATGTTATACCATTTGAATGTTATAGCTATTTTTTAATAAGTCTATCAATCAGGACTAGAAAGATAACAAGTAGGTGTATGCTTGACCACATTAAACAAAATCAAATGATAATATTTTTTTATAAGGTTCTAGATAAAAGTAGTAGACTAATTTCTGGATGTGATGTATATTAATTTTATTTTTTTCCAAGTAAATAATTATTTATGATTTTTCTACTACAAATTTTCTTGAATATAAAAACTCATGTCTGACCACCTTAACTTAGTCTAAACTTCATCAAATTGAAAGAATTGTTTATTATTATTGTATTAGGTGAAGCATAGAATGTGATGTATATTTTAGATTTCAAAAATGTTATACTGTTTGAAAGTTATAGTTATTTTTCAAAGAGTCTATCAATTAGGACTTCTTTATCACATCGCCACTTTTTGGCATACCATGATCTTACACATACCCTTATACTTCTTGTTTTCCTTGATCATCTGATGGGCCATCATAACAACTCCAACAAAAATTGAATTAGGTCTGCTGCTATAAAATAACTTGTATCCTAACAACATAGCTACTGACCTAACATCTGGCTGATTGATGTCATTGATTGTCATCGCTCTCTTATCCCACTTGGAATGCGTTAGGGCTTCTACTTGTTTCCTTAGGTTCTTTTCTGAAACTAGTAGGCCTCCTTCATTATCTAGGCCGGTTATCTCATGTATCATCTGTGTGCGTATTAAATTACCAAATGATCTCCAGTCCAAAGAAACCGATCATGTACTCTGCTAAGATTAATCTTAAACCATTCTACTTCCATGAATTTCATGAGTTGGGTAAGCTTGATGATAGATTGATCCTACAGGTGTTTAAACTCATCTACCATTGATCCATCTTCTTCTATCATTATGTCCAATTCATTATAGATGTTTACATCCCCAATGATTTCATATTTCGAATGAATGTATGCCCTAATATCTTCTACATGCAATACCCCGACAGGGGTTTATGAAAACGCTCCCTTTGGATCATCCTCAGAAGACTTAAATGGACTTTGCTTCACGCGATCACACAATCAGTCTGCTAGATGATTGATATCCTTCACAACTCTACTCTCCTTAAATGTTGATCAACAAATGTTGTAGAAATGATATCTTCTAAGTCCTTTTATCCATCGCAAGTTGAGTAAGTACATTAAACATTGGTAGACCAACTTCACATGTCATCCAATCAACACAAAATTTGCAAACATAGAAGATGAATCTCCAAGTGTTGCGCTCTCAGCCACAGACTCCTCAATGTTTGTACACATCATACCCAAGCTTGCATGAGCTTACTCCACATATACAGGGGCTCGATATATTCTATTCCCCGCATCCAATGCTCCCCATAAGGCGACTCGGCCTTCTAGGTCAATGTCTCAGGTTTAATCTCTTGCGAAGGGACAGTACCATCTACTGTCTCTCCCTTAACCAACGTCTTATTGAAATCTTTCACTTTCCTTACTTTTCCATCTTCACTATTTGACTGCTTCTTGAAATGATCATTGAATTAATTGGATTACTCCGTAAAAATTTTACTAGTATCACCAAAGTTCTTCTTTATAAGTATAGTAGGTGGTCATCTTGGTATAGGAAGGTCACCAAGACTTTCTCAATAGGAAATTCAGGCAAATAATAGCAGGGATACAACAATTTATATAGTACTAACCAATTCCATTGATTTCCCACAAGATGGTAATTCACTCTACAAATTTCTTCACCCGAGCTCTGCAAATTCTGTATCTTTGTGCTTCTAGAATTGAAACAATAAAAAAGATATACTGCGCACAAAAATCATTAACTCATGACAATTCAATTTGCACGATTGGGTCATAACTTATCTAAGAATTCAAATGGTTTGAACTCAATGGGCGAATTTCCTTTCCCACCAAATTTGGATAAGTTTAAATGAGGACCATTGATCTTTGCTTACGAAACATCTAACAGTTGTCGCAATGCCGCTATTAGTAATTACCCTACACTTTTCCATCATGCCTTTATGCCAACCATTAGATCTAAACAAATCTACGGTGATTCTAAACTGCAATATCGGTCCCATTTTCCCCTTTTCTTTCATGCTAAGTGTTTGATGCATCAACGGTTGTCGCAATGCCGCGACGGTTAATGATCCTACATATTTTATTTTCGGCATTGCACCGATTGTTGGATTGGCGAGGAAGATAATCACTTAAATAAAGTGTCAAAATCTTAGGAAAATGACATGGGGTCTTAGGAATTAGTAAAAATGACATGGGGACTTAGGACTTAGTAAAAAGGACACAGAGACTTAGGACTTAGGAAAAATGACACGGGGACTTAGGACTTAGGAAAATCTATAAGATTTAGTTTTAATACTTTAAGATTTAGATTTAATTTTGCTTTTTTAGTTGGATTTAGATTTATCTTTCTCTTAAATTTAGATTTTGATCATTATTTATTTAATATTTAAATTTAAATTTAAATATGGAGAGCACTGTCGGCATATTATTTTAGATTTAGATTATTTAATTTATTCATTTGCAATGGTTCAAAATGGTGAAAAACATTTCTTCTTCCTTATTTAAAATTGGAAAATCTTTAACATTTACTTTTAATACTTTAAGATTTAGATTTAGTTTTACTTTTAGAGTTAGATTTATCTTTCTCTTAAGTTTAGATTTTAATAATTATTTTATTTAATATTTAGATTTAAACAAAAATATGGAGGGCAATTTTGTCATATTCCTTTAGATTTAGATTATTTATATTATTCATTTGCAATGGTTTAAAATGGTGAAAAAATTTCTACTTCCTTATTTAAAATTGGAAAATCTTTAAGATTTAGTTTTTTTTTTTTTTTTTCGATCGGTAAAAGGCCGAAGCCTTGAAAGTTTTTTTATTAATATAAATAAATTTTACAGTGTGACCCCGCTCGCTATAGGTGCTGGTAGGAAAGAGCGGGGTTGAGAAAACCTCTAGCCTTGCCCAGGACCAGTGGTCCTGTACTTATACATAATTATGTGGGCATAACCACGATTTGACAGTAGCCAAGATTTGTTAGATACATAAATACCATGGGCATACCCACATCTCAACATTTGTCGAGATTTATGGAAATGATTGATACATAAATTTCATGGGCAATCCCACTGCTTAATGATTTCCTATGAATTATTACAATTACACTCTTTTAGTGGGTATACCCACCTTTTTGTAAAATCTTACAAATGCTGCTTTTACTGAGCTGTCTCTACCCTTTAATGATTTTGTAAAATATCGTTCTCAAATCTGCAATGGCCGGATGCATCAGTTGCTCTATAGATATTAAGCCTCTTTGATTTCCTCACTCTGTTCTTTAAATCTTTAATTAGCTGGAATCCCTTTCTCCTCACAAATTTTAGTACCTGTATCATAAAATAAACACCACTTCCATCTACAATGGTTATCTTACATCCACTAATATAGATATATCCTCCAATTGAGCATTTATATTTTGGATTTTTATGTTATGATAATGAGTATTTCTGAAAAGTAGTTTGAACCCAATCAAAATACATAACTAATTCTATTTGTAATGTCAACCTTTATATCCATGTGTAAACTATAAATTAGTCCATTCAAATACAATTATCACTAAATATTCTGAACATTAATTCTACTACTATCTTGATTTACCTCTGTCCATTAATATCATAATAGGAAGGATATAAACCTATATTCATGCCCATAAACCAAACTGAGAAAAAATAAAGAGGGTATGACAGACTATTATATATAATTTCTAAACCTATATTCATGCCTCACTTTCACAAAATTTATAAATGGAATAAACCAAAGACCATGCAAAAAGAGATGTTCTTAGTTGTATTCTTAGATTGGCTTATCCTTTAAAAAACTCTTTAGATATACTGATCCATTGTTACCACTCCGTTAGCCCCTAGATTAGCTAATTTGCCCACCTCTGAGTTGCCTTCTCTGAAAGTATGTCTGATTTCATACTTTGTAATACTTTCCATTAATAAATTAATCTCTTCTATTTTAGCGTTCAACATCCAGTTGGGAGTTTTTTTAGTGCAAATGGCATTAATGATAATTTGAGAATCTCCTTCAATAATTACTTTTGTAATGTTGAGTTTCTTACATAATTTAAGCCCTTCTAGTGCCGCTATACACTCAGCCATATTGTTTGTCGTAGGACTGATGGGTTTAGAAAATCTAGCAACAACTTCTGACTTCCAGTTCTGAATGATCCCTCCAATACCTGCTTCCCCTGGATTTCCTCGCAATGCTCCATCAAAATTGAGTTTGTACCATCCTACTTTTGACGGTACCCATTTACAAGAGGCTCTGTCAGTTTTAGTTTTGGGACCCCCCTTACCATAAAGGGGAGGGATTGCTAATTTTGGCCATTTACTCCTGATCTTGTTATCCCAGCTCTTGAATGAATCCTTGTAGCTCAGTTTGTCCCTGAGTTTGCTATTAATAATTTCCATGTTCGATGCTTCTATCTTGTTTGTAACCAAATTCCAAGTTAATTTTTGATCCGTAAAAATCCTTCTATTTCTCTCTTTCCATAATTCCCATGCTACTATTGAAGGTTCTATTATCCATATATCTTTAAATAAGTTATCTTTATAAGGAGAAGGCCAAGCTTTAAGGTTGCTGATTAGATCACAGTGCTGAGAAGATTTCCATCCTAAACTTTGATGTAACCAATTCCAACATTTTTGTGAGAAAGGAGAATTAAGAAGGAGATGGTTGACATCCTCGGACTGATTTTCACATAAAGGGCATCTCGATGGCCCTTCAAATCCCAATCTATTTAGCCTGTCTGCTGTAAGAATTCTATTTTGCAGAGCCGCCCAGAGAAACATGCCTGCTTTAGGGAGGCAGGCTTTATTCCAGCATAGATTCAAAGGAATGTCTATATTATCCATATTTTGATCCCTAATAATTGAATTTTAACCCTCCTTGATAGAGTAGTTACCATTATTTGATCCTACCCATATTAAGGTATCCGGTCTATTTTTAAGTGTTATCTCTCTATCTTTCAATAATGCCAAAAGGATTTGCTTTTCATGCCATTGTAATGAACCCTTTTTACCCCTATACCGAAATTCCATCAGTTAGGCATAAATTAGGGAATCATCGAATAATTAACAACATATAACCATCACTATCATTAAAGTTAGAGGAAACTATTGAGTGATAAGCTAATGAACGTAGTCATATAGAAGTTCTCTTCATATAGGGCACATGAATCTTTCTCCTTCCCTTACTATGATCATCATAAGATGGAAGACTTACAGTGCCAAAGGGCGCGTGAAACAGACTACAAGCGGCTCCTTTTAGGATATCCGTCATGTGCCCGAAATTACTCCGCCTCTCCCTCCACAAACTCCCTATCCTAAGATATCGTAGTAAGAGACGAGATATATCCCTATGTACTATAATTAGAGTAATCTAGATCATATTCCTAAATCATTATTATTTCCATATATATACAAGATTCATATATCGGTATATATCATTTAAGATTCATATATCTATATATCCCTAGTAATGTTCTCAATTGGTAGTTTACTAGATTTGCCCTAGAATTCACAATTAAGATTGCAATCAGAAATATCAATTCCCAATGATTAGTATATGACACTTTTGCATTTAAATCCAATTATATTAAGAACAATCTCATATATATATATATATATATATATATATATATATATATATATATATATATATATATATATATATATATATATATATATATATAGAAAGATTAGATTAGATCCTTTAGAAATATATTATATTTCTATTCCAAATAGATATCTTACATATATAGTTCATATTATTCTATGATAAAAATAAATATTTATATTCCATAATGATATTAGTACATAATTAATTATGACAAAGTTGAACCATATATTCTTGTCTTAACCAGTGAGAATACATATTAATTTGATATAATTTTCATTATTATAATTACTTATTAATTAATTAACATTAATATAATTCTCAGATATATATTAATTACATATATTTATTTTATAACCAATTATATATATAGAATTACTTATTTACTAACATATTTAAGTTACATTTGTTTAACTATCTAATATGAATTAATTTCATAATAATATTAGTACATTTCAAAATATAAATAAATATATCATTGATTAAATAAACAAAAATAAAGTTACATACCTTTATAAGAGGGAAGATTCCTCTATTCTAATTTATTTGACCGAATGCCCTACTTTCCACGTGGGCTTACTCTTTTCCTTATTTCCTTAATCTTTTGCTGAATTATCTCTTATTTTAGAAATGGAGATTCTTAATCCATTTTCTTTATATATCTTTTAGAATGCTCTGATTACTTCCTTATTTTTCTCCTTTATTTTCTCCTTCATTTTCTCCTATATTTTCTCCTATATTTTCTCCTTCAATTTCTCCTCTATTATTTTCTCCCAAGTTTTCCAAATTCCTTCTTAATATTTCTTCTTTTTTCCCTCCGTGATATAATGTTTTCCCACTCAATATATATATAAATATGAATAGTCACATCTTTTGAAATATGGTATTAGTATTAATAATTTACATTTGATTATTATAAAACTCTTTACGGGTGGTATTATTATTAATAGGCTTCTTTAATACTATTCATAGATTAATATTATATGTAGATTAGTATTATTAACTATTATATTGATTAAATTAATAGTTGATTATTAATTGATTAATATAATAATATTATTACTTAGGTATTATCAATAAGGGAAATTAATATTATCTGAGTAATATTACTATATTCACAATATTTAACAATATCAATATCATTATCTCAATAATATATTATTATATATTATATTAATATTTTAATAATATATTATTAATAGTATATTTACTATTATTACTTTATTAACATTTGAGTTATGATTATTTTCTTTAACTTATTATTTTATATTATAATATTTTACTTCTATGATCGTTATTTATTATTACTAGGTTCTATCCAATAAGGGGTCATGACAGCCATACATCATTTATTTCTTTCAGATCACTCCAATTAGTAGCTTCCTTCTTACATAGGTAATCCTTAAGATGTAAACCTATGCCTCTCTTGCATTCTTCCATGAATTCCTTGGAGAAACCTAGTTTGTTGAGGGGAGTTAGGCCTGCCCATGAATCATCCCAAAATAAAGCTTGATCACCTGCACCTACATCCCAAGAGAGATATTTTCTAATAATCCCTCTGCAATCCTTTATAAAATTCCATATCTGTGATCCTTTCACATGTGAGTGTGATCTGAAGATATTGATGGGATTCGAGTTAGGGATGTACTTGTGTAATAATATGGAAGCCCATTTACTGCTTGATTCTTTGTACATTCTCCATATAAGTTTAGCACCAAGCGCTTGATTTTGCCATAGTAGGTTTTCGATGCCTAGACCCCCTTTTGCTATTGGTTTGCATAGGGTGTCCCATTTAATCAGGGCAATTTTTTTGTCTTCAGATGGACCCTTCCAATAAAATTCTTGAAACATTTTATCTAATTCCTTTTTAACGTTAATCGGAAGGGGTAGGATAGATAGATGATACGTGGGTATGGCAGAAAGGACAGATTTGATCATTGTCAACCTACCCACTTTAGTTAGCCATTTACCTTTCCAAGAGCTTTTCTTATTTTAAACTTTGGTTATGACTTGTTGCCAAACTTTGGATGATAGGAGACCTTTATCGAGGTCTATTCCTAAGTATTTGCATGGGAATTTGCTAATTTTGTACCCCATCATGCTACAAATTTCCTTTTCAATTTTTGAGCACATATTAATAAAGAAAATTTCTGATTTGGTAGGATTAACACATTGCCCTGAAGCTTTCATGTAGAGGTTTAGAACTTCTTTGAAGGCTTTCGCTTCTTGTCTGTTAGCATATCCTGGTAGAATCGTGTCATCTGTGAACTGTTGGTGAGTGATATTAGGTATGTTTTCTGAAGCCTTTAAACCCAGGATTCTCCCTTCCTCTTGTTTCTTTGTAATTGTTCTACCTAATGCTTCCACCATAATGACATAGAGAAAAGGGGAGAGTGGATCCCCTTGCCTGATGCCCCTGGAGATACTAAAAAATCCTTCCAGGGAGCCATTGATAAGAATTGAAATTTTGGGAGTCAAGATGCAGTTAAAGATAAGGTTAACCAATTGTTTAGAGAAGCCAAAGGCTTCCAAGCATTTACATAGGAATCTCTAGTCTACTTTATCATACGCTTTTTGAATATCAACTTTCATTAGCATACTAGGTTCCTTTGTTAATTGGGCAGTATGAACTATTTCTTGCACTATAATAATTCCGCCCAAAATAGATCTGTTTGCTACAAATCCCATCTGTTCTTCCAAAATAATAGTAGGAAGAAAAGTTTTTAGTCTATTTTCTAAGCATTTGGAAAGAATCTTATATATGGTGTTACATAGGGAGATAGGTCTAAAATCCCCTGGATCTGTACTTCCATTCTTTTTTAGAATTAAGGTAAAAAAGGTGTTGTTAATTTCACTTAGTAAAGAACCCAAATTTCTAGTTGCTTCCACTGCTTGCCAAACCTCTTCTCTCACAAAATGCCAACATTTTTGGAAGAAGCCAGCTTGGAAACCATTTGGTCCTGGGGCTTTATCTAGATGGAGTTGAAACACAACAGCTTTAACCTCCTCTAGAGAAAGCTTATTGTTCAATATTTTGTTGTCCGACTCAGTAATCAACTTAGGAATGGCTTTAAGCATTTCATTTTGGGCATTAATGTCTATTGCCTCTGTGTTATTGAGAAGGGTTTTATAAAAATTTGTAAGAACATTTGAGATTTGAACCGGATCTTCAGAGATAAGTCCCTTGGTAGTCTTGATTTTGGCTATTCTGTTAATACTCCTTTTATAGTTAGTTGTATTATGAAAGAATTTAGTGTTATTGTCACCCTCCTTAAGCCATGACTCCATGGATTTCTGTTTCCAGAAAATTTCTTCTTTGAGGAGGATATCATTATATTTAGCCATCAACTCTTTTTCTTTGTAGTAACTAAGATCGTTCGTACCTTGTTCTATTACTAAATTGTTTAAGTCAGTTATTTCTTGTTCTAACTGAGTTTTCTCTTCGAATATATTTTTAAAATTATTCTTGTTCCAATCTAACGCTTTATTTTTAATGATTTTTAACTTTGTTGTTAAGCAGAACATTGTCGACCCTTTAACCAAGATTTGTTTCCTCCAGTCCTCTAAGAGGTTTATGAATTCAGGGTTTTGGAACCACATAAATTCAAACTTAAATAGATTTCTTGATGGTTTGGAATTCTCTGTAATGGTAAGTCTAATAGGGAAGTGATTCGATCCTGCTTCTGGGAGGATCTCTACACTGACTATTTGATTAAAGTTATCAGGGTTTGTTCTAATAAAGATTCTATCTAGCTTTTCCACTATGTTGCTGAAACCAGCTCTTTTATTATTCCATGTATAAACTCCATTAATTATATTGATGTTTATTAGATGATTATCCGCAGCCCACTTGCTAAAATCTTTATGGGCTTGCAATATGTATTGAGAACCCCCATACTTTTCTTCTAGATTTATAATAGCATTAAAATCCCCTCCAATGACAAAGGGGTGTTCTTGATTATCTGATAAAAAGTTTTTTATCTCCTACCACACTCTTCTTTTTTCTTCATTTGGAATTGGCCCATATACATTGATCACGTTAAATTTTAAATCTAATTTTAGGCTCTTAATTGTTAGTACCATCCAGTTATCTTTAGTAAGAGAGGGTAAAGCCATCACTTTACGAGGGTCCCATAGGATTGCCAGTCCACATGAGTGGCCTGCTGCCTAGGCATATTCTGATTTCCAAATACCTAATCTTTTATTAAATTTACAACTATCCTCTTTGTTTAGCTTAGTTTCCTGTACTAAAATGATCTCGAAATCAAAATTTTTTAAGTATGTTTTGATTAATCTTTGTTTGTTAGGGGCATTGAGACCCCTAATGTTCCAAGTAGTGACTTTCATTATGCCTGGGGAAGGAACTTCCCCTTCCCTATGTTCAGAATATCAGCTATCTTTTTTTGGTTGCCTGCATTGCCATCTAGAGATCTCAGTTCTACGACTGATTTCCTACCTCTTTTCTTTTTGAGTTTATTGATATTAGGTGTGCTTAGACTACCTCTAGTCAAGGCTATACCCAATTCTCTATTTTCATTAGTTATTCTGAAGAGACCTTCAATTGCTTCTTTAACCAGTGTTGAATTAATAGAAGACTCTATTAACGAATTGGCCCAATTATCCAGGCTTATTTTCTCATTAATAGTATGAGCTAAGGGTTCAATTCTATCTATTATCTCCTCACCAAAAATTTCCATTACATCTTCAGCTTTCTTTGATAAATCCAAATTTAAAGATTCTATTTCTAGAGGGATTGAAACAACTTGTTCCTTCCCCTCATCGATGATTGGATCATTTTTTATTATATTTTCCTTATGCTTTGTAATTATATCATTCTCTCTTATATTATGCCTATCTATAATTTTTCCTTTGGTTTTTTATCTGATTGGTTTGAATATTGATCCGGATTACCCAGAGGGTTATTTTCATATACTTCCTTTACTGAGGAAGGTAGGTTTAGACTATTATCCTCATCCTTATTTTCTTCTATGATACATTCTTGAATTTTTTTTATTAGGATTTCCTTTTGAAGTTTTAATTCATCAAAATCACTAATCTCATCCAAAAATAGGTCCATTACTTCATCCGTTAATGATTCTGCTAAGTAATTAATTAATTGATTTACCTCCTATTCAGTTTTATTAGCCTGATCCACTAGTTCTACTATATTAGCACATTCAAGTTTTATAGACTGTTTTGTTTGTAAATCAGTCCTATTACTTTTGTGTTGTATACATATTTTATTATTATCTTCTAGCTCTATGCATTTTGGTTCAATTCCCTTAGTATTGGATTCATACCTAATAATGCTTGATGTCTTATTAGTTATTGGGGATGAAGCATCATCTATTTGAGGATTATCTATGTTTTCATTAGGTATTGCTGGAAATACAACTTGATGTAACGGGCTGAATGCATTGCTGGGTGGCAGAGAGGGGGCAAGGGTACTTTCAAGTACTTGGTCTATGCTTTCAGAATTACCTTTATCTTTATAGATATCAATAAAATTTTTGTCCTTATCCAAACCTGTTTTAGAGATAAAAAAGGTAAAATTCTCCTTATTATTCTGAGAATGAGTGGATACCGAGTTGTTTATACATGTGTCAGATAATGCTAATGGGAAGGGCCTATATAATCCATGATTCCTTATAGGAATGATAGAAAATCCACCTTTATCCTTGCAAAACTCAACCTCCATTTCTTTAGTAAGTTGGGTTAAGAGGTTTATGTTTTTGAGTGATTTCTGGGAATTAGCTTTAACTTCGATAAATTTTTCTAAGATTGTGGGACTGATTATAATAGAGTTAGAGCCAAAATTCAATTGTATGGGTGAGATGCATTTTTGATGGAAGTCCATTTCCACAATGATTATTTTGTCAACTTGATTAAGTGTTGACTCAACAATCCTGATGAACTTCCCGATTTTATTGCCTATTGTACTTATGTTTCCATTACTGGATAATTCCAAAGGTAGATTTTTTAGAGTGACTACCTTTTCTACTCTAAAATTATTTAGGTGCATTGGATTAAACAAAGGCTTCCAGTCAAACAGAGAAAAATGAATGTTTCTAAATTTAATATCCTTCTTTTCCATAATGCTATTCTTTAGTTCCTTTTTTTTGCAATCTATATACATGAAATAATCCAAAAGGTGTGATATACTTACCTCCTTTGGTAATTGTAGTGATAGTTCTACCATCAAATCATTAACATGTACTCCCGAGCCATTCCAGATATAGATCACACCTGTTTCTGCTAGGTGCTTCTGTTGCTACAAAATGGTATTATTATCCAAAAAGATAGTTTCAAAGTACCGAACATGATTGATCTTACCTATTTTCTGTTGAGTACTTCTTCTATGTGGAGGCAAATAGGGTGCATACTTTAAAGCTTTATGAAATAAATCATTGTTATAATCATTATTCATCCTGTTATTGCTATCTAAAAATGATGATTTCCTTTCCATGTTTCTAAGGTGAAGAGGGCAGTATTTTGTATTGCTAATCATTAAGTCATCGGTGCAACAATCTCTGCCTATTTGTTTAGATTTCCCCCCATAAAAGGGTGGGGTTTTGGATAGATAGGGGTAGGGCTTTACAGCTTTGGAGTGATTCACCTCCATCTTGTGTTGCCGGCCCCTATAGCCCTTATCCCCCAAAACTCCATTCCTTTTGTGTGGGGGTGAGTATACATACCTACTATTTCCTTCCTTACTAAGCAATTCAAAAGAATTTTTCAAAGATAAACTGAAAGTGCTATGAACTGGCGAGGGCCTTAATACCTTATTCTTACCTTTAACGATTTGCCATGTATGATCTTGCTTAAATGTGCTCATAGGATTTGCTTGGGCAGATAAGGTCCTGCCTTCCCCCTTAGCAGATAGGGGATCATCGGTTCTGCATTGTAACAACTGCCCAGTATTATCTACCTTAGTGATCCCGTAGCCTAAGACCAGTTTAGCATACCTAGTCTTTGCAAAAATTCTTAGCTGCCTGTCTAAAGATTGGACTGAAAATACCTTTTTCCTTGATTCCCTGCTCCATGAAGGGATAATGTGATTTTCCTTTGGTTCTGTGCCCAAATTTGAAACCCTAGCGGAAACCTTATGCTCTTCTTTCCATGATCCTTCCTCCATCTTCCTAGATAGTGGAGGATTATTAGGAGATTTATTAGAGGATTTGGTCTAGGCAGGGTCACTGCATGAGGGCTTTGCATGAGTGAAAATGGCAAGCAGATCTACATCAACATTTTTCTCCCCTTTTTCTTTTTGTTTTGCTATAAATTCATCCAAGTGTTCATAGGATGGATGCATTTGCTCTTCTTTTAAGCAGTCTTTTCTTTTGTGGCCATAGAACCAACAATTATGACAGCAGCTCAAAAATTCCTATTTCTTTCCTTGATCCTTATCCTTTTTTATGGAGATTTCTGCCCTAGTTTTATCATTGTAATGCCTATCTTCGTTCTTCGACTGGCTCAGTTTGGAATGTAAAAGACCTAGGTTTATCTGCCTGTGCTGGAGAGCAATTTTCCTTTGCTGATGGTAAGTTCGCATTATCACTGTTCTGATCGCATAGATGAGTAGTTTCTGTGACTTGCATGTGTAGCAGTCACAATTGTGTTTTTCCCAAGGCAAAGCTGAATATTATAGCTGTAACAATGAAGCAGTCGCATATGTCTCTGATATGTTGATTGATGTATGTGAATTGCTAATGACTGAATGAGCACAGATAGTAGTAAGAGAGGCTTTATTGGAAGCTGATTGTACACCTTATTATTTCCTGTAATCTCTTATTTTTCTCTGTTATCTCAATGTTATGCAAGAGTGATTTTGCCAAACATCAATTCTGGTATGATTCTGATAACGGTATAATTGCCATATGTTGGAGATTACTTTTGATCAACAAAGCTTTGACTTTATATCCCAAATGCCCAAAATGCCATTTCGAAGTGAATAACCAGCTCTGTAGCCTCTGCTCTCCAGGCAAACAGACACCTCTTCTATAATGAATTTGCAACAAATAAATATTAATCATCGCGCTACTGCTACCACCAGTCTACCTCGCTTCCATACCAACCCTAACTTCAATCTCACTATTTTTGTTGTCTTAGCAGAACCCTATATATGATTATTATTATTCAGAACTTGTCCCTTCAAGATTTAGTTTTAATACTTTAGTTTTTTTAGTTTTTATATTTAGCATTTAATTTCTACTATTATATTTGGTTTTCAATGTTTGAAGAAAAATATGTAGGGCTATGTTGTCATATTATTTAATTTAATAAATTTGATAATTAATTTCAAAATCCTATATATATTTTGTGCAAAGAGTATTTATGATTTAATCTATAATTCATTTATCTGGATCACAAAGAGAACAAGGGGTTACATGCTTGCATTTAGCAAATGCAAGGAAGATGTTGTAAAAGGTTGTTGAGTAAGGCTTTATGCTTTCTTTCATTAGCTTAAAAGTCTATAAATCCTCTTTAGCTACTATGTCTACGATTTCACAAACATTATGCAATGTGCAGAACATCCTATTGGAAGTAGGGACCATATTAGAAAAATATCATTTCTATCTATTTTTTTTCTTCTCATTCAATTATCAATTTTTTGATGTTTCTAATATTTAATTGATTAAGATAATATGATTAGCATAGAAAGGGGAAAATATATTTCTATCATTGTGCAAACAATAAATTTTCTAGAGAAATATTTCAAATTTAAATATGTGATATTTTTTTGAATTAATGACCTATAAGGAAGAAAGAAAAAAGTACCAAGAGGTCTCTTGAAATATTACCCAAAACCAAATTGAGACTTTACTCCAAAACTAAAGCAAATTAAACACTAACCTTTACAAAAAATTGCAATCCTAACCCTAATCGTCATTAAATTTTAAGTCAAATTAAATTTTATACCTAGAATCTTAGTTGAGGAGAAACCTATTGAATAAATAGAAATTACAAACCTTAAAAAACTATATTGAATACCAACCTTAACTCTATATCATATTACACATTAAAACCCAAGATGAACCTAACCCTAACTAAGATTAAAAAAATATGGTCACTTGATAAATTAAGCCCTAAACTTAACCCTAATGATTATACTAAACCAAATTGAACTATAACCCTATTTCTAAATCTAGCTAAATCCTAACTTATATAAAATCCAAATAAAATGACCCTTCAAATCTAACTCTCAACTTAATCCTAATCCTAACACAATTAAACTATAACCCTTATTGTAGCTATAATTGAACTCTAATTCAAACTCTAAGTATAATCATACATTATCCATATTCAAACCCTTACCATAATCAATACCTAGGTATACTTAGCTTCAACCCTAACTATAACTCAAATATTTCCCTCTAATTGAATGCTAACCCTAACCTAACCTTAACTCTAACCCTAATTATGCTTCAACCATAACACTAATTGAACTACATGTATATCTCTAATTGAATCCTAACCCTGATCCTAACCCTAACCCTAAAAAATCCCTAGCCCTAACCATAATACACTAAGCCTAACAAAACCCTAACCCTAACCATAATATCCTAACCCTAAAAAATACTAACCCTAGACATAATACCCTAACCTAGTCTTAACCATACCATAGATCCTAAATGCTAAACCCTAATCCTAAACTTAATTGGTAAACCCTAATTCTAGTTATTAAACCCTATATCCTAAATCTTAAGGTAAACCATAAACCTAAATGGTCAAGCCTCATCATGTTTATGCTAAACCCTAGACCTTAATGCCAACCCCTAAATGCTAAATTATAATCGTAACATGAATTCTAAATATAACCATAAATCTAACCATTTCATGCATATAAACCTTTATCTTAACCCTAACCCTAACATTAACCAAGATGTAAACCATAACCCTAATGATAATTACAGTCATAAACCCTAAATCGTAACCCTAATCAAAACCAAAATCCTAAGAAAAATACTAACCAATATCTAAACCCTCACTTTAACCATAATCCTAACCCTAACCATGGACCTACATGCTAAACCCTAATCCTAACATGAACCCTCAAAATAACCATAACCTAAACCATGCCATGAACTTAAACTTTTATCCTAACCCTAACCCTAATACTACCCATGATGTAAAGCCTAACCATATTGACAATCCTAATCGTAAGCCCTAATCTCAACTGTAATCAAAATCCAAACCCTAACAATAAACCTAACCCTAACGTTAAACCTTGGCACCAAATCCTAAATGTAACTATAACCATAACTAAAAGCCTAAACCCCAACACTAACCATAATCATACTAATTAAATGTTGAACCCTAATCATAAATGGTAAAATATAATTATAAATTGTAAACCATAATCATAAACTTAAACCAAATTCCTAATAGTAATTCTAATATTAAAATTAATCATAATCGTACCCTAACACTAACCCAAACCATATCCCTAGGTTTAATGTTAAACCTTTATCCAAACCCTAACCGTAATACTAACCATGATGTAAATGCTAACCATAAATAAAAATTTACAATAGTCTGCCACATTGTGCTCAAAGGTAGCGTAAAAGTAAATTGAACACTGTCCATTATTAAATCACAAAGCATAACATAATTCAATATTAAACTCAATTAAACGTTGACACTAACCTTAAACCAAATTGAACCCATATTTTTAATCAAATGAAACTCTAAGGGCCCTTTTGGTGCATGGAATATGAGCTCTAATTGAATTAGATATTCAAATAACTCAATTCCATGTTTGTGTCCATCCAAAAAAGCAGGATTTGGAATTTCAAAATTCCATTTTGGCCCACAAAATGAGCAATTCATCTTCCACTTGAAAAGGTGGAATTAGATATTCCAGAATTAGATACTCCAGCACCCAAACGGGCCGTAACCTTAAATCATGAATTTGACACTAACTTGAACTAAAGGTGAACCCAAATGCTCAATTGAACGAATGCCAACTACCAATAGTTTACCAACTTATACTTTGCCAGATCTTTTTATATTTATAAATTAAGGGTTTCTTTTATTTTTGATATGTTTGCATATACATGCATAATCATCCATGCATTGTCATGTGTGTACAATACTATAATAGACTCAAACCCTAATCATAATAGTGAACAAATTAAACCATAAACTTAAAACTATTTGAACATTTAATCAGATTGAGCCATAATCATTAACTACGTTATACCTTGTCCATAAAAAATGTACCAAATTTTAACTCTAACCCAACCTCAAACTCAACAGTATAGCAAAATTAACCCTAACCATGTACCAAATTTAAATAAAATCCTAATTCAAAATGAACCCTAAACCTAAATATAATTTGACACTAAGACAAATTGTACCCTAACCTTTTACTAAATTAAATCCAAATCCTAAATCAAATTGAATCCTAAACCTACACTAAACCATATTGAACCCTAATAGTAACACTAATCCAACTTAAACCTTAATTGTACACCTTAATAAACCCTAATTTAAATCTAACCACAACCCTATAATATATTAAATCAAAATTCAAAATGAAATAGGATTGTAACCCTCGCGCAAACCAAATTGAACTGAAAGTCTTCGATTGGGATAAATAAAATGGTAATAATAAAAATAAACCAAATTCAACACTCATACAATTTTTTATCCAAATTGAACCTCAATATTGAAATAAGTGGAACCCTAAGCATAATCTTAAATAAATATTAAATCAAATTGAACCCTTCACCTAAACTAGCTCAAACCATACAGATCACAATAAACCTAATTGAACAAAAAAGTACCCTATCCCTAATACAAACCAAAACAAATTACAAAAAACCCCAAACCCTAAGAATAATAAAATTTATTTAGTTCACTACACCAAATTATAGCCTAACCCAAAGATAAAATATAAATATATCTATGAAAAATATTTTAAATAATTATATACTTAATTTCAGTGGAGCTGTCAACCATTTCTAGTAGCTCAAATATATTAAATATTACATAGAGAAGGTTTCCATATTTAAAAAATAAATGAACTTATATTAACCAAAAAAATAAAAAATTTCCTCCACTGGGCTTCCCTTGTTTGTGAACAATTCATTGTGTGTTGAAATTCGTAGCAATCAAATAAAACAATAGACAATATTTACCCTAATAAAGAATTTATATAGTTAATGACTTATACTTCATTAAATTTAGGCATCTAATAAACTAAAACCCTGATAATATAGATACATTTACAGTTATTCGTACATGTCAAAAACAAATAATGCTTGGCACAACGCACCTACGCACTTACATATAGGGCATCATAAATGTAATCACACAACCTCTATCAATAGATACACGCAAGAGGGACCAAACAAATAATGGTTACCTATACTATAGAGATGATGGAAAATACTGGTGCATTTGCAAATCTGACGACTGATGGAGAGATATTGATTTTTCTTATAACCAGGACCAACTTCACAAAAAGCACTTGATGTTTTTGACCATGAACTTTCGCACTTACTATTTTCTACATGGATGTGTGGACCTTTTATTGCAATGGTCTTCAGAGCGATGACTAGACTGAGCTCATTAATAATATTATGACAATGTGCCCATCGGGGAATGAATCATTATGGACTGTACATATGAGGTGACTTCCTGGGGCACGCAGCTAGTAGATGTTGTTCCAGAGCTCGTGATAGAGTATGCAACTCAAGGCATTCGAGCATCCAGAGTTGTGTTAGACTATATCACACTCTTCAAGCTGAGCCACAACATGCCAAGATGACGACACCATTGAATGGGGAGCACAGTCAGGGGTGGTTGACCAGGTTGCCCGATTGACACATAAATTTAAGCTTACTTGTTTTTACATATGCCTAGACATATTGGGGACCTTCATGTGTGACATATACTATTAAGTTACTTTCCTCTTTGATACCTTTTGATGCTTCTTTAAAATTTCATTTTTCATGATAGATGTAACTTATTTTCAATATCGGGTACACTAGTTTAGATTGGAGCTTACAAATGTATGCTTCTAATAGATATTAAAAGTATATTTATTGATGACATTTTTGACTTATGGAGTCCATGGAATATAGCTATAAATCATATTCTGATATTTGGAGTGGTTTTATTAGTTTATTCCTTACAAAGGCTTAAAATAACAGTTTAAAATTAGGTCAATGGTCATTACGGTCTTATTACAGCATCGAATAACACCAAAAAACATATTTTCAATGAAAAAACCATTACAAGGTATAATTATACATTCCATATGACCTGTAGGTGCTCGTGCACCAGCTTTTCAACATGTTTGGGTGATATGTTATTAGAATTTCGTAAGTTGTCTTTACGTCTGTAAAGATACAACCGTTTACAAATATAATAAATGAACAATCACAAGGAAAATAGAAAAAAATTGAAATTAAACTAAAATGTATTGCTCAAATTTTAACTTAGGCACCATACTATTGTACGGAAAAAAAGGCTCCTTTAACAAATGCGTACATTACATGATTTGGATTTTTAGCTAGGGGTCTATCTGTCATCTTAATAGTAATTATATACGACAATTTAAACCATGATATAAATGTAAACCTAACCATTATATTAACCAATATCTTAACCCCAAACCCTAATCCCACTAGTAATACTAATTGTATATTTATATTTTAATAGTATTTATATTTTAATAGTATTTATATTTTAATAGTACTTTAATATACCTATTTTAAATTTTACAAACAAAGAAGCAACTCACAGAAAATACACAAAAGAAAGAAATAAATAAAAATCCCTCAAATTATAACTTGTGTAGCATATTGTTCTACCTAATAAAGTGACTCATTAAATAAATGCATACATGAGGTGGATAGGGATCTAATAAGGGGTTTATCTATCATGTTAACAGTAATTGTAACACCAAGCACGATAGGAACATCACATTACACCTTACCCTAACAATAATCCTAACCTCTACTCACTCCTAATCGTAACTCTGACCAAAATAGTAACCGTAGTGATACTACTGTCTACCTAACCCTAACCATCATCCTAACCATATTCATAATCTTAAACCATGAATACTAATAAAAATGGAAAACCCTTACTCTAATCCTAATAGTGTTCATAATCCTAAAAAATATCATAACCTAATTATTGAATCCTAACAGTAATCCCAATCAAAACTCTAAATCCTAACAATACTACTAACCGCAATGTAGAGTCTTACCCTTACTCTAATCATAATCCTTACCTTCAACTCAATCCTATTCCTAAAGATAATAGTAAATTCATGATCTAAACTCTTTCGATATAAGGAATTATCACATATAACATTACCATATAAGGAATGGTCATTGGTAGGGATAGGGTAACAACTAACTTGAATGGTTAGCATATTACTGTAACTATAATGATAATGATAATATATTAGAGTTAGGAATAAGGTTACAATAATCATTGTTGTTAATTTAACATTGTGCTATGGGTTAAGATATAATTTTATTTTAGTTTTCATTTAAGATTTATTTTTAATTGATTATTTTATATAGTTAAAGGTTTTGGTATATGTAGTTGTTTAACATTGATTATGGATAGGTTAGAAGTAGGAATGAATAAGATGTTCTCTATAATTAATTCCTCACATTTATTTGGCACATCCATCGAAGGAATACATATTTGAAAAATAGAGCTCAATGAAACATGTTGCAAAATGTTGCAAGTATAGGGGTAATCATGGTGGGAATAGCCAAAACTATTTATTTTTATCTTATTCATGAAACTTACATAGATGAAAAGGGAAATAGAAGTCCCAATACAACTATTCAGATAACTAAGAAGGCTGAAAGCCAAGATAAGAATGATCTAAATCAATTATTCTTCAATGATAAAGTTTCTATTGCGATCCTTATCTGTACAATGATCATGGTAGAGTTGTCTCATTATTGATGGAAATGCATCCACTTTTTCAGATGTCTCACGTACAAATTTTGCAACATCTACCATTTGCATTATATCTAGTTCATCAACATAATCAACTGATAATGCTGCATTCTCCACAACTTTGATTACAGTTGCACACGAGTCTACAATGATTCATGTATACTTGTCAAATTCAGTCTCAAAGACATCATTCGAAGTCACTAAAGTAGTAGAGGGGCTTGTAACAGTGATGTTTGACTCTCTATTAGATGTAGCCATACATGGGATGGTGTCCTGCAAAGTTTTAAACAAACATTAGTATATACAATTAATTACAATAACCAGTTTGAATTGCCATTTTGAACTTTGCATGTTAATTACAGTGGAATAATATATATTATTTGTGGACTTTTTTAATATTTAAATTAACAAAAAGTTAGGTTTGGAAACACGATATAGTTTATATTGTTCTTAATATTAAATGTTAGCAATAATTCAAATATTTCAATAATTAAGAAATTCTATGTATGCTTAATCTAATTTAAAGAAAAACTATCAAGATTAGTTGAATACAAATTTCATTAATATTCCGGCATTGCCATCCATAATATTAATAATTTTTTTTTGTGATAATCATGTAAAAAAAGTAAATTATTAAAATATAAATGTAAAAGAAAATATTTTTTTTAAAAAAAGTAGCATTTAAGAAACAAAATAAATTAAACTAATGTATACTTAATACTTTCCAATTTTAAGTAAGGAAGAAGAAATATTGTTCAACATTTTAAACCATTGCAAACAAATAATCTAAATAATCTAAATCTAAAGCAATGTTGCGGCATTGCCTTCCATATTTAAATTTAAATCTAAATATTCAATGAAATCAAGATCAAATATAATTTTTTATTTATTTTTTATTTTCTAAAATGTAAATCTAAATCTAAAATGCAAACTATTTAAAATACAAATATGGATCTAAAATGAAAACTATTTATAATGCAAATCTATATGTAAAAAGATAACCATTTAAAATGCAAATCTAAATGAAACATGGAATTCAAAATGAAAGGTGCAATTCAAAATGAAACATGCGAATCAAACATGCTATTGATGTAATTTGCATGTTTGATTTTGATTTTGAATGCAAATCAAATTTGTTTTTTATATAATTTTTAAACTTATTCTTCATCCATGTAGCGCCCCTCGTTTCCTATTATTTTAGGCCCTATTATTTTGGCCTTGCCATTTTTCTTCTTATTATTTTGGCCTTGCTATTTGTCTTCCTATTATTTCAGCCACCTATTATTTCTCCTAGCTATTAATATTTGTATAAATTTTTCATTTAATCTAATACTTTTTATTGACAAGGAATCTTTTTGGCATATTCTTGTGTTGGTATTCCCATTTGTGCTCCCATTGTATAGGTACGTCTCTCTTAGTAATTAAGATAATATGATTAGCATAGAAAGAGGAAAATATATCTCTATCATTGTCTTAGCCATAATTTTCATGCCTTCAAGAAAATTTTGAAAATTGTCTTAGCTTGGGAAATAGATCTTTTGTTCTTCATAAGGTTTCATAAATTTGTTTTGCCTATGTTAAAAACACTACCTAAGGTCTATTTGTGTGTTACTTTTCTGTGTCCCTTAAATCTCCTATATAGCACATGGAAATTGTTTCCCTTCATTCTCCGACACTCGAGAAGTCCAAGAGTTAAGCATATCAATCCAAACATCGGGTGACTTGGTAATGTTTCATGTGTGTACAATCCTATAATAAACACAAACCCTATTCATAATAGTAAACTAATTTAAAACAATAACCTTAAAACTATTTCAACATTTAACCAAATTGAGCCATAATCATTAATTAAGTTATACCTTGTCCCAAAAATGAACCAAATTTTAACCCTACCCCAACCTCAAACTCAACGCTATAGCAAATTTAACCCTAACCACGTACCAAATTTAAACTAAAGACCAAAAAAACAAAGGACTTGATCAAAATTGGATTGAGAAGAACACACTTTTATAGTCCAAATTATGCTGAAAATTTCATACAGATAAAAAATGTTGTCAGTTTTTATTCACGTTTGCGAAAATCTACCATGTATTAGGTATTTTTGAATTTCCAAAAATCCACTGTGATTATTGTTTGTTCAATTTAGGTCAATCGAAAATGTTGTCATTTTTTATTCACATTTCCAAAAACCTAGCATGTATTCGTTATTTTCAAATTTCCAAAAATCCTTTGTGATTACCGTTTCTTCAATTTTGGTCGAGTATACCGGCGGACACATGTGTCAAAAACACACAATGTTTTATGTTTAGACATTGATCCTTTCGGGATTAATCGATGGCTCATATCATCTCGTAGTTGGGGAATAAAAATAAAGGTAACGTCAACCCTGTGGGTGGGCCACGATGATGAAACTTTGTATTTGAAAAAGGATGGGACTATCTTCCAGATAGAATGCACCATTGACCAAATTTGAACAATCCAAAAACACAATAGATTTTTGTGAAAATTTCACCATCTGTTCTTCATGATCTGGTTGTTAGGAATCGAAAACAACCAAAACAAATCGGAAAAGAACTCTATATTTTTTCAGATCTGAAATTTTTTTTTTTTTTGTTAATGGTGCGTTCTATCGAGAAGATATCTGCCGCCTTTGAAAAATCTAAAAAACACAACAAAAATGTTCAACATCTGTTCTTCATGATCTGCATGTTTTCAATTGAAAAGAAAAAATAAATTCCAAAAAAATAGTGCCTTTTCGCAGATCTGGAAAAAAATAATATGTAGTGCATTTTTATTAGGAACTTAGTCATTGTCCCTTCAGCTACGTGTACACTTAGGAGTTTGTGTGGGACTGCTTCCCATCGCGAGTCCATGAGTGGGTCCCTTGCAAACCATCTTGACTGACATCAACAGCTGCCAAGTCATCACCTTTACGTGATTAAGGAAGAGGTGCACAAATAGTTCAAAAATGATGGTCCAATAAGATTTAACGAGTCGTCAAATTTGTAGCATTGTTGAACCATCAAATAGCTTAATACTTGTTTCCTTAATGCCCGCCATGATTTAGGCATTACCTAGATTTTGAATTCGATTCGTAATGGCTCATTGGCTTGCCTGAGCACGTAGGTGTGGTTGATGTCTAATTTGGGCCATTGTGGAAGAATTCTCTAGTAAAGGTGTTCTTCTGAGCTCTTAAACAATAATTCTCTGCACTTTATTACCATTTGTATGTTGTTTTCCACTTTTCCTCCTGCAAATTACGCAAATCACTCTGCGTAATCGACTTCTATAAACAAATTGAATGAATATTTCATGTGCATAGTTCTCTATTACTGAATTCTTCAGAGGCTGTGTATCATAATAGATTACAATTGTGAGCTTAGGGTAAGAAATTTAGCTTTGAATTCAAAGCCCTAACCTTCCTGTCAACCCTATCAAAGAATTGTAATCATGAAGCAGAAGGAAGGACATTGTGATCCAAATTCATATCCTGATGAGATAACAAGACAGTTACCAGGGTCACATGGAATCCAAAAAAGAGCAACCTGTAATACTCACCTTGAAGATTTCTTAATCAACACCCACGTAGGATACAGAGACCCTTTTCTAGGACATGGCATGACAGATTTTGCCTTGTGGAGAAGAAATTACAATAAGAGAAAGGTGGCAAAACTTGTCAAGAACATATGGGATTCCAATTTAGCTAGGATCATTGTCCCAAATGTTTTTGTTAATGCAGATTTGATACTTGAAATTGCAAATAGATACATCCCTAACACTAGATAGGTATTGACCCATGATAACAAGGAAATTATCAAGAAAACAAGAGAAAGTATAGATGACACATACATGCTAGAGACAGACAAGGACTGGTGGCCACTTGATACAAATATGATGGGCCATGATTTTGAAAAGTTACATAATCTATATAGAAGCAAGATTTATCTTCACAGGCCAAGGCACTTGACTAGGGTAGAGAGGGCATTGAGTCCCAAAGAAAATCCTTCATATCATGTAGATTTGTTTGCTCCATGCGTGAAAGATACATACTAAACTTTATGTTAGTGGCATGGTGAGGATGCAACATTTAATATCCCCAATTGGATGTTGTTCATGTACTTGGATATACTAGGAAATGAATCCCATAGATATTTTGATTATGCGGGAACATTAGAAGATGACATCCATAAGGCCTTGATTAGTATAAAGAAGGGGAAGAGTAGTAAGTTTAGATTCTACTCCATCTTAATGCACATGATTCTATGGAGTGGACTCAACATTTGGGATCCAAACCTCAGAGTCGAAGCTACTATTGATGGGGAGATGGCCCTAGTCCAAGAGTGGACTTATGTTTGGGACAAGGATGGTAGCACATCATCCTATATTTTGTTTGAGAATCATTTTGTCAGGCCTCCAATGACTTATTTGAGAGGGAGTGTCCCATGGGGGCTGTCTGATAGAGTGAAGCAGTTCCTTAGACCAAAGGATTTAAACCTAGAGGTAGGAATCAATCACAATTGGGGGTCATGGTTTTACTACAAGGACCATATAGCCATCAGAGTTTTTGGATGTCAAGTACCACCCAAGGCACTACCGATCACAATCATTGATAGAATTGCATTCTATGAAGTCACCAGGCAGCTTGAATCTACATAAAGATATGCTCTAAGAGTGACAAATAGAAAGAGAGGTTCTTTCTTCCCTTCCCAGGTGGCCATAATAGGTCTTCTACACTTCCTATCAAGAAAGGGATTTGAGGTGATACCTAGAAAAATGAAAGACTATAACATGAGGGATGAGAATTATAGATTTTATGACCCAGAGGGATTCATAAAGGCAATATACCAAGGATGTAAAACTCACCAAGATGATGAGCTAGAATATTGTATATGTAATTGTACAGACTATGATGATGTACTTAGGCAAAGGGAGAGGTGGTACAAGATACAACATTTAGAGCACCAGAGGAAAAGAGAAGGTAACTATGAGCTTGACTATAAACTGGCTCATAATGTTGAGACAAAAATGAATATGCTTGCAACCTTGTACATTGATGTTGATAGCATGCCATTGCCCAATGAAATCAATAGTGAGGGTAAAGAGTGTAGGCCCACCCAAATGGAAATAGACTCTGAATATTCACCTACTTCAATTGGATCCCCAATTGGGTCTCCATCTGAACCTCCCACTCCATCTAATTCAACTTAGCCATGGTGGGGACTTCATCACTAGGCCCAGGGCCATCTCCTATTGCATAGAATCGTTTCCCCATTTTTCCACTTTGAACACTGGCTCCTAATCATAAAATCCCATACACTCCATATGAGGCCTTTTAGACCCCAACTCATCCACTTCCACCTCCTACACGTTTTGACATTGTAAAAGAAATTCAATTGGAGCCACCGTCCAATTGAAGAACACTTCCTGATTTTAAGTTAGGTGGAGGGTTGAGTGAAGCTATATGAATGGAGGCATGCAAGGACTTAATTGGTGATGATAAATTCATAAAAAAGGAGTTCAAATAGTTTGTTCTCCAACAAGAGGCCATCAACCTAGTTGCTAGCAGGGGTCTAAATTTTGAATCATTGAGTGAAGAGGAGAAGTCAAAAGTAAAGGATGAGGTACTCAAAAGGGTATAATAATTGATGGCAACAATGACTCTAGAATGGGGAGAGAAATTATAGCACAAAGTGGTATTCTTCCTTTGGAAGGTTGTGATATTTTCTCTACCATTGCATTTGATAGCCTCATGAGGAGGCAGAATCTTGATCTCTCTAACCTCTCACCAGATGAAGAATAGAGCCTCGTATTTGGTTCTGCATTTGATGATGACCTTGATGTACTTTCTATTTGGTCATTGTGTCCCAATACCAATAAGACATAGATAATTTCATTTCAGGATAAATATTATGGACAGTTGCTTATGAGAAAGTCTTTTGAATTTTCAGGTGTACAAGCAACTAGTTTGGTTGTTAATGTGGCAAAGATGTCACATGCAGTTGCATCAAGGGAAGAGGATAGGATTGCAACATTGGAGGCTACAATTAAGAGGCTTCAAGAACATCTACATGCAATGTGTGGACTTCCTAATGAAGGGATTCATCATGAGGAGATCGATAAATTGGAGACTACAATTGCAACATTAAATATTGAGAATCAGAGATCACAAGCCAATTAAAAAAAGGCCATTACATATGCTGAGACCAATGATGCTAGTAAACATGCACTATGTAGTGTCATTCAGTGAAAGACAAATATCCTTACAAATAATGCACAAGAAACATGGAATTTTTTTGTAGAGTTTGTCAAGTTTTAGAATAAACATCTGTAGTGGCAGTGCTTTTTGGCATGCTCCCTGTCAAAGTTGAACAAGTTGATAAGGGGCTTTAAATTCTATTCTGCATAGTTTCCATGATGTGTTCTTTCTAATCTTGTGGTTGATTTTGAGTGGAAGTTCACTATTTTATCCCAATAGTTCTCCAAGCATCAGTTATACACCTAGTTGATGAGGAGAGAACTTACAGATTTTTATAGTCTAACTGATTGCGGGATGCCCTCCATTTACACCAACCACAAAGAGGGAGACAAGGTAACAAAAATTCTAAAGACATTATTTGATTGGCAAGCTAAAGTACATAGAATGCAAGATACTACCCTTCTATCATTGACATCCAATGAAGATAGAACAATGAATGTAGTTGATAATCAAATTGAGGACCTTGTTAGAATCCAACAATGATGGGTTAGACTTGGCAAGGGAAACACAAATTTTTTTTATACAGAGTATATCCACCATCTTAGATCCATGCATGATTTGAAAGAGCAAGGGCTAATCAATCAAACAAGACATCTAGAGGATCATTTCAATATCTGATTTGAAACAGCTTCCACATTGTTACAAAAAAGGTACGGTGAGTTTATCAAGTGGGCTAAAACATTTTGGGAGTGCCATTCAAACAATGTGAAAGCTATTAAAGATGCTAAAAGAATTGGATGTAGGATTTGAGAGAAGTTGAAAGAATATGAGAGTAGACGGCCACGTACCGATAAAGACGCACAAGAGGCTAGGATAGTGATACATAAACATAAAGGATTCCTCAAGTCTCTCAAATTAGAGATGGATGAGTTCAACTGTCTTTCAGATGGGTGCTTGCCCAACCTTTACAAAGAGATTGGACACATGAGAGGTGCGACCGAGTGGGTGGAAGACTGTAGGACAATGGTGGATGAGGACTTCAAACAGGAAAAGACTTTTGATCCCACACTTCACAAGATCCATTGTCTCATGGATAAGTTCATCACCATTAAAATGGCTATAAGGGAAAGCATCATTTGTGCTGTGACATACAAATTTGATGTATATATGGAACATTTATCTGTGGTCGAATCATGGGTTCGTAGGGCCTAATCTTTATAATGTTCTTAGTTTGAAAGTTTTGTTAAAGGTATTAATTATTTGCAAATGACATTAGCAAAACAAAATGGTCTTTCTTTGAAGGTTCATATACAAATCATGCATGTAAATGTGAAATAGAGAATGAATTGATTGCAACAAATATAATGTAGGTTCTCTATACTTCATATTGTCATTGAAAGAGGCTTTCTTATGATAACATTTTGTGTAAGATTTTAGTTGAAGAAGGTGAAGAGTGTTTCTATGGTTTTACATGAAAAGTCCTTATGCACGTAAATGGACTCATCAATTGTGTATTCACATAATTAGAGAAATTACAATTCTTGTTATAACTTATGTATTTGGGTCTATCAAATAATGGTTGAACTCAACTAAGTAAATTTTGATATTAACCTTTCCTTTTCCTTCTCTGTTTTCTTTATGTTTTTTGTTTTCCTCACTTTCTTTATGCGGTCCTGCACCATGATTTTCCCTAGCCAGTGTTTTTGTGTTTCATCGCATTCATTTTTTGGATTGTTTGTGGCCTATTCATTCGTATTATCTCTTCAAATGAGCCCCGCTAGTTTTTAAGATTCTAAATCTACTTGATGTGCTTTGATGGCTTGTTGGGTAGGCTAAGTTGTTTATTTAGATGAACATTTTGTATGTAATTGTTTATGACTCTTAATACTCATATATGTGAGGCTTTAGTGGCATATATCTATTTATATATCTGGCAAGTTTTATACAATTTTTATAGAACAAAGTTGTGTGACCAAGCCAATTTCCCTTAATATGGACTATGCATGTGCAGTACAAGAAAATCTATGGTTTTGTAGTATACATTCTATCAATTTACTTATGGAACCAAATACATATTTAGACATACATAGAGCATACACCTCACACATACTAGTGTGTTTAGATATTACTTTTCTTTTTCTCTGTTTATTCAAAGTGATGGATAATTAAATTATTACATCTTGAATTCTATTTGTATTTAGGAAGGATTTATGTGGATGATGATTTTTTGATAAATAGTAATGTGTAGCCAGGATACATGATGCTTGTTTAAATATAGGTTTTATTAGGATAAGGCAGCCGAGGACAATGGACACAAAGTCGACACTTGTGATAAAGAAATGATAATTGTATGTCATCTGATTTGGACAGTTTGTAATGTAACAACCTACATAACATAGACTGTCAGTTTAGAATTGTTATATACCATACTATAATGGTATAAATGACCTGTACTGCATATGAATGGGATGGGATATGTATTGCCCTTTGTAAACTATATGATTTATTTCTAAAATTTTGGAAAGGAACCTGAACCTTCTGTACCTAAGTATTACGCATGTATACTACAAGAAAATATTTGTAATAATATGGACTGCACTTGTCCCAGGGTACACTAGAGCTCTTTGTAACTCTATTATTTCCTACCAATTCCCACACTGAATGGAGTTTGTACTTTTCAATTTATAAAAATAAAATAAAATTTATGGCTCTCACCTCTTAGTTTATGAAAATAAATTATTTTCATTGCTTTAGATTTTGTTCATGTTTATGAGCCTCTGCAAGGACCTTGATATGTGGGTAAAAGCAAAATAAGTTGTCACCTTTTTACAAAGGAAAAGGCTAACAAAATCAAAGTTGTTCAACTTCAATAGTATAAAAATCATATTCATGTTTGGAATTTGAAGATGATGTAAACTAATTAAATGTGATAAAATGGATGAAGTTTATGATTAATATTTTTAATAATTTTTTTGAATAATAATTGATATGTTTTTTTAATTTTTAAAGATGATTTTTCTGTTGTTGAAAAATGCTGAAAATTAGGAGTCTAGTTCCTACCAAAAAATTCTATGTAAATAAACATTTTTCCCCCTAATTTCAAAATATGTCATAGATGACATATATGTTGGAGATTTGTCAGCAAGCCAGTACTGACTGTATGTTTGTCATTGATGAAAACATATGGAAACTAGCATGCATGGAAGTCTTATGTAGTAATCTTTCTATATATGTAGCATGGACATGATATCATGGGTGCAGAGGTTAACTGTTAGTACAAATAGTTATATAGCAGCTTGTGTCAGCAGTGTTCTGTGTATGGTTGTTAGTACATTTATCATGGAGCATTGCGCACTTGGATTTATGTTGAAGACATGTTAGTGATGTTTTAGTTATGGACGCATAGTCTGTTGATGAATAGAAGTGAAGTTATGTAATCGCTATTCGCTAGCAATAGTTTCCTGCATTTATTCAAAAGAGCCAGTAGATATTTTATTAGTTATGTAGTTGCACCTATCTTGTGGGTATGCACCCTTGGATTTAAGCTAAGAGGAGAGTTATTGATGTTTTGTTAAGAGCTCATGAGTTAATTCAGCTTGAGGCGGAAGATCCAATTGTTTTGGTAGAGCTGACAGTGTGTAGCGTGCATCTACAATTATCTTATTGAACAGGTCCCAGAATGTGTTACATGCATAGTAGAGTCGACATAATGTTTGTTAGAGTTTGTTATGGTTTCTCTAATATGATTTCAAGGTGGTTTTAATAGGGTGACTTGATTATATAATTTAGAGGAAAGATATTTATAGGCAATCATTTGTGATTGTTGAAGTGTGGTTCATAGTTGATTAAGCAGAGTAGAGCAGAGTGTGAAAAGTTTTGAGCCATCAAAAGAAGGTCTATGTGACCAAGTAAAGTACGTGTGCTATTCATTAGAACTAATCTAGAGAACAAGTCAAAGCATAGTTTACCAAGATCTAGATATAGTGTGTATCTATTATTCAAAAGGTTGTAGGCTTCGCCCATTTGAGTAGTGAGCTCTCGGATAGTGTGTCCTCTCCCCTAACAGGGAAAATTGTAAAAGACTCCTAATAGGGTCCAACCCTTGACTAGGTCTACTATACTAAATATATTGTAAAGCAACTCCTAACAGGGTTAAAGATCTTCTAACAAGGATCATAAAACTCTAGTGTAGAATATTAGTGGGTGTCAATTCCCACTGGGGTTTTTACCTATTTGGGTTTCTCCATAACCAAAATATTGGTTTTTTTTTTTTGTGTTCTTTCATTATGTTTATGCTTTATGTTTAAGTATACTTAATTGGATAAAGAATTGAATCTTGTAGATAATTGATTCACCCCCCCCCCCCCCCCCCCCTCAATTATCTCTTGGGACTATTCCTAACAATTGGTATCAGAGCCAAGTGCCTCAGAGAGAAAGTTTAATAGCTTGAGGTTGATCAGATAGCACACTTCAGGAAAGAAAGTCCTAAGTTTGATGGAGAGAATTATCTTGATTGGAAGAACAAGATGGTGACCCATTTGTAGTGCATTGGTTTTGAAGTTTTTGATGTGACTATCAAATCAACTAAGATTCCTACCTTAGTAGACCTTGCACAAGAAGATCCTACTGATAGACAAAAGGAATTGTTTCATCAGAATGCTATTGCTAAAGAAGCACTTATCAATGCCCTATCTGATGGTGAATTTTCAAAAATAAAAAAGGTGGATACAGTCGACAAAATATGGAAGCACCTAGAAGACATATTTGAAGGAGACAAAAAAGAAAAGGATGCACGCAGAAAGACATGGAAGAAAAGATACAATGCATTAGAGATGTTTCCTAAAGAAAACATCAGAGCTTATAATCAGAGGATAAATGAAGCAGTTGCTAGAATCAGAAACAATGGTTGAGAGATTTTAGAGGAGGACATTATGGACAAGTTGATGACTACTCTCACTCCTGAATATGAAAGAAATATCAAAATCCTTGATGAGACCATGTAGCTTACATCTAATTTCAAGAGAGAGACTTTGATCAGCAAAATCTCAGCTTTTGAGATCTCAAGATTGAAGACAAAACCAAAGAGTGAAATAGCCTTCAAAGCAACAATTCATGGTAAGAAATCTGCAAACACTTCTGGTAATTTTGATGATGATGATGAAGAGAAAAAACTAGAGGATTTCATTTCTATGATTTCTAAAAGAGAAAAGAAAGGAAAAGGAAAATATGAAGGTCAATTACCATTTAAGTGTTTTTCATGTAATAAGATCGGTCACTTTGTAGCTAAGTGTCCTACTAGAGCTAGAAAGTTCAAAAAGGATTACAAGCCTAAGTATTCTAAGGAATGCTACTAGGATGGAGATGGAGTATTAGATGATGAATCTGGTGAAGAAGAAATTGGATTCATTGTTATTATAGTAAAAAATGAATAATAAGACAGCTCATGAAGATAAGAAAGGAAATCAAGAGCTTGCATTGATTTCACAAGCTGACATAAGGAAAAACTGGATTATAGATAGGGGTTGTTCACATCACATGATAGGTGATAAAGGTAGGTTTGTTCATTTGGACAAATACAATGGAGGTATGGTTAGATTTGGAGACAACACTCCTAAACCAATAGTTGGTAGAGGAGCCATCACTTTGGATAGAAAGAACAATACTGATGATGTTCTTTATGTTGATGGTCTAAAACATAACCTTCTCAGTGTTAGATAGTTACTTGGAAAAGGATATCAGTTGGAGTTAAAAGATGACAAATGCATCATTAACAACAAAGAAGGTGTTATGATTGCATCAGGCTCAGAGACAAGAGGTAATGTTTTTCAACTCAATTCAGAAGCAGTTGTTTTGTTGCTAAAGTTGATGATAGTTGGTTGTGGCATAAAAGACTATGTCATATCAATTTTGATAACATAGTAAAGATAAGAAATGTAAAAGTAGTAAGAGATCTACCCATCATATAAAAGCTAGTTGATATTGTATACAGGGAATGTGTGATGGGGAAGCATGTGAGAAATTCATTCAAGAGCAAGCAGAATTCAATAGAGAACAAGTTGGATCTAATTCATATAGACCTATGTGGTCCAACTGAAACAAGGTCATACTATGGTGAAAGGTATTTCATTTTGTTTGTTGATGATTATACTAGAATGATGTGGGTTGTGTTCTTGAAAGATAAGTCAGAAGCATTTGAGAAGTTCAAAATATTCAAAGCTAAGGTTGAGAATGAATCTAGACTAAAGATAAAATGTTTGAGATTGGATAGAGGAGGAGAATTCACCTCTGACAAATTCTATGAGTATTGTGAAGAACATGGCATAAAGAGATAGTTAAGTGCACCTAGAACCCCTCAGTAGAATGGAATTGTAGAGAGAAGGAATAGAATCATCCTTGATACAACGTGCACCATTATGATAGAAGTAAAAATTGCACACACCTATTGGAGAGATGAGGTCAATACAACAGTCTATACCATCAATAGAATTCAATTCAGGCCAGGTGCTGAGAAAACACCTTATGAGCTATGGTTTGGTAATGTTCCCATAGTAAAATACTTTAGAATATTTGGAAGCAAGTGCTACATCAAGAGGGATGAAGTAGTAGGCAAGTTTGATGCAAGAAGTGATGAAGGCATTTTTCTTGGTTACTCTACTAAAAGTAAAGGTTATAGATGTTTCAATTTAAGATTGAAAAATATCATAGAAAGTGCTCATGTTAAGATTGATGAAAAGATTATGATTCAAGAAAGATATCATGATTACTCACCCATGATTGTAGAAGAACCTAGACCCTCCACTAGTGAGATAGTTATTAAAGAAATGTTTGACAATATTGATGTATTATTCAATGACCTTGAGACAAGTGAAGAAGAAAATCCTAAGGCTGATAAGTCATCATCACCTAAAGTTCCAAAGTTAACATCAAGAAATCATTCCAAGATAGACATCATTGGAGATTAGAGCACCAAAGTCTTAACAAGGTCACAAGCAAAGAACTCATCTAGCAGTGAAGCGATATGTTTACTATCTCAGATTGAACCTTTAAGTGTTGAAGATGCATGTAATGATTTAGATTGGCATGATGTTATGAAAGAAGAACTTGATCAGATTGTTAAGAATGACACTTGGGAACTGGTCCCAATACCTAGTGATAAGAATGTGATTGGAACAAAGTGGATATTCAGAAACAAGATGAATGAAGATGGTACAGTAGTAAGAAACAAAGCAAGGTTAGTATGTAAATGATATGTGCAAAGAGAAGGCATTGATTGTTCTGACACATTTGCACCTGTGAGTAGATTAGAAGCTATTAAGTTATTTCTAGCTTATGCAATATTCAAAAACTTCAAAGTTTATCAGATGGATGTCAAGTCAGCATTCCTAAATGGAGATTTGAAAGAAGAAGTATACATTAAGCAGCCGAAAGGATTCACCTTATCAGACAGACCTGATATGGTATGCAAATTGAAGAAGGCCCTCTATGGACTTAAACAAGCCCCTAGAGCATGGTATGAGAGACTAGATGGATACTTAACAAAGATTGGATTCAAGAAAGGAGCAGTAGATTGTAATCTATTCATTAGAGAGACATCTGAAGGTTTAGTACTTGTAGCTATATTTGTTGATGACATTATCTTTAGAGGTAATGACAAACTCAGTGCTGAATTTGCAAAAGAAATGTAGAATGAGTTTGAGATGAGTATGATTGGTCCTATTAAATACTTTTTGGGACTAAATGTGCAGTAGATAGAAAAAGGAATTTTTATCAATCGGTCAAAATATGTGAAAGAGATACTGAAAAAATTCAAGATGGAATATTGCAAGCTAGTAGGAACCCCTATGATCACTAGATGAAAACTTACAAAAGAAGATGACTCACTAGTAGTAGATATAACATTGTATAAGTCTATGATTGGTAAACTTATATATCTTACTCAGACTAGACCTGATATTTCAAATGCAGTTGGCATAGTTGGAAGATTTGCAGTAGAACCTAAACAAATTCACCTCATGGTAGTAAAAATAATATCCAAATACTTACAAGGCACTATAGATTATGGTCTATGGTATCCCAATTCATAAAATGTTGAGCTTCATGTGTACACTGATGTAGGGTGGGATGTTTTTATGATATAAAGAGTACTTCAAGAGGAGCAGTATTTCTTGGTGATAGACTTGTCACTTGGACAAGCAAGAAACAAAATTGTATTTCTCAGTCAACAACAAAAGCAGAGTATGTTGCAGCAGCCTTGAATTGTTCTACAATTGTTTGGATCAAGTAGATGATAAAGGATTTTTGAATTCAGATTGATTATCCTATTTTTATTAACTGTGATAACACTAGCACTATCAATATTTCAAATAACCCTATGATGCATGCAAAGACAAAGCACATTGAGATCAAGTATCACTTCCTAGGAGAGAAAGTGGTAGAGAAAGAAGTCAAGTTGGACTATGTGAGTACTAAAGATCAGTTGGTAGATATATTCACAAAGCCCTTGCCTAAGGATACTTTTGAGTATCTCAGGGAGAAGTTGGGAGTCATTCCCTTCCCTGATTCTGCTTAGAAGAAAGAAGGAAAGGCATCAGTCCTCAGGGACTGGTGGAAGGTTGACTACTCTACCTCAGGAGTAGTATCAGTGCTTAAAATGAATGGTGCCCTTTTCCATTGATGTCAAAGGGGGATTAATATAAAGATTCATGAAAAATAGAAGTAAAAAGTGGAGTAATATACTAAGGGGGAGAAGCATTCAGATATGATAGTAGTTCAGTTGAGGAAATGGAGACTATTAGAAAATATTGCAGTAGATGAAGGATTCATCTTTGGGGGATTTTTGAAGAGGAAATGGAGAATGTTATAAAAAAAAATTTCATTTGGGTTGGTGGTGGTTTTGCATTCCACATGTTTCCATAAATGCCAAAGGGGGATATTGTTGGAGATTTTCCAACAAGCTAATACTGACTGTATGCTTGTCATTGATGAAAACATATGGAAAGTAGCATGTGTGAAAGTATTATGAAATAAGCTTTCTATATATGTAGCATGGACATGATATCATCATGATATCATGGGTGCAGAGGTTAACTGTTAGTACAGATAGTTATATACCAGCTTGTCTTAGAAGTGTTCTTGACAGAGTTACAGGCAGTGTTCAGTGTATGGTTGTCCGTACAATTATCATGGAGCCTTGCATGCTTGGATTTATGTTGAAGACATGATAGTGATGTTTTAGTTATGGACACAATTTGTTGATGAATAGAAGTGAAGTTATGCAGTTGCTATTCACCAGCAATAGTTTCCTGTGTTTATTCAGAAGAGCCGCTAGAGATTTTATTGGATATGTAGTTGCACCTATCATGTGGGTATACGCCCTTGGATTTAAGCTTAGAGGAGAGTTATTGATGTTTATTTAAGAGTGCATGAGTTAATTTAGCTTGAGGAGAAAGATCCAGTTATTTTGGTAGAGCCGACAGTGTGTAGCGTCTGTCTACAATTATCTTATTAAACAGTTCCTAGAATGTGTTGCATGCATAGTAGAGCTGACAAAATATTTGTTAGAGTTTTTTATGGTTTCTCTAATATGATTTCAAGGTGGTTCTAATAGGGTGACTTGATTATATCATTTAGAGGAAATATATTTATAGGCAGTCATTTGTGATTGTTGAAGTGTTGTTCATAGTTGATTAAGTAGAGCAGAGTAGAGTGTGCGAAGTTCTGAGCCATCAAAAGAAGGTCTATGTGATGAAGTAAAGTACTTGTGCTACTCATTGCAACTGATCTAGATAGCAAGTCAAAGTGTAGTTCACCAAGATCTAGATATAGTGTGTATCTATTATTCAGAAGGTTGTAGGCTTCGCCCATTTGAGTAGCGAGCTCTCGTACAGTGCGTCCTCTCCCCTAACAGGGACAATTGTAAAAGAATCCTAATAGGGTCTGACCCTTGACCGGGTCTACTATACTAAATATATTTTAAAGAAACTCCTAATAGGGTTAAGGATCTTCTAACAAGGATCATAATACTCTAGTGCAAAATATTAGTTGGTGTCAATTCCCACTGGGGTTTTTACCTATTTGGGTTTCCCATAGCCAAAAGATTGGTGTTTTGTTCTTGTGTTATTTCATTGTGTTTATGCTTTATGTTTAAGTATACTTAATTGGATAAAGAATTGAATCTTGTAGATAACTAATTCACCCCCCGCCCGTCCTCTCAGTTATCTCTTGGGACTATTCCTAACAATATATAGCTAGTGCATGAAGCAATAACAATTCAAATTCCAACTCACTGAAATCGACAATTTTCATCTCGCAACATATTTTTCATAACAAATCTATCTCAATTAGAAAAAGAAATATATATTCTTGAAGAGGACTCTCTCCTCTAGTGCACCATTTGTTTTTCAAATTTATTTAATATAATTTACTATTTTTTTCTTTGTCCGAATCAACATCTCATTGACTGTTAAAATACCTACTTGCAATATTTTTTAATGATAATAAACCATGTCTAATTAAAACACTATAAAATCTATATGAGGTTAGTCTTGACTCTGATCTCTACAAAATGGTATTTTTTTATTTTCAAAAAAATATCATGAAAAATATTAGGAGTTATTGAAATGCCACTGTTCTGAAATAATTTTATTTTTATGGTAATTGGACCCAAAGTGCTATAAAACATGTATTTAATACATATTTCCAATTGGGAAAGTTAACGAACTTATCTAACTTAGCTAGAATGAATCTAGCTAGACCATATGCTTGACAAAAAAATAATTTTTAGTTAGAAATACTAAAATTCAGCTGTGTTGATATGTTAGCCTAAAAGGTGACACCTAATTGTACTTTTACCCATGTGTAAACCAAATTTCTTTGATAAAAAGAAAATAAATGCAATACTAAAGAATTTTGACAACAACCTGTTCATCTTATATTTCAAAAATAAGATATGTAAAATATAGATGAATAGAAAATTGAAGAAAAATCCCAAAGTTATTTGTCAATTTAAAATACACAGGATGCAAATCATCAATATGAAAAATAAACATGTTCGTGAAAATCCATTGTCGTAAAATCAGCTGTCTGGGCTTGGCCATCACAACGCGATACTTCAGAATCTCAGAGGCGGACTTTGACTTCACCATTTCTTGAACCCTTCCGTATAGTCTAGCACAATGAGATTTTATGGAAAAAGGGTACATATGACGGAGACGAAGTCACTGGGCAACAGGTGTTGGGCCTCTCGCTTGCTGCCAGTCTCTACCCTACTACATAACATTACAATCCTAGGAAGATGTCTTAGATAGTACATAATTGCAGACCAAATTATCCTTGCCTCGACCACCATAGCATGTTGGTCAACCACATATGTGAGATAAAACCTCCATGCATTTATTGCGATTGACAAATGACGGTTGCCCATGCCATCTGAACAAATAGTCATCTCGACCCCCCTCCACATAGAGTCTGCACCAATGAAATGCTCCATAATCATCTCGCACATCTCGACCGGGAGTTCTATAAATCTATGAACTGGGAGAAACTATCGAACATGGAAGTCCATAACTCTATATATATAGTGAGTAAAATAGTCAACCATATTTAAGGATGTGCATAGCGAAAAAACAAATAATTGAAATGGTCAACAAAAACATACATATGTTTACAAAGTATAAACAACCATAAAGGTATTATGGATGGAAGACAATACCTCATACATCGTACTTCTGTTAAGGTGTTCTTGTCTAACTAGTAGAAGTGAGCAATAGTTGAATCAAAGAGTTTCTGCACTTGCTGAAAATGAATAAGTATGTTACAAAAAACACGTTAATTTCTAATAGATATATAAAAAATGTACCATAAAAAAGGTCATCAAATATTGATAATTCAATGTGAAGACAAAAAATAGACAGAAATAATATTATTAGATTTCAAGGGTCATTTTATTTTGTATTTTATATAAGGATTTAGCTAGGTTTAAAATCAAGGTTGTATATATTAAGCTTGTGAAAGGTAGAAAGTTACACTAATAATTATTTTCTTGTTTTTCCTATTTCCATTGAAACCTGTGTACCGCATGGGTCATTACCGATTAAAAACCTTGGCAAAGAATAAGTCAACATGATCTTCTACATGCGAACTAATTAGCACCGCCATGGGAAACTTCACCACCACTGGAACCGTCATAGGACAATCTTTGTCGATGATTCCTTGAGGAAGCTACTGGTGGTGGTTGCAAATCATAAGAAACAATTGGTGATTAAGTTTGGAGACTGCCAATAAAAATGAAAACCAAAATAAAAAGATCCAATGCTGTTAACCACTCCCAAAGAATGTGTTTTTCACAAAATTAAGTGCTCACCAACGATTGCTGGAGTAGATGAAGCCTGCCCACCGTGTTCTGCAAAATGTAAGATATCCTTCTTAAACCTCCCCCTCCTGGTGCCACCAGTGGGAAACGCAAATGACTGTGAGGGATTAAATTCATTCAATTGGTCATGGCTACAACCACACGTGCATTGTCACCTCCGAGGGATGGGAACCCTACTAGCACTAAACCATGGATGCATTCGAACTGTGCTCATTGTAGATGGATTTGTGTTGGGAGTCAGGCTAAATGGCATGGCCCCAGACTGGTCTAGATTGATAAGAAAATGGCTGACACATTCTAAGAATGCTTTCTCTTGTTCGTCTATCTATGGCTTCTTTTTCATCACTGACTTCAACAACCCGATCGATTCATTCCACTGATCCATTGTCTGGAAAGGTGATTGAACATCAACTACGCTTTCGAGGCAATCTGAATTGCATGCACCCTAGTGTGCATTCTCAATGCCCATATGAGGTGGAGAACTCTCCATCTCTAATGTGACAAAATTGTTCTCCATGTGGATATCACCTGCATTCAAAAATTCATTTTACAGGCAATCGATCAATGCAAAAATCCATACCAAAATTACATCTTTCGAATAAAGAGTAAATAGCCACAAAACGTTCACTTGCCACTAACGCCTCCCGTAGTCATGGCTGAAACCTTCAACACATGCTTGCATGTATTTCCTTGCAGGGCCCAAGGAAAATCATACACATAACTGTGATCACCACAAGGTCTGACCAAATAAAAAGTACATGACGTTTGGCTTCTCACAAAGTATAATCCTAGTCTACTTTCATCAAGAAAGCAATTGTCATCAGGAATTGCCTTTTCCTTCTCTATACTTTTCTCCAAACTTTGCACCCTATAGTTCTTGATGAAACCAACATCTTGTAACTTTTCGTTTTGCTTGTACAATGGTTCCATCTTGTAAACAAGGGTGAAGTATAGATGATCCATCCAATGTGTACATTTCTTTTGATGGCCACAAAGGTACCACATCTTCGACGTGCAATGGTATGATTCTATGGTGGCATTTGTGTCCTGATTTTCATGTGGGAAGACTTTGGAACTTTTTGCCCACATTTTTATGTGTACAACATGTGACTAGCTTTAAAGGAAATACACTGTAGTAAACAGAACAAGTATTGCAAAATAAAAAATGGTTGCACAAAAAGACAAACATCTGTTACCTATACAATCATCCCCTTGAGACCATGTCCTATACAAATAGTCTAGAAATTGCGGCTGATTAGAAAAATCAACAAAAAAATCATAGAATAACCTATGGGTGATTTCCTCAATTGTGTTACAGGAGGACATGACCCATGCAACAAGAACCCCAAATTGTTTCTTGTCAAAAACAACTAGTGAGTAAAGTTGATATTGCACGTGGAAAAGACAATAATGATGATTGCAATATATTAATGACATATAACAAATAGGAAAGACTTTTCACTACTCACTACAAGCATGATTGTAGATGTCTCACAACATATTTTTTGCTGTAAAATGTCAAATCCATGGAGATTATAGATTTGTGTGAGTGTCAAACCATCATATCAAGCATCCATGGGGTTTGGATACCCATAATTAAAGGTGTCCCATCATTCTATGGCTACTGCCAATAGAAGAAATTATTTTGATCTAATTGTTTCCATTTAAGGATACTAGTGGGGTCATGAACATGTCTTTGGGCTTGACTAGACTTCACTCTTCTCCATGCATTCATTACATCTTTCCATGTTGGGAAGGTATCTCTCCTCTACAACATACCCAAAAAATATGGATTGGTCAGATGTCTGTCCATGACAGCATCCACACTGACATCCATTGCCAATAGGTGCTCTATGTAAGCCTTGCATTCCACAAAAAGGTGAGGTGCAAACTCAGAATGTGGCTCATTGCTTGGATCATTTACACCATGACAATCTATACCATCCGCATCTACGTGAAACATTTCAGTGAAACTTAAAATAGCCATGTCCGGTCTACCAAACATAACCTTAACATTGAAGTGGCACTGACAACCCCTTTTCTTTATTAAGTGATGGACATGTTTTTCTATTGGTGCATTGTTCCTCTTATCATCTGGCCCAAATGAACACCAATAACTACACGTAAAGAGAGTCCTATTGTAAACCATAAATGAATTATGACAATTTATGATCACAATTATAATGATGATTGTTTCTACTCATGCAGAAAATATCTTGGTTGTGTTTTCTCTATACTCTTCATGCTTGTGCTCTATATGCTTCACACAAACAAATGCACATTCCATACCTTCCCTTTTTGACTCCCCTGTGACAAAAGCCTCAATTTTGTTGACTAGAATTGCCGCACACAAGTCCCTCACCTCATCATCTTCCACACCAATTGGCCTCCAATAAATTTCATTAGATGAGAAAGGATGCACACCATCACCCCCATCTTGCACTTCAAGTTGCGCAAGCAGGTGCCACTTGCATTTTCTCCCCATCACCACAAAGTGCTAATAAAAACTATCAAAATTTTTTTTTCTATGGTTCATTGACAACATTAAGGGGTTGTCAAAAAACATAACAGACACGTCTAAGCTCCTTACAAAATGCAACATTGACAAAATTTCAAAAAAAATGAAAACAAAATCCATTTTCACAAAAGTTGCACCAACATTGTGTTTTCACAAATTCGATAAAAAAAATTTAATCATCTTTTTTTTGTCTTTGGTGCGTTTTGTACAGACATTAGCAGCCGCTTGCATGATTAGACTTAAGATGCACAAATTTTTAAGTGTGCAAACACATTTTGGAAAACATCAATTATTTTCTATATTGTACATCACAAATACTTTCTTTATAAGAAGTTTATCCAGCAATCATCTCCTTGAAGATCAAAAGCAAATTTTTCATAGAAACTGTTATGTGTTTTCGCCATCTGCATACCTCACATCCTCAATGTAAGCTTTACGACCAATCCCGACGGCCAATGTTACACACATGACTTGTATCGGGATAAAATTACTTATACTATACCGATGCTTAAAGTGTGTTCTTTCGCTATCGATATAACTCAGGTCATCACTGTAACATTTGGCATTTTGGGCCCATCCCCATGGGAAATGTTATGCCCATAATTTCTATCAGCGTATCCTTATTTTTTCCTTTGCCTCTGCATAAGCTATTGTGTGTTTTCACCATTGGCATAACTCAGGGCATCAGAGTAATAATTTGGGCCCAACCCGCTGGGAAATGCTATGCCAATAGGTTCTATCAATGAGAACTGTTATGTTTTCACTATCAACATAACTCAGCTGTTAACTGTAAGATTTTTGACCCTTGACAATGGCCAATTTTATACCGATAAATGATAACTTCTATCGGTGTACCTTTCTTTTTCTATACCACTGAATAAAGTGTTCTGGGTTTTTCACATTTGTCAAGCGGATGGAAAACATCCTGACATTGCACAATCAACATAACTAGCCTCTTGATTGTGACAAATTACGGACACAAATTACACCTTATTTTCTCTACCATGAGTCCCACTTACCTATGTTGCTAAAGATTTAAGGTTTAATGAGTGGTAATATTTGTCAACATCAAACGCTGCTTTTCAATCATACTTGTATTATTAAATATATGTTTGTGAATTTTAAGGTTTAATTGGTGGTAATATTTCTACCATATTTGTCAAGATGGATGAAAGGGTAAGTGCGCAGGTGTGGGCTATCCTCTGTTTTAGCTATTCAAATCACTTTTTCTTTGGTGAGACACATTACAACCATTCTGATGGGCGTTATTACCATAATAGCCAGAGCTAACATTATTCTTGTTTTGCGAATGGAAAAGCCAATACTGTCTGTAAATCAGTGAAAAGTTGGGTGGTCGCTTCATTACTTTCAGCCCCTTGCAATGGGAAATGTTCTACTGATATGAGAAATTATCACTTTTCACTACTTACCTATGTTGGCATACAAATGTTGGTTTTCAATCACACAACCACAACTAAATATAACATGGATGAAAGGGTAAGTGCACAGGGCTACGCACTATTCTCTATTTTCACCATTCCAATCATTTTTTTTTCTATGCCTAACTAAATATGGAAACTGCTGAGTATTTTTGAACATTTTGGCATTTCGTTGTGTTTTTTGCATGCTCATTGAAGGAGCAGCCATACCCTACACATTCATGGCTAGACTGGTTTTTCTTTTCCATGGACACCCAATGCCTATAACTACAATTTTTGGTGCTCCTTATGAATCTACAACCCAACCCAATCAAAACCCAAATCCATTAACTGTTAAAACAATAATTCTATAGTAATGTCACATGAATACATGCCAATGTTCAAAACCCAAAACAAATCATATTTTTTAAACTATTGAGACAAACTACTGTAAGGACCTACTATAACACAAAAAATTCACACAAATACAAATAAATATAAATGCTATTTTAAAAAATTTATATATACAACACACGTGTTATGGGCTTCTCTATTATTCTAGACCCAAAACCTCAAATTTTTCTATCTTTACCCTCCAACTCTTCCCCAAAAATACGCAATATTTTTCATCTCCAAGTGAAGCCCTCTTCACAACAAACGCAAAGTGCTGTCAAATAGACAAACTGCTATTAACTTCATAGCAAACGCATAGTGCTTTCAAACAGACAAACTACTATTAAATTCACATCAAACACAGAGTGCTTTCAAATGGACAAACTACTATTAACTTCACAGAAAATGCTGAGTGCTTTCAAATAAACAAACTACTATGAACAGTGGTAACTTACTTAAAAGTGAAGTAAATTATAATAAACTTCAACAGGACTTGAATTAATGGCTAAATTAAAGGCAAACAAAGGTGTACAACAAGTGAGTTGGTCACCATTAATTCCCTCTTCCTTTTCCCATGATAATTTTCCTTTTTCATTTGATGTAGAACTGTTCATGTCTGGTCTTGTTTTCCTTTGTATGTGCGCAAGTCCATAGTAAAAAACATCAAGTATTTTCTGTAAAGTCAGTCCCACTTATAGGATGGAGGAAATGTTAAGTGCATAGGAGTGAATGGGGAAATGTTATGTGTTTTCGACAATCCGTATACGAAGTGCACAAGTGCGATGTCAAAAAAATTGTCTATTTTCTATGTTGCTGGTCGGAGTTTCAGCTCAAAGGAATCGGGACACACATCAAACAGGCGTGATCCCACGAAGGTTGAAAGATCTTCAGTAAGTACTTCATGAGATAACACCTGAATGCCACCTATCCAAAGTTGTGAGTGGAACCACATAGCATGTGTTAAGCCACCCGATTATATCTGTAGAATAGGAAACCATTATTTGTTTGGTCCCGCTTGAGCAAATTGATTGATATAGCTTGCGTGATTACATTTATGATTCCCTAATGCAAGTGTGCATATGCAATGTGCTATTGTACGTATGGTTGTGCTATTGTATGTACCCAAGAATGTGTTAAGCCACCTGATTAATGTTATTTAGGTAGTTAATCAAATGGTGGACCGATGGTGGTGATAGGCGAAGTACCTTAAGTGAAAATTATTTATTTATATCTTGACTGTTAGATCATTTTTTATCTCATGGTTGGCACTATCCCTTAATCCTCAAGGTGAACGTCTATTATCTTAACAGGATCATGCTTGATTTCCACATGTCCACGGTTATCGGTGGGGCCACATAGCATCTATTAAACCGCCCGGTGAAGATTATTTGGGCAGTTAATGTTAGACGGGCCCGATTACTACCTAGTGTAACATCCGGTTGGATCCAAGAAAAATCAATATCTCTACTTCAGTAGTCAAATTTCTGAATGCACCAGTATTTTCCATGCCATCGTCTCTGCAGAATGTGTAATTGTTATTTGTTTGGTCCCGCTTGCGCATATCGATTGATAGAGCTTGCGCGATTACATTTAAGATGTCCTATATGTAAGCCCGCAGGTGCGTTGTGCCAAGTGTTCTGTGTTTTCGTAATGTCTGCATAATTGTAAATGTAATTGTCACTAACATTTTCCTATCACCACTACAACATTTTACGCCACACCTAACTGTCTATTTCATGTCCTTTCTTCATAGTCTCCATCGCATGGTTACTGTCTCCTTATGCAGTTAGATTTTTCAGTGCATTGGACTGAATGGTTTAATTTTTTCTAGTCTAATTAACCTTTCACGAACTTTACTACACATCTCATCATCAGTCGAAAGTAAGAACCTCTATCCTTTCTTGTTGGAGATCCTATGGTGTCATTTATGTAGTTTTATGTATGTCACAATGTCCAAATTCTGTACGATGGTGCATTCCTTTGAGAGGATAGCAGTGCCCATTTATATATAGGCGCACAGTCAATAATAAGGAGGGGTGGTGGGACTGAACCCTTCCCCCCATATTAATTTATTATTTAATTTAAATTTTACTTTATATTAAATTTTAAATAATATTAACTTATATTAATATATATTGATTAATATTATTATTAACATTGATTTGTTTAATTAATATATATTATTAATTAAATATTAATATTTATTAATCAATATTATTAGTTTATTATTAACATTGATTTCTTTAATTAATATATATTATTAATTAAATATTAATATTTATTAATCAATATTATTAGTTTATATTAATATTTAATAATTGAATATTATTTATTAGTTTAAGAATTTAGTTATATATATGTATGTATGTATGTATATTTTTTTTATTTCAGTGCAACTTGTGATCAATTATACCAAAGTAGATATTTATACCAAAAATAAAGTTCATGTGTAATGCATTCAAAAGGGTGTATTCTATGATTATTCATAACCATAAATATTATAATTTATTATACAAATTATTAACCTAGTAATATATATTTTAAATTATACATTTATATTAAACTTCAACATCAAATGGATTTGATACTTGAAATCTAGTGTCAATTATACAATATTTTCACAAGATATGGAATCCAACATTTAGTTAAAAGTGGTAACGCATGTTATTTTAAATTAAAACACCAATAAAGTGCAGTGTCCAAAGAATATTGGAAAAAAACTTAGAATTCCAGTTACGATGTCCTTATGGGGAATTAAACTTGGGCCTCCACAATGAGATCCCAAAAATTTAATAGATTAAGCTCAATCCCTTGGACAACTATACAATAAATTTCTACTTTGGCATTCAGATGATGGCAACACTAATCTTTTTTAAACTTGACAAGATTGAGTCTTCCATTCCTCCATTTCAAACAAGATTGACTATTCCATTCTTCCAGCTATTGATAAATTGTTTTGACAAGTCCTTTTCACTTCCCTTAATGTTTTTGAAGTGGGTTATACCATCTTCATAAAAGAATTCCCAAGTCATGTCATCCTTTCTTCTACACTTCATCTTCTAGATAGAGGTGGCGTGCCATGCATGAGCCATCATCAATATTAACTTTGAAACTTAGCCTTGTTCTGAATGATCGACCAACTCTTCATAACCATCATCAATAGTAACTTCAACTTAGCCTTTGTCAAGCAAATATTGCTAATCTATAATTTCATCCTAATTTGAAGTCTTGTTGAAGAAAATATTATCAATCTAGAACTTTATCTTAATTAAGAAAAAATGGATATTATTTTCACAAATACTATGAGTCTTGAAAAATATTAAACTAAAATTTTGTGTTAATAAAGAATAAAAATAGCCTATATATTCACCAATACTATGACAAAAGTCCTTTTCTTGAATCGTGAAGAATACTTAACATGACAGAGGTGAACACTCAAGGTGGATAGATGTATAGTTTTCCCTTCCTTATACATTATGAATATTGACCTAGCCAATCTCAAAGAAGGATTTTATGAAATATTTTATGGATTTGATACTTGAAATCTAATGTCCATTATACAATATGTTCATAAGACATGGAATCCAACATTTATTTAAAAGTGGTAATGCATGCTACTTTAAATTAAAACACCAATAAAGTGTAGTGTCGAGAGAATATTAGAAAAAAAAGAGTAGAAATACAGTTATTTTTTTCTGGAATTGAATATGATTTGAGGAGAAAAACACATTAGAGTAAACTTGTGGAAGACTGAGAGTCAACTCTTTTAAACCCATTTTTATGTAGAAACCACCCCCACATTAGAAGCCAGCCATAGAAGACCAAGAGTCACAACTTAGAATTCCAGTTACGATGTTGCTATGAGGAATTGAATTTGGGCCTCCACAATTGGATCCCAAAATTTTAATAGTTTAAGCTCAACACCTTGGACAACTGTACAATAAATTTGTACTTTGGCATTCAAATGATGACAACACTACTCTTTTATAAACTTTAACTAGATAACAGTGATGGACCATGCAAGAGCATGATTAACCAACCCTTCATAGCCATCATGAACATTAACTTGAACTTAGCCTTGCTCAAAGAAACATTGCTAATATATAATTTTGTCCTAATTTGTGACCTTGTTCAGGAAAACATTATTAAGCTAGAACTTTATCTCAATTAAGAAAAAATAGCTATTATTTTGACCAATATTATGATTCGTGAACAATATTAATCTAAAGTTTTATGTTAAGATGGAATAAATAGCCTCTATATTCACCAATACTATCACAAAAGTCATTTTCTTGAATTGTGAAGAATACTTAACATGACATCTTGGTGACCACTGAAGGTGCTTTCCCTTCCTTATACATCATGGATGTTGACGTAGCTAATCTCAAAAAAGGATTTTAAGAAATACTTTATTTCACTACAACTTGTGACCAACTATACCAAAGTAGATATTCATACCGAAAATAAAGCTCATGTGTGGAATGTATTCAAAAGGGTGTATTCTATGATTATTCATGTAACCATAAATATTACAATTTATTATAGAAATTATTAACCTAGTAATATATTTTAAATTATGTTTATATTAAACTTCAAAATCAGATGGATTTGATACTTGAAATTTGGTGCCAATTATACAATATTTTTATAAGATATGGAATCCAACGTTTAGTTAAAAGTGGTAATGCATGCTATTTTAAATTTATACACCAATAAAGTGCAATGTCCAGAGAATATTGGAAAAAAGGAGTAGAAATATAGTGATTTCTTTTTCCAATTGAATATGAATTATGAGAATAAAACATTAGAATAAACATGCAGAAGACCGAGAGTCAACTCTTTGAAATCAACTTTTATTTAGAAACCATCCCCACATTAGAAGCCAACCATGGAAGACTGGGAGTCACAACTTAGAATTTGAGTTAAGATGTCCTTATGGGGAATTGAACTTGAGCCTTCACAATGAAATCACAAAATTTTAATAGATTAAGCTCAACCCCTTGGACAACTGTACAATAAATTTCTACTTTGGCATTCAAATGATGGCAACACTACTCTTTTTTAAACTTTAACTAGCTCAAAAAGAACTTTGAATACTCATTGCTTGACTCCCATATCATGATATGAAAAGCCATCTCCAAATACATAAAAGCTTTGAACTCCTCTCCCAAGATTGAAGTAAAAATCATCGCATTTGGGTAACACTTATTTGGGATTCAAATATTCCCCTGTTAATTCTATAAGAAGTTGGTCAAAAAGGCTACTGATATGAGCTACTGCCTCTTCTTCTGAACATTTAGGATGATCCTTCATATAAGAAGAAATTGCCTATGTTGTTTGTCCATGGAGCTTGTCATCCTTCATATGCATAAAACATGTCAATATTGTAACCATGATTAAAAATTATCTGTATCTAATCATCAATTTCAAATGGAAGGAAACAAACCTCGAAGTCATGAATATCATCAACTAAGCATCTCTTCAACCATACGAGCTCGTATAATCTTGATTTATTGAGAAATATTTTTTCAATAGCATCATCTTCCAAATTAGGAACTGCAAGGAGGATAGGGTGCAATGATAATAGTCCACTTGCTCCAGTTGTTGAGGCAACCTTTATGTACTCATTATAGCTTGGAACATATTGACCTTCTTTACATTGCGTTGTCTTTAAACTAGCTTTAGCATATTCGGCCCAAAGAAACACAATATTATCAAGTCTTTAAAACTCATTCCATGATTTTACTTTATCACCAAAATACTTAGTTTGACCTTTCAAAATTACCACAATAGATTTATTGACAAAATCTTGCATATAAAAGATCACAAATATATCTCTTATTTTTTGTAATGAGAAGGTTAAGAAATAGCTGTAATTCAAGTATATTAAAACTCGTTTATTTGTTTTCATAATATTATAAATGCACTTTCTAGAAGAATTTAATCAAAGAACACTTGATATAAATATTCATATTTAGGACGGAACTTAAAAAAATGTTTTTTTTTTTCTTGTAATACTACTGCATTTCTATATAACATATGAGTTAAGATAAGATTATAGTTTCAACTAAAATTACTTAGGGCATGTATACATACTGCTTTTGTAATGAACTTCATCATGTCACATCCTTGGATTTGAGTTTCCTCACTTGTCAATTCATGTAATGTCTTGAAAATAAATTTCATAATTTTCTTATAATTGTTTGGAATATTTTGTATAATGGAAATGTTCCAATCTTGAACAATAGCCTTTGTAACAAGTTCAAGTTGCTCAAGTGTCAAGTAATCATCAAAAAGATCATCTAACAGAGAGATGAGAGTTTCTACTTTGGCCAAAGCTATTCTGCTACTTCCAAACTCTGCATTATCAATAGAGCTTACTACTAGTAGATAATATTCAATTGAGCCAATTTTCACTCTCCTTGCAACTTGCTTCAATTTACACTTTCCTAGACAATTTTAGGATAACTTCTAGCCTTGAATTCATCCCCAACTCAAGTACATGCGCCCTACCAAATTTCAAAAATGCAATAATCTTATTCTACATGTAATCACCATCAAAAACCAAAATTAGGATCAGATCTACTATCACGAGCCTAGATTCTCAATCCTCCCTTTTGGAGAGCTCATTTTGGTGGATCAAGGTACCCAACACATGTTTCCTCTTAAAACCTTTTGAAATTTCAAATATTTTTAGTGTCAACCTTGACATTATAGATTATATTTTCAATTTATTTATGATATTTTTATGTTATCTTTTTATCAAAAATCAACATTGTGGCTCATATAAAAGCTACTATCTTTTCTCATTTTGATATACAATCTTGATGACAATGGATTGAACTACCAAATTGATACCACAATAATTTGCAATATCAAGTTTTTAACATTGTTTATTCACTATTATTGAAAAGATGAATAAAGATTTTAAGGAATGTTGGAGGATGATATGCAATTACTAGTTGATGATTACATTATACCTCCATCAAGGAATTCACGTGAACACAAAAAATGGGAGCTTGAATAACACAAACTCCTATATGACCATAACCTTTTATCCTCTCCTTGTGCTTGTTTAGGTGCAAATTGAGAATTTTATAATAGTCCATAGGTATTGAAAGAGTGAGTTCATAGAGACAAACACTAGCACAATAAACTTATGATAAAATACGTAGATAGGGGTGACTAGTGCCCTAATCCTACTTGTTTAAAATTAAATTTTGAGAGATGGACCCCCTGACTATGTTTGAAACTTTCAAAATTTTCTTGCATTCATAGGTGCACCTTTGTTTCTTTGTTTCATTTCTATAACTTTTATTGGTTTTAAGCATGTCTATAATTTTGTTTCTATAATTTATGTTTGTTACTGTAATTTATGTTTGTTCTAGTTACTTTACTAGCTAGAATATTCAATCTCTTTTTTTATTAAACAATAGTATCATGGCATGTGTCTTAACCATGTATAATGATAAGTCTAACTCAATAATATCAAATGATCTAGGGCTGAAAAATTGAATTGCAAAATATAAGATCTAATCGACAACTAATAGTTTAGGAAGATTGTCAAAAATATTGCTAAGAACTAAGTAAACATAACATATGAGTAGCGTAATCACCCAAAAATGGTCTAGTAAACTTTGAGCCCCTTTCTAAACATTAAAATTCAAATACTCTAGACTAAATCTTGTGCTTGATCAATTTTTGCATATTTATTTAATCTCTTATTTCTTGATCAAATCATTATTTTATCATTTATTTGATGATATCCTAAAGTTTGACCACTTTATCCTAAGTTTTATTTAATTAAGAGAACATGTGCTCCCTTTTAATTAATTAAAAAAATATTTAATTAAATAATAAAATCACTTTATCCTAAGCCACATTTTTTTTTATCGATAAAAGGCCTAAGCCATGATTAATATTATTAATTATTTAGAATATGATACATGAGTCTCCATTTAGTGCGAACACTAGTAGGAAAGAATTGAGAAGAAAATCTCCATTTTTTCCCAAGAGGTTTGTCCAACATATTAAAGATAGGGTTTTACCCTATTTACAAAGCTATTGAGATGGGAGCATTCGCCTATTTACATGAACTAGAAAGGTAGGGGCATTCCCATCTTTATATGAAATACCATAGAAAGATAGGGGTATCCCCCTATTTATAATGCTTAGATTACATTTTACATCATGAACTTGCATCACCTTTAAAACAAATCTCTATACATTCATGTCTTGAATCAAGATGCTTTTTTCAGAATCAATTATCTTTGAAGAAAGCTGAGGTAGATAGTCTTCATCCAGAGTTTCTTCTAAACTTTGTCTGTTCAAACACTTGGCCTGACCTCATATATTTGTTATCATGTTTCCATAATACTATTACAAACTTTTCTTTACCTTAGGACAGTTGGGGAAATTATTCTCACATATTTGAAAGAGTAACTGAATATATAAATTATGGAAAATCTACTCCAAAATGATTGTAAAAAAGGAACCTATGGAAATTCACCCCCTTCCCTACAATCATCCATTAGTTAGTGTAATATATATGAAATTTATTAAGTGCCTCATTAAATTAGATCTATCGAGGCTATTCTATGTTTAGAAAATATAGCATATATTGAAACGTGAAAAATGGAGTGCTAACTATTTCCTTTGAACAGACAAGTAATCTTAAGAAAGATCCATCTCCGAAATATTCCTTTGATAAATATACATCCATATTTAAGAAATATAGAATCTATTGTTACCTTATTGATAAGGGTATCTTCTACCCAAGCCATACATTGTACAAAATATAGATTAGAGTAAGTACAATCTTGCAGCAAGAAATAACACTAAAGTTCAAAAAAGGAAATTTATTCAATGTCTAGTGAATATAAACTTTCTTGGTGTGCATGTATATATATATATATATATATATATATATATATATATATATATATATATATATATATATATATATATATATATATATATATATATTCATGAGTTGATGTTTATATATATAAATATAATTATCAACTCATGAATATATGGATTTGCACCTACACAAGCACAAGAGACATAGATGCCTAGAGACTTAAATTTTTCTCTACCCTCCGGAGTCCCCACGCTTGCACTCTGTTGAAGCTCCCTATCCTTCCCTGCCAATAAATAAGGTTGTGTTTCAAGGTGCACCTCCTATGAGGTGGACACTGTAGCATTTTGCATCATTTCTCCCATTACAACCTAGGAGAAGCTATTTTTGTTTCTCCTCTTTCTTCTCTACTGTATAGTGTTGATTTGTCACATCTTTCCGCCATGAAACTACCTTCTATGATCGCATTTTATCACATTTCATTTCCATGTGACTGGTCTAGAAATAAATTATACATCTAAAGAATATACCTTCATAATCTAAGGCCTGTACCCAACATCCTTTAGAGGTTTTTATCTTGATTTCAGCAGGAAGACCATTAGAAATATCCATTTCAACTGATATACATGAAAAGGTAGAGTGATACAAATTTGAAGAATTTTCATCCACCATCAAGAAATTCCCTAGGGAATTCCCAATTGCCTCAAGACAAGAATCAAACCATAAGTGAAGGGGAAGATTTGGGAGTCTTACCTAGATAGGAATTTTGTCAAACACTTCAAAGCTTGGGATGAAATTTGGATGCCAAGGTTTCAACATTAATGCAAACTTCTCTTCCCAACACCACACCTGGTCACACAAATCTTATTTATGTCATGAATCTTTTCAAAAACTATAGTAAATAAACCCTTTGCAATGGGGTATATTTGAACCCAACCAATGAGGATGGGCTCCTAGTTGTCAGAAATCTAGGCATGGAGTTGTTGTAAACTTGGCCAAAAGCCCCTAAAACATCCAATCAAATCCAACTTATAGAAGATTGATAGGTTATGAATTACCTCCTCATTAGCTGCATCATCCAAATTCACAAAAACTCTTTTGAGGAAATAGATATAGGCCTAACATCAGGCTGGATAATTATCTAAACCCCTAGCCACTTCTGGGTTAGTCTCTATGACTTCAACCCCACAAAAGAAGCCCTATTATCTCTTGTTTTTGTGAATCGAGCCCCATCATGACCTAGGTCATTTGGGTTCATTTTCATGGACCCCTCAACAGTCTTCTCAGCACTCACAAAGGACCCTAAAATAGGAGGGGCCTCCAAACCTATAGGCTAGCTTTTCTGTAATCAAAGCAGGAAACTTGCATGTCAGTCTAGGTTCCCCAAACTTGTCTGTGGTCATTCGCAGGCCAAAAACATTGGAGGTCCCTCCAGGTTCAAAGTAGGAAGGATCCATTCTCCTTCGAACCCCCACCCAACACGGTTGATCTTGTTCACACTTTCAGGGGCAAACGAGATGCATGAGATTGGGGGAGGGAAGAAAAAAACCTAGCCCCTGCAACAACAATGTTTGACATATCCTGCAGCACTACCATATTTCTAAAAAATATATTATCCACAATCTTTAAGGTATTGAACTTCGCCTTATATTTAATATTTTAATATATATATAAGATATAATTATTTAATCTCATAATTAATCCTAATTGTTGGTGTAATTAAGTATTTACCAATTACACCTTGCTTAAGTTTACTTAGGATAATGCATTTGCATATTAGTTGTCAGTGAGACACCTAGGACTTTGCATTTCATTTTAGCACATGGTGTAGGAGAATTTCCACTTTAGGTGGTGATACTTGTCATCTCATACCTCTTTGTGTGTGAGATCCACCTTTAGTGCTCTTATCACATTATCATCCTCTCATTTTTGCACATGTTTCACATACTTTGATGTACAATGGAGGATGATCCACCTTTGGTGGACATTTGATTACACCTTGTCTAGTTGATAGCTTATCACTTGCATATCTTCTAGTTTTCATACATTGCCTATATATCCAGACACATCTATATTGTATACATCTATTATCCATTATCATTTGATCATTATTGATTTATTCATTTGATCATATTATCTTGTCTCTCTTATTTGTGCTATCTTTTGAGCTTCTAGATCTTGACATTACATTCATTGCCTTAGGAAAATTCTTACATGGTATTAGAGGCATATGAGTCTTCATTTCATAGACATTGGAGAGTGACTGTTGCTTTAATTTTTGGAGGGCCACAAACCAAATCTAGGATCAACATTTTGTGGGAGCATTTTGAGCAACATCGGACCTCACCATTGCATTCAGGTGGCTGTTTCCATAAATTTTGACTATAAATTTGCCTATCTTGGCAAAAAGTCAAATTTGAGACAATTTTTTTTTGCAAATCGGACCTCTAAGGCTCTATTTGCAATTGGGTAATATTCTTAGCCAAATTGCATTTCAAATCTATTTTTTGTTTCTATTCATCAATTAGTTTTCAAATCTGCAATTACTGTCAATTTTTTAAATTTTTGGATCAACAATTATTTTTTGGCAAAAAAATTGGCTTATCAAGCCTATGTGTTGGACAAAACAAGTTGTTCAAGTTTTTGATTGGATCAGGAAACTAACAAAATAACATAGTTGTACAGGTTAGACCAGGTAGTCACACCCTGGTGTGACCTCCAGTACCACACAATAGTCCAACCCAAACTATCACTAACGAGAATACAACACAGTCTAACTAAGACGAGCTCCTTCGGCAATAGAGGTGAGCTCTTTATTTTAACTATAGAGTGCCAAGGGTTTTATATCCCCATGGAACTCCTTGCGGGGTGCATGTGGGATTAAATCCCATAGCCCCAAACCGCAACTGAAGCCCTAGCTTGGCAAGTCGTAGCCTCCAGCTCGGTTGCTACAGCCAGCTCACATGTACACACAAGCCTCCACAAGGACCAGTGAGCCATGCGAGATCAAGTTGACACACCATACATGTGGCATCTACATTATCTACAAGACAACCAATAGCATTACACCACGTGACATTTTTGCCAATCAGCTATTTTTTAATTTTTTTTGCATTTTTGTAAAGTTTTTACTGTGTTTAATTTGACGGCCTTCTAGTTAGCATATGCAAGGTTTTTAATTTTTTTTTGATGGGCTGAAGACATCAATTTTGACATAGTGATTGGGTCATCAGTCTGTGTTAATTTTGACGGTCGTCTAACCTTCATTTCTAGGCAAATTTGTACTTCTATGATGGTCATTTGGATGCCAAATTTAACCTCATGTTTATTTGATGTTAGCGAGGATTGAAAAATGTGTAGCCCTCACTATTTGCAATTTTGAATTTACTGTCTGACTTTGGGAGGCTATAACTTGGTCATTTGGGCTCCAAATTGAGTGCAATTTTTTTTTATTTTGGCTAGAATTTCTTGAAATTTTTAGTGGCGATGTTATTTTCTAGTTTTAAATCATGGACTTTTTAGAAGTTGCAGTTTTTGGTGACTATACCTGCCTAATCCTCAATTTTGCAACTTCAGAGGCTTCATTTAGGCTCATATGGACAAATTTTTAGGTGTCATTTATTTTGAAAGTGTATAATTTTTTGGGTACTTTCCATATTTTCTATCAGACTCTAGCCTTATTTGGGAAAAAATATCACTTTCAAAAATAGGTTTTTTTTGGCCTTGTATGATCATTGTAATGATTAAGATTTGATTTGATTCTGAGTAATATTGATTTGTGTCTGATTTGGCCTCATAAAGGCAATTGTAAATTTTAAAATTAGAAGTCCACTTTGGCCCAAAATTGGCAAGTGGCAATTGAACACGCACTAGATATAAAGTGACAAAATCATTGTTTTCTTTTTTTTTTTTAGGGGGGGGTGGGGGGTTTCTTTGATTGAGTGAATTGGGGGGGTGTCTTGTGTGTTGGTGTCTCTCTCTCTTTCTTGTGCTCTTTCATTTTTGCATCATGGGTTCTATTGCAAAATTAACTCCACATAACTATGCTACATGTAAAGATAATACATATGGAGCAAGTTAATAGTAAAAGTTTTAAATCCTTATGTGGATGGTACATTTAAACAACCTATTGATGATGATGTTGCAATAGATAATTGGGCATCCAAAAAAAATAAAGCTTTAGGATTCTTGAGAGAAAATGTTTCTGAAGCTATCATGTATCACATCAAATCCATGAACAATGCTAGAGAAGCTTGGGATAAAATTTCAAATTTGTTTGGTAAAGTAGATGAAGAAATGAGATTCTCAATTGAGACTGATCTTCTCAAATTAAAGCCCAAGAATTTTTACACAATCCAAGATTATCTCAACAAAGTCAATGATTATACAACACAAGTTGAGGATTGTGGTAATCCCATGAAGTATGCAAAGTTGATTAGTCATTTGTTGAAGAATCTTCTTCCTAAATATACATCTTTTGTTTCAAGTTATAATACTCACAATTTTACCATGGGTAGTGCCTTCAGCCTTCATTTAAGTCATTTTCAGAAATGTTGGCCTTAGAACAAGAAAAACTGATGAGTATAGGTATTTTCAAGTCTTGAAAGTCTAAGGCATTGGTGGATAATAATGGGAATCAAAGGAATAAAGATGGTAAAGGTTCCAACAAGAAGAAAAAGAAATGGATGGCCAAATCACAATAAAACACACAACAATCTTCTTCCTCACAATTAGGCAAGTCTTAACCCAACAACAAGGGGAACAATTATAAGAAGGAGAAGAAAATGTGTACATATTGCAAGAAGCCAACTCATGATGAGCATGAATTCCATAAGAAACAAAATGATGAGTTGATAAACATAATCAACAAGCATCATATTGATTTTCAAAGTGCCTACAAGGGAAAGGATTCATCACCTTCCACTTCAAAGGGTAAAGGGAAAGCATTGGTGGAAAGTACAACTAATTCAGAGGAATAGATTTTTGATTCAGGTGCCACACATCACCTTTTTAATTTTTGATTAAGTATTTAATAATTACACTTTACTTAAGTTTACTTAGGATAATGTATTTTCATATTAGTTATCATTGAGACACCTAGGAGTTTGCATTTCATTTCAGCACATGGTGTAGGAGAATTTCCACTTTAGGGGGTGATAGTTGTCATCTCATACCTCTTTGTGTGTGAGATCCACCTTTAGTTCTCTTATCACATTATCATCCTCTCATTGTTGCACATACTTTGATGTATAATAGAGTATGATCCTCCTTTGGTGGACATGTGATTACACCTTGTCTAGTTGAGAACTTATCACTTACATATCTTCTAGTTACCATACATTGCCTATATATTTAGGCAAATCTACATTGTATACATCTATTATGCATTATCATTTGATCATTATTGATTTATTCATTTGATCATATTATCCTGTCTCTCTTATTTATGCTATCTCTTGAACTTCTAGTGCTTGACATTACATTCATTGCCTTAGGAAAATTCTTACACTAATTAAACCCTTAATCCACTTTAATACAAAACCCACATCAAACTACATGGCATGCAAACATGAAGAAAGTTGACTACATCGAAATGCACAACAATCAAGCCTAAAGGAAGGGCTCATCAATTCATGTCACCTTGAAGAGTCCAGATACATAGAAAATCAGATACATGTCCATTAGTTTAGGACAATTAATGGCTTAGGTTAGGATTTGGACCTTTCTGTTATCTCCCCTCTCTCACCATTGAGATATTGTGATAGGGAATGTTCAACCTGACAATTCAGGGAAGTTGATGCTCGGTACCGGAAAATATGTCATCACAAATTCAAGTATGTGCATATATATATATATATATATATATATATATAAAACAGACAATGGTTGGAGATCGATACCTCATGTAGATCTCGCAAGAAAGTAACTACGACTCCGTCCCACACCATATCGATCAAATCAAATAGAAATATAAAACATACATGTAATCTATGTGAACACATATATAGGGTTAGTATGGCAGAAACCATAAATATAATTAAGATCATCATAATCAGGTACTCAACATGAAAATGACCATAATCATCTAGCCATCAACACATGATATTACACAACTATCCAATGGATCATATATATCAAATCACAAATTAATGTCATACATCAATATCTTCAAATATTATTAAAATAACCAACCCTCACAATAGAATGGCCTAAAAGAGTTTGGCAACAAAATTGAAAAACAACCTATAGGAGGGGTATTATGAAAAAAAAGTACATGATGAAAATGAGTTTGAAATACTAAGGAAAATTGTCTCATAGTATATACACTAATCATGTTATCAAAGTAAGAATTAAAAATTGATCAATAGTAGTAAGAATCTCATAGAAACTTATTGTATTATTATTTCATTAATTTTAGTTCTCCTGAACCTTAAATATATTACCATTTTAGTGTTTATAAATTTAAATAAAGCATAACTAGTATGAGATATATATTTACTTTAAAAGTACTTGAATAATCATAACTATCGACAAAATAAGTTATACATGCATGTATTCAAGTAAAAATATATGTTAATCTCATGAATCAATCCTCCTCAATTAGAGAAACAACCAATTGAGAATAACACTATTTAAATGATAATAGTAATATAAAAATTTATGATGTTAAGCATAATTGTACTTAAAACAAGATATAGTATAGCTCAATACAACATTTTTATCTAAGAAATAATCATCAACATTAGTCTAAACTGGTCCTTTCCCACCCTAAAATCATATTTTTAATGTATGCACAATAATTATAAAATAGAGAAGTATTGTGGGTGCTCCTTCTAACTCTACTAGGGTTCCACAAGCCCATTCTTGGTTCATTCCTGAACACATCCAATTATAGAGCCACCACCCCTCCTGGATTCCTACCTATGTATTACAACCTTTCTTTGCATAAAATATAGAGACGTATCTAGTGGCACAGGAAGCGAAAATCTGGTTTAAGATCTCGTTCCATATCCAACCCTACACAATGAATCCACCCAACTAGAGTTCCCTCCCACCCATACTTGTTGAGTAGGCTAAGAAATGAGCAAGAGTTTGAACCTACATGCAAGGGTAGGCCCCTACTATTCACGAAGGGATTCTATACATCCTATTGCCATGGTATGGGGCCCCATGCAAGTGAACAGGTGGGACCCCCTCTATTGCTTCTTGCTTCCTTCTGCTTCTAGCATCCTCCCATGGGGCCTCCTATGGGGGACCCAGCCTGGGTCTCCCATATCCCCTCCCTACTCCCTAAATCCTATGGTTTAATCCTGATTCTAACAATCTTAGTCCATGTGGGGCATCCCTCTAGTTCCATTAAGGTTTCATCTTCTCAAAAGGTGTCAGATCCTATTGCTTTGACCTATGTTGATAGGTTTGTTGGGTCTAGGTCTACTTCTTTGACCTTTGATGAGGTGCCTACTAGCTTTAGAGACTCCTTTTGAAAGGAATCTTTTCCCTCCTTTGTGGTAAAAGTGTTAGGTGTCAATTTTCCCTCCATGAAGACTAGTGAAAAGAAAGGGTATAGAGCTATGTGCAAGATTAGTGGCATGATGGTTTAGGTGTGAGATGAAATATTGAAGGATAAAATGAATGATTTGGAGCTATTTTTGGTGGGTAAGTTCCTAACTTTTAGGCCTTCTATTGATCAACTTAGAAAATGGTTTAGTTCCCACTGGATTCTCAAGGGAAGTGTGAAAATCAATTTTATGGCTCATAGTTTGTTTGTTTTCAGCTTTGTGAATAAAGAGGACTTACTTTATGTCCTAACCAATGGTTCCTATATATATGGTAGTAATCAAAGAAATATCCTATCCCTTTGCAAGCGGAAACCAGGACTGGATCCAAAAAGTGATTTTGGTTCTCTAGCCCCTACTTGGGTTTGTCTCTCCAACCTTCTCTAGAGTTTTGGAATACTAAAGTTTGTAGTGGTATTGTTTAGTCATTTGGATCTCTCATTTCTATGGATCAGGTTACTCAATAGAGATCCTACCTTATTTTTTCTATAATCTACATTAATGTGGAGGTGAATATGATTTTACCCACTTAAATAATGCTCCAATCAAAATATGGTAGCTGGGCTCAACACTTGGAATATGATAATATCTCTGTGCTCTGCAAGATTTGTAAGAAGTATGGATATTTGAGTAATGAGTATAGATTTAAGAAGAATAAGAACCAAAAAACTAATAATAAGGGTGAATCTTGACTTCCTGAAGTGGAGGATGTTGGGTTGGGTTCCCCTCCCTCTAATGAAGCTAAGATGGATGCTCTTAGATCTAAGAAGATTATTTTTATGGATCAACATTCTCTGACCTCTTCTATCACTCTGGCTCCTGAGAATCTCCAGAATATACAGGACAGTGTTGTGGTTGTTATCCAACCCATTTCCTTGAGCTCTGATAAAGAACAAAATAGTGAGATTCAAAAGGACCAAATAGGGACAACGATTATGGATATTGAGTGTGGAGATGGATCTACCCTTGTTCTTCACTCTACCCACAAGGCTATTATGGATAATGTAGTGGTCCAACTTAACATATCTAAGACTAAGGAAGTGCTACAATGGAAGGATACCCACATTGACCATCTAGAGGATGCTTCCCAAAAATTTCAAATAGGTCTAAAAGTGAATAGAGGTTTGAACCATAAAGAGCAATTTCATAACAACAAAGAAAACAATGAATCTATTTTAACTCCTAAGCAAACTACCTCCAATCTTAAGGGCCAATTTTTTGTATTAGGGTTATCCTCTACTTATCCTGAAAAGAGTATAATATGTTTGATGAGGATGTTGGTTCTAAATTTGATTGAAATGTGGTTGAAGGGAAAGGAAAAAGGAAGAGAAAACTAGACGTAGGTAATGAATCTAAACAAGTAAGGCAAAAAAAAAAGAGAGCAGGTAAAGAGATATAGCAAAGGAAGTAGAAAGTGCAAAGAAGAGATATATGGATGGGTTCTTTGATGTCAAGAAAAAGAAGAAATGAGATATCAACTCTTTTTTTGGAGTGGTTGAACTAGTCACAAGATGGGTGTTCATTTTTTATTTTTTTCACGAAGATCTTATCGTGAAACATTAGGGCCTTGAACAACCACAAAAAATAACACATGTTGAAATGTGTTATTGACGATAACATAATTGATATCTTGATTCTTTAGGAAACTAAAATGAATAGGGAAGGCTTTAATAAGATAATGAATTTTGATTGATCTCTTCTCTAAATTCTACTCAGTAGCCTTCTGATTCTAATAAACTATATGCTCTACCAATGCTTGTCAATCATAACCTTGTCTGATATTCAGATGTCTTCCAATGGTAGCTACTACCTATGTAATACATGTCAAAATGACATCTATACAATATTTATATCAAACTAATTTAACCTAATTATGGTTTAGACACTATCTTAGAAAACCTAAGATCAACGGTAGAAATGAATAACCTAGATCATCTTTACATAGGAATCATTAGTAATTAAATGATTACATCCATATTAAATTTTATCTCTGTTATACACTAAGTTTACACCCTTGTTTCAAGCTCTCATAGTCTTGATAACCTAGTATAACATGGGAATCATCTCCAGGTTGTGGGACCTATGCTAACTGAGATGAGACCTCTAGGTTCTAGGCTGGTTCCTCTTGGATAATCACCTTAATTTGCTTCTAGACATGAAAAGTAAACTTTGAGGGAAAGGGATAGAATGAATGCTTGAAAGGGAAATGACTTGAAAGAAAACTACCTACTAGGTGATACATCAAAATTAGGGTTTAGATCTCAGTAAAGAGGATGAAAATAATGAACAACTCAGGTCTAGGAGATCACAACTCACTAAATAGGCTTGCATAAGTGTTTCATAGGAGGGCCTGAACATAAGACACAACTTATGACCTGCAAGCAGACATTCACTTCTACAACTTGATGTAGGATTGAGACAAGATTGTTAGGGGGCTGAAGTATACCCACAAAAACATCTAAATCAGATCAAACACAATAACACACATAATTATAGAAAGTAAGAGGGATCAGGAACCCTAAGTTGTTTTTGAAAATATCATATAGTTTGATTTAATAAGAGATGATTTAGACAAAGGAAGCATAGGGACATGAAGGATTGTCACAAAATACCTCTGCAATGTTTGAATAATCAATGAAAGAGTTACAACTGTATAAGCTAGAGGAAAAAGAAAAATGCCGCAGATAACTCTTAAGAAAGATGAATTTCTTTTACAATTGTCCAACTCTGAGCTCAAAAGCTCTAAGAATACAATATATACATCCCCTCTTGCATGTAGGAAAGAGTCAAAACCTAACTGGGGTTACAAAATTAAACAATGATATCAAACCCTAGGGTACTGATTACTTATTATGAAAATCCTAGAAAATAGTGGTGATCAAATCATATCTTTTTTTGCCAGCATCCATCTAGTACTGAGCTCACCTATAGACACAACAACCTTGACTTACCAACCCACCTGCAACTCCACTAAGCCATGAAGGCTCCAAATCTGATTATATTTCACTGGGAGCGGTACTATTCAAATGGTGGTGCCAACTCTTTCTAGCACCTCCTATCATGAAAATGTGGCAAGGGACCCTGCAATGCCGGCCAACAGTCACTTCTATCATCTTCACAACCACAACCATCCTGAGACTTTATTTCCTGAGCTACCCGACGTTGTGCATGACCGAAAGAGTAGAAGAATAGCAAAACCCATCTCTGACAAGCACAAGCCACCATGGAAGTCAATGGCCAATGGGAATCAACCACATCGGCACACCTGTCACTTTGGCCCCACCTCAAGCTTTTCCTTCTTAAGTCATTTGGCGACTATGAGACCAAAGACTTTTCTCTAAGTTGTGAAGAAATTCTCAGAACCCTGGTCCTATTAAGTGACTATGCAAACAAAGCGGTCACTAAATTTTTAAGTCCTTTGGCAAACCCTGGTTAAGTCCAACAAACAAGAGAGAACCCCTAGTCACTAATTTGTGGAACCTTGCTAACCCTGAGCCCATTTACCACTTGGTAATCTTTCATTCACCTTGACTACTTTGTACGCATACACCTTGGCACCTCTCTAACATTAGACCCATAGAGAACTAGATTCCAATGTAACGGTGGGTGCATAATCTCATGTGCCTTGAATATTCCTTCCGATCATGCGCTGACCATAGCTTCTTTTAGAATTAGGACCCCACAACACATCAGACTAATAGATGAGTCCCTATCATCAAATAGCAGCCAATCATATGCAAGCACATTAGCGCCAGGTAGCACATCGGACCCACAATTCAGAGATCCTCATCGGATGGTCGTCGCATGATCTCATAGGGTCAAAAGATTCTATGAGATCATGTGACCACCGTAGATCTTGGCCTTTCTAACACATCTTTAGACTTTCTACCATAGTCCCACTGACACATCCTCACTATCACCTGGGAGCCAATAGAGAACAAGCACATCACCAGAAAAGGACCCACCTGATGGAGCCTAAAGATAAAGTAGGATCAACGATTGTCTCATGATCACAAGGAATATCCTAGGCCCTTGCAATCATGCAACCATCATTGGATTGAAAGGAAAGGAAGCCCACTGGGCCTCTATTGACTTGTTTCCACATCACCACCAATCAAACACCGCCAAATCAAATAAGGTGGCACTGGTCCCACTGTCAAGATACTGCGTTGGAGGAAAAGGAAGATCAATGATCATAGCAAGATCTCATGGAATCTTTTGAGGCCATGAGATCATGCAACAACCGTAGATCTAGAATCTTGGTTTGGCCACTGAACCAAGACCGCCAACCAAACTGCTAACCGCTCGCCAAATCACAAAGTGTTAAGGGGTTAACCACTGGGAATCAAAGATTTGGCAACTGAAGGATTTTAAAACGCACATGCAAAATGAAGGGACTTAAGTGGCCGATAAAGGTAATGCAAAAATATAACAGGCCAAAAGGATTTATTAGGGTTTCAAGGGTCCAATGGCTAGTTTAATGAATTTTTTACCTGTAGACCATTGAGTTTAAAGGATTACAAAGGCCAGAGGGTTTGCAATGAAGCCATGAAATTTTGCAGAGTGCTTGGAAGGGTTAAAATAGGGACTTGGGGATAGATTTTAGCCAAATTTGCATGCACATGAAAATTAGGGTACCATTTTGGTGATTTCTGTTGGATGTCAGCCTACTAGACATAGATCAGTGGCCTATAAATAATCCATTGGGCATGGGGCTATCAAAACTCAAAATTCTCTCAGAGAGGCAGAACTGAACCAGAAGGATGAACTTGTGCACAAGCACTTCTTGGAAAGTAGGAAACTAACCTATAAAATAGGGAAATAAAATAGAAAATTACATATTTACAAGAATTTATAGAGAGGGATTAACCTAAAAGTAGGGCTTCAAGTGGAAACCATTTACTGAGATGGGAAAGGGAACTCCTTCAAGATTTGATAGCTGAAAAGCATTAGATCCCTTGCATTCTATTATAACAAATGGTCCACCCCAAAATGAATCAAATTTGGTATGTCTGCCAGGCTTGGATCTAAACTCATCCCACTTGAGGACTACATTTCCAACTTTGAAATTCTTAACCCTAGCTCTTTTATCAAAGTTATTCTTTGTCTGAATCTGATGGAACTCCATATCCTGCATTGATTTGTCTTTGATTTCTTACAATTCCATCAACTGAGCATACCTGACCTGTAAGGGGTCTCCTTCTTTAAATAGGGCATACTGAGTAGCCAAGTCCAGAGTTGGAAATTCAACTAAGATAGACAACTTGGCCTCTCTGTCATACACTAACACATAAGGAGAATTCCCAATGATCTTCTTTGGAGTAATTCTATCTAGCCATAAGGCAGACCTTAGTTTCGTATGCCAATCCCTTTGGTTGTCTTCCAGAGTCTTCTTGATTATCCTAATCAAGTTCTTATTCATTGATTATGCCAAGCCATTGCCCGGAGGATAGTAATTTGAATTGATATTCAGGTAAATGCCATTCTTGATTGCCCATTCTGAGACTTTGAGGCCTGTGAATGCTAGTGCATTATTTGATATGATGGAATCTGGGGTGCCAAACCTATGAACTATATCATCATAAAAACCTAGGACAACACTCTTTGTTAGCACATGCAAAAAATTTCATGGCTCTAGCCCTTGTTCCTTGGTCTTTGCAGTTATTTTTAGGTCTCTACCTTTAAACCCTTGCAAAATATTCAAAAACTAGCCGTTACCCTTTGTCTTTACCCTGGCCTTGTTATATTTTTAAGTTACCTTTTTTGGGTCACTTAAAGTCCTAATCTGCATGTGCTAATTAAATCCTTTAAGCTATTTGGTAGTTATGTTTTCATCTCCGGCGGGGTCCCTTTTAATTTTTCCTAAGTTTCTTCCCTCGGTGGCATTTAATTTTCCTATAGTCCCCTGCGCTTGATATTTTCCTTAAAGCCTAAGTCTCAGCATTTAAGTTTTCCTAATTTTTGGCTTTAATATTTTCCTGGGCCCCTCTCTGACACCATCTCCATCTAACAGTTGTCGCTAGAGTGCAAGGGTTTTGTCAGAAGTATGTGAAGCTGCACCCACCGTTGATTCATTTCCATGATGTAGCCTTTCCTTCAAGCGGGTCCACTAATAGGTGTGTTGACTTGGTGGTATCTCATTGGTCCATGGGAGTATGAAGTTGAGTGTTGTTAGTGGGACCGGTCTTCTCAGCGTTCAGGTGGATTAAAGTTCATTTTAATCTTGTGGCTATCATTATACCATTGATATAACTTGCTTGATTTTTAATGCAATGCTATAGTGACAGCCGTTGATTCTCATAAGGAAGGCAGGTGGGTCTGTTGACATGTATGCGTAGTTGGCGGCTTATGGTTGGTCCATGTAGTAACACGTTGGTAGCTATAAATGGAACTATGTTCCTGAGCTTGTCAGAGGGTCCTGATCCTATCAGTGAATTGATGAAGGACATATGATCTCATCGAGTGTGTCAGAGGCTTAAGATCTTGCGATGGCCATTGATTTTGTTTTGTGTCAAAGGGTTGTTAGGGTAGGGAGAAGAATCTTCATCTGATGGTGGGTGTGAAATCTGATAGAATCTCGAATGGGTATGCAAACTTCAGATGACCGTTGATCTTCCAGGTGAAGGCTTAGTGGTTCTAATAAATGTTTTGGTAGTCTGACGAATTTCCAAGGCTTTTCTCATTCATGTGAAATAGTGGTGGTTCCTGTAATACCTCAAAAATAGGCTATATGTTCATTAATCTCCTACATCGACAATTTGAATGAAATCAACATCAAAGTCCTAATCTAAGGCACATCTAAACATCATCGAATCATAATTGATTATCTTAAATTCTGCATCAGGGAATATTCCTAGTAATATTCCTAATCATCATAATTATCTTTAATTTTATAATTATTTGGCAATAAATCACATTTATCCTAAAGTTTGATTAATTGAATATTTTCATATTTAATTAATTAGATTTAATATTTGCCACTTAATTGTGTAATTAAATTTAATTCTATCTATGATTAATTATATTATTTAAATTTTGACAATAAATCCAATATCATATGAATAATTGATTAAATTCTTATTTAATTAATTAAAGCAAGTTGTCATTATTTAATAATATAGTTTTTAATAAAAGTTTGATTAAATAATTGATTAACCCATAAATCAATTGTTTTATTTTTAAAAGCAGTTAAGTTGAGCATAAATCACTTTATTATTAAATTAATTCATAAATAAAACATGCACAATCATAAAAGTAGACAACTATCAATTATCAATTAAAGCTAAATTCTAGTTTGAGTTAATCTCTGCTTTTGCATGTTTTTGTGGATTAAATTATCTTTACTATAAAATAACTCAAAAATCAACCTGAGTTATTTGAGTGATTTATGACTTTTTTCCATGCACCTCCAAAGCCCTGGATTTCTATAAAAACAAGGCTCAGCTCTTCATAATTCATCTCTCAAATTTGCATCCAAGCATCTCATATTTTTGCACAATCACACTGGAGAATTGGAATTGGGAGAATCAAAGCTCTTGCGAATCAACATCTTTGTGAGATCAATCTTTTTTTTTGCATATCATTCTTAGATAGTTTCATATCAAGTTTTTCATATAGATTAGTTTCATATCAGTTTTTCATTCTTATTGCATAGAAAATCCAAAAAAATAGATTAATTGCATTCAAATCCTTCATTTAGGTGTCGTCTAGGTCACTGATCTTGATTACAATATGAGAACATCAATCTCACACCTATTAGAAGGCACTAAATCACTTGGTTAAATTAGATTTCAATTTTGCACGATTTGATTTTTGCTAACCTCTAATGTTTTACTGAAGTGTTGTGTCTATAGATCAGGTACAATTTTCACACACACATTTCTAGCACCCACTGTGGGGCAACCCACCTTTGCATGCTGGTTTTGATTTTTTTTGGGAGCTAAAACCCCAAAGTTTCAAAGATTTAATTTTATCTCCCAAATGGCTTGGATTTTTGGTCTGAATTGTTTTTTTCAGGTTGGAGACATATTAGAGAAGTTTCAAAAAAAAGTTCAGAATTTTCTAAATTTTTTTGAATTTTTAATAATTTTTTTTGAATTTTTCATAAAAAATTAATTTTTGGCGCAAATCAGAATATTTTTTGGAATTTTTTACATTTTTTGAAATCTCTTCAAATTTTACAGGGGGTCTATTATTTGTGTTTTAAATTTGGATGCAATTTAATAGCTCAAATAGTCAATTTGCAAAAACTAGTCTATTTTGATAAAACGGGTCTCTAGGGCACAAATGAAGAGATTTTTCTAAAATTTTTGCATTTTTGGAAAGCTATCTATTTTTAAGCAGGGGTCTCTATTTTGAATTTCTATTTTTGTGGCCAAAATCATATCAAAAAAATCAGATCTTGTTGACTAGGTCAAATGCAGTCTAAAAAAATTAAAATTTTGTGATGGGTATGCACTTATTTTTCATATGATTCAATGAATGATATGAGTTATCATTTGGGTTAATTGATGGTTATTATTGCTGATAATAATTTATTTTTAGAGCTAACTCTATGATTTTCATAAGTTGAATATATTTTGCATATCTTGTTTGCTTGTTTGCTTATTGGGGAGTTTGTCACTTGCTTGCATGGAAAAGCTCAACAAAAATTGCTAAAAAATAGGTAAAATCTACTAAGCGCATTGCAAGGATCCCATGTATTCTCCTTCATCTAATAACATTTCAATTTGGGACTTAAAATAAATCTCTTATGTGTCAAGCTTGTGTGCATCTTTTCATGCTTTTGATCTATTTCTACACACTTGCATAATTGATACTAGGTTGTGAACCCTTAAGGATTCATTAAGTAGTCTTAGAATACTTGTGATTGATCTTGATTGCTATCTTAGGTTATTGGACTCGCTAATCTACCGGCCCCTCATTTTCACCCCGTGGTTGCAATCTCAGTGCCATAAAGGGGAGGGGTCAACAGGACAGAAGCATTAAGTGTTCCACTTGGCAACCCTTTTGTGCTTTTAGGAACTCACTTGTTTTCTAAGTTGGGGACTCATTTTCAGCTTGTGTGAGGTGTTAAGTGTTCCACCTTGTGGACTCATCTCATATTTTCTTTAAGCATTAAGTGTTCCTCTTTTTTCTTTTTGGGTACTTTTGGTAGATTTGCTTTCAGGAATATATCTGTGCTCACATAGTAATTAGGCCCTATGAACACTTTCATGATTCTTGAGAGATTGGATTCCTAAAGAAATCTTTCTTGATGACAGAATCCTTGTAGGTAGGGAGGATACTTAGTGTGTTTCACATTCAACTTGGTTAGTGCGTCTTCTCTTATTGATCGACACATTCTCTCTCCGGAGAGGTTGATAGATCACGTGGGGTTGATATCATGAGCTTTGGTGAATCAAAATTAGTTAGTGCATCTTCTCTTATTGATTGATACATTCTCTCCCTGGAGAGGTTGATAGATCACATGGAGTTGATATCACAGACCTTGGTGAAGCAAAACTTTGTCTTATCGTGTCGGATTAATCTACTTGCTTTGTTTGGGTTAAAAGTGAAAAGGTGTCAAAAACCTTGGATCTAGAGCCAAGTCCCCTTGTGGTATAAATCTGTGAGTCACCTTTAGAGAGGGTTAACCGTAGTGGACAATCCCTTCACAGGGAAAACTGCGTTGACAGAACCTCAAGCGGTAATAGCCATTTTCGCCATGGTAGTGACAGCCGCTATATAAATGTCCTTGTCGAAGAAATCTCCATGGGTATGGTTCATTGTTGGGTTGTCAGATCTCCCTAGCAGCTCTTGAAGATTAAGCTCTCGGACTGTGTCAAAACCCTGGTGCGCCAGGATTAGAGTTCACCCCTTTGAATCATAAAAGTTGCAGAGTCAAACCATTACTAAAAACCCTAGAGAGGCCAATTTTTCATTCTCAGGTATATGTGTGTTATTGCAAAACTTTTCAAAACATACACAATTAGTACTCTCAGGGATTAGCACAATTTGGTCACTTGATTGTTCATACGCAAGGTTGCTTTTTCCCTTGTTCATTGTTTTCAGACGTGCTTGGAATCACTTGCTTGCTATTTTGTGTGCTTGTTTATCTACTTGGCTATTAAAAATGATCAAATCTGGTATAACCTTCAAAATCTGGACAGTACAATTTGCAAACAATCCAAAACTGAAGACCTTAAATTTTGCAAAAATTCACGTAAAATCTTTTCTGGAGTCAAAAGTCATTTTAGGAAGTCAAAAGTCGTATGATTTTTGTCAAGTATCATTTCAGTATTACCCATCTGTCATATGATAGCAAACTCAGTGTCGTACGAGTTTTCATGCCAGCAAATCTTCAAAGTCAAAATCTTGCAACTGTCGTATGATATTGTCAACTATCATTTCATAGCCTACTCACTGTCGTACGAGTTTTGTCAACTGTCGTTTCATTGCTACCCAACTGTCGTATGAGTTTAGCAACTATCATTTCATAGACTACCTAGTGTCGTACAAGTCTGTAGAGTGTCGTTTGTAAAAATTTGAGAGAGTTGTCAGAAATTGTCAAATTGCAAGATATCCAATGTTTCCAGCCTAGTTCCAGAATCTGTCGAACAATATCACTGTGTCAGGAACAGAGCAGTAGCTATTGAAAATCAGTACACATGTCTCAAAGAATCAGTACACATGAGGAAGAAATTTTGATTGCCGCTATGATGAAGCAGCTGCAAGCTATGCAAGTCCAGTTTGACAAACTTGAGAAAGAAAAGGAACCTAAAGAGTTCTCCATGGAATCTCTATACTTTTTTCCATTTGATAAAGACTTGTACATGTCACCATGCCCCTGGACAAAATTTGAGCAATGTGATAACCCTTATGATACCTCTTCTACGGAGAGTGACACATCCAGCTTTGGAGACTATGATGACTATGACGATAGACAACGTAATGATACCTATGACACCTCTATTCCTAAGAGTCCTCCTCATCATTCGTTCCTGCTTACTACAAATGGGTCGTCACATTGGATAGATTGTGATGGTGATCCATATGATTCTGATTTTGAAAGAGACTTTGATGGCTTTTGTGGACAATACCTTGATGATGATCCATCTACTACTGCTGAGGACTATAAAATGCATCGTGCTAGCTTGAAATGTCAATACTATAAGGATCTCTCCTCTAAGAACTCTCAGGTTGAAAATAAAGATTACACTCTCAAGAAAGATCATGTTAATGTTGGACCTTTGTCTTGTGATGGTTCCCTTCCATCCCCTACTTCCTCCAATACCTGTACATTTCTTAAAGCTTTCGAGTCTTTCAAATCTTTCACAGAACCTTCATCCGACACAAGCCTTGATACTTTTCATGAGGTTCCCTATAGTTATCCTCCAGGGCTACCTCTTAAAGAAACTCAAGCTAACCTTCACTTGGCTGCAAATACTTTCAATAATGATAAACCTAAAGAGCCCAAGCCTTCATATGCTATAATCCCTACTTCAGCTAGTCCTCCACCATCTCTTCCAAAGTCATCCATACAATCCCAACATGCTTCCTTGTCCTTAGAAGTGGCTCCATGTCAAGAGGACTCTAAAAATGATGAAGAAAAGAACATAAAGAAAGATCAAGATCAAGAACCCTCCATGTCATCCTCTCCTTTTCACGATGTCTCTTATCCACCTCAAGGTTCTTTTGATCCCGTACCCCCTTTTTCATGCATTCCACCATGTCTTAAGTCTTTGCCTAAGCAAGATCAAGCTACTACTTACACTGTTGAGCTTATTGACAATCAAAATAACCTTACTACGCTTGCGCTTTCCAAAGATGATACTTCCATTAAGGTTGGTAAAAATAGTGTTCCTTCCAATGTTAAGCCTATTGAAAAACAAGAGAAAAATTATGCGCTTATGCTATCCGAAGATCCTTGTCAAGATCAAAGTCTTTCATCTTCTTGTTCTACCACTCCATGTTCACTTCCACTTTCTACTCTTCCTAAGTCTTTGCAAGCTTTGAACAATCCTATCAAAGAAGGTGCTCATATTCAAGATGTCCATGATTCTATTAAAAATTCTAATGCTCACTCTAAAGATGCTGATATCCTTGGTTGTCATATAGATGCTGATGAACTTATTGATTATCCTTTTGCATCTTCCACTTCCATCCTTGGACCTCTTCCACCACTACTAAAGGCTTCACGTCTGCCTTCCATCTTGGGTCCTTATGTCCCTTCACTTTCCCCTCCTAACTTTCCTAATTCACCATCCATATTGGGCCCTTACATCCCTCCATCTCCCATCTTTCCTCAAGATCAACATAGATGCATACCCTTGAATCCTTTTCATCCACCCACCCATCTAAACTAGTCATATCCTCCTTCTTCCACAAGTCCTAAGTCTTTTGGAAGTAACTTGAATGTTCAATACAAGAAAAAGAAGCAATACAAGAATCCATCAAAAAAAGATCACCATGTCTCCTCTAATAGACATGGAAATATAAAGTCCAAAGAGATATCTAAGAAAAAAACTACAAGACAAGTATGGGTTCCAAAATCCATCATTGAAGATATTCTCTCTAAATTACCAAAAAAAAATGAAAAGCCTACGGCCATATGGATTCCAAAGTCTCTCTTGAAAAAGTCTGGTTTTGAACCAAAAGTTAAGTTGACATTCAAGCTTCCAAAGACTTCCACTTCATCTTCTTCCAAAAACATTATTTCATTCCATGCACCTAAATCACAACCTTTGCTATCCATTCACCATATTCCTTCATGTATTCCTTCATTCACGTCTCCTCCATCCTCTCACCACCCTTCAAAGTATGTGTTGACGTTGATCTTGCCTTCCTTTCCACCTACCCTTTTACAATCCTTCCATGCATTATCCTTCTACCTTCTATCATTTTTCCTCATTTGCCTATTCCTCCTATCTTCCAACCTCACTCACTTTACATAAAACCTTATCGTCCATTTTTCTCTTCCATCTCCCTTTCCCTATCAGCATCTTTGAGCATATCATTTGAATCCTTGGTATATCATGGTTTATCCTTTCAAGGAGCACTATCTAAAAAGCTTGCCTTCTTCCAAAAAGAAAAAAATAAAATAAAATAAAATAAAATAAAATTGAAAATGTGCCTTGGTGAAAACCTGGAAACAGGCACCTTGGTAGCAAAAGTAAAGAGAAATAAATTCATCCTATGGTGAAAACCACTTCCTTGTGGCACCTTGGATAAGTACCATGATGAAAACCTGACAATCAGACATTATGCGTAGTTCTTCTACATATTTCATCCATTCCGTCTTCTCTCTTTGATCTTGACAATGTTGATCTATACACGAACATTTGACTATTTTGTGAGCTATCTTACGATGATCTTGCTTTCATTCCTTCCATGTTTAGCCTTCATATCCATCTTCCTCCATTCATTTTTGCCTATCGCTATCCTTTTCCCCTTTGGTCTTGATCTAATAAAAAAAGAAAGAAAGAGTAAAACATAGTGCTATGAACCCTCTTGACATGTCTACTCTTTTGGACTGCATCCTTTCCTGCTCTTGCATCACGCTTTTGTGACTTATCCTATGCTAGCCTTTCATTACTTGTCTAAATGTGCTTTACATGACAATTTTTCCCTACCTTGGGTATTCTTGAGGAGTTTTCCCTTGAGGATTTCTTCCCTTCATTATCCTTTATTCTCTTGTCTTCCATCTCTTCCACTAGCTTGCCAATCCCTCTTGTTCTCCACCTTGCTAGACATTGGGACTGCACGATATGATCTTGCTTGGGAGTTTGCAATAGAAAAATATGCTATCAAGAATACCCAGTATCAGAACCAGTATCAGAACAATTATCATAATCATTATCAGAATTAGTATTAGAACCAGTATCAGAACAATTATCATAATCAGTATCAGAATTAGTATCAGAACTAGTATCAGAACAATTATCAGAATCAGTATCAGAACCAGTATCAGCACAAGTATTAGAAAAAGCATCTCATGATTAATCTAGCTCTATGGGCCTACAGAACAAGTATCAGAACACCTACAAGGGCTACACCTTTTGTTTTAGTTTATGGGTCTGAAGCAGTACTACCTATTGAGGTCAAAATCTTATCACTAAGAATCAGAATGCATGACTTGTCACTGATGAAGACTACAGAGTGTCTAGGTTACAAGAACTTGAATTACTAGATGAGTGTAGACAAGCAGCGTATGATCATCTCAGAGTGTATCAGAAAAGAATATCTAGAGGCTACAACAAGAAAGTCAGACATAGAGAATTTCAGGTTGGTGATCTAGTGTTGAGAGAAAATCCTAAAAATCAATCACATCAAGAACACAAGGGGAAGTTCAAACCCAACTGGCTGGGTCCCTTTGTAATCACTGCTACTTTTGGCTCTAGTGCCTATCAACTCTCAATGACTGAAGGAGAACAGCTTTGAGAACCAATCAACGTTCTTCATCTGAAGAAATTCTACGCCTAAGGCATTCAGTTCTTGGTAAATATCTTGAAAAAAATCTTAAAAATTGGAAAAAGTCCTTAAAAAAATGAACATCTTGGTGAAAACCTAGCAATAGGCGCCTTGATGATTCACAAAAAAATAAAAAAATATCAAAAATTCAAAAAAATAAAAAAATATCAAAAGTACAAAAAAATTGAAAAAATGAAAAATACAAAAAAATTGAAAAAATGAAAAATACAAAAAAAATAAAAAAGAAGAAAAAGTGCCTTGGTGAAAACCTGGAAACAGGCGCCTTGGTAGCAAAAATAGAATCTCTGCCAAGATGGTGAAAACCCGGAAAATGGGTGCCACTTGTTCCAAAATGCTCCATCTATCAGCACAATCTTGGTCTTTCCCAGCTTTCAGTCTTGCTTTAGTTTGTACATATCTCCCGATTTGTTTCTGCAGGTCCTGGTTTCAATAAGTTAGTTTGTACACCAATCAGCTTGCGCGTCTGTATCCTATCAATGTTCAAACTTAGGGGCAATCAATGTCATATCCTATGGCCTCCAATGTATCTTAGACGTATCCTATCCAGTCAGAGTCCTTTGAAGCTTCAAGTTGAGTCAGTCAGTCAGTCTCGTCTCCAGAAAGGATTTTGCATCTACAACAATGCAATCAAACATCAAAACTCAACTGAAAACAATCTATGCTTTTTACATGTTTTTATCTCCTTGTATGCTTACTGATTCGCATTGAGATTTTTGCATATTGTGTCCCTTCGAGCTCTTCGATGATGTCCTTTATAGGATTTAGAGAGTGATGACTGGGGGCATAATCTTTTCTTTGTCTTCTGCTTGTATGTGAAAATCTAACAACTTTGGAAATTATGGATTGAAATGGTGTCCGACTATAAGAGCCTCTATCTCGAATTGGATGGCCATGCGTACCTCGACCATTGATACCCAGACAATTCAAGGAAGTTTGATCTAACTATTGTCTTTTTGAGTAAGTTCTTTCTCCTACTGTGGAACACAATCTTGCCTAAGGATGTGAACGATAAAGGGTCACTACGGGTAATTCACATTGGATTTAGAATGATCTCTTGACTATTTGATGTGTTTGCAATGCAAGGCGTACTCAGGTCATCATGATGTTTATGTTTTGATGCTTGTACAAATTGCTATATCAAAATGGACATGATATTCAGGTCATCCTGGCGCTTGTGCCTTGGTGCTTATATCTAATTTGACATTTCGAAAATAAAATCGATATTCATATATCCATGGTTGTTGACCAGTGGGTGTTGTATTGATTCTGGAACATACAAATTGATATTCATATGTCCATGGTTTCATAGCTAGTGGGCATTGTATTGATTTATCCGGTTACCTAAAAGTTCAATGATGATAACAAATCGATATATGATCAGTGACTAGGTCCTAGGTCTTAGGTTGCATTTCATTTTGCATGTCTCATTTCATTTTGCATGTCTCATTGCATTTTGCATGTTTGCATGATCTCACAATGGCTAAATGAACTTCAATGCTTAAATGATTCTTCAAATCGCATCTTCAAGTCTAACAAGATTTGAATCTCACACAAAGGTTCCTCTAACGAAACAGCAAGTAGAATCCTTTTTTGGGATCAAAATCAAAATCTGAGATCATTTATCTTATTCACTGCTTGCATAATCAACCTTCCATCATCACAGAAATCTAAAATTCAACTTAACTGATTATCTTACATAAAACTATCAAAATTTCAACTTGGTCAACAATGGTCAAACTCATGGTCAAACCTAGTCAAATTCGGTCTCCAGGACCTCCAAACGATGTAGAATGCATTCTCGGACGTGTTTAACCACTTCTCAAATCAATTAACATGCTTCTAAACTATCAACGCTGACTTTTCTTGTCAGATTTCAATTTTAATCCCGAAGAGGGCATGGTATTGCACATCATTCAAAGTCTGTAAATCAAAATTCTATCGATCAAGTCTATCAATATCTTTCATCAGTGATCAAGACAAACAATCACGTCTAGCCGCTGATTCATCAAAAGTCCTCATCGCTCAGGGCAAATCTATCATCACTTGGGGCATATCAGATTCATCAAGATCCATATCAATCTCGTATTCTCCTAATCTTGTAAACTGTATCAATTTTTGCAACCATCAGATCATAGTGTTCTTTCCTTGGTTCTTTGACAACTGAAGGGTTTGGATGTGATACCTGCTAGTTCTACTAAGACAATCGAGTCTAGAACGGGTCACTCACTTCTTTGCAATCCTAAGGTTTGGAATCAGGCATTTTGGACACTTTTTCACAATCATAGGTTCATTTTCTATTATAGTGAACATTATCTTTGGTCATTCAGGACCTATTATCTCCATATCAATTCAATATCAATCAACTCCTATCTCAATATCTTTCAATCGGTTTCTATCTTGAGATCGGTTTATCTTTTGGATCAGTTTCATATCTTTATCAAACACAGACTATCTTTGAACCACTGCGCTTTGCACAGTAATTCAAAGAGGGGCAAAATGTAATACCTCAAAAATGGGCTATATGTTCATTAATCTCCTACATCGACAATTCGAACAAAATCGACATCAAAGTCCTAATCTAAGGCACATCTAAACATCATCGAATCATAATTGATTATCTTAAATTCTGCATTAGGGAATATTCCTAGCAATATTCCTAATCATCATAATTATCTTTAATTTTATAATTATTTGGCAATAAATCACATTTATCCTAAAGTTTGATTAATTGAATATTTTCATATTTAATTAATTAGATTTAATATTTGCCACTTAATTGTGTAATTAAATTTAATTCTATCTATGATTAATTATATTATTTAAATTTTGACAATAAATCCAATATCATATGAATAATTGATTAAATTCTTATTTAATTAATTAAAGCAAGTTGTCATTATTTAATAATATAGTTTTTAATAAAAGTTTGATTAAATAATTGATTAACCCATAAATCAATTGTTTTATTTTTAAAAGCAGTTAAGTTGAGCATAAATCACTTTATTATTAAATTAATTCATAAATAAAACATGCACAATCATAAAAGCAGACAACTATCAATTATCAATTAAAGCTAAATTCTATTTTGAGTTAATCTCTGCTTTTGCATGTTTTTGTGGATTAAATTATCTTTACTATAAAATAACTCAAAAATCAACCTGAGTTATTTGAGTGATTTATGGCTTTTTTCCATGCACCTCCAAAGCCCTGGATTTCTATAAAAACAAGGCTCAGCTCTTCATAATTCATCTCTCAAATTTGCATCCAAGCATCTCATATTTTTGCACAATCACGCTGGAGAATTGGAATTGGGAGAATCAAAGCTCTTGCGAATCAACATCTTTGTGAGATCAATCTTTTTTTTTGCATATCATTCTTAGATAGTTTCATATCAAGTTTTTCATATAGATTAGTTTCATATCAGTTTTTCATTCTTATTGCATAGAAAATCCAAAAAAATAGATTAATTGCATTCATATTTCATATCTAGATCAATTGCATTCAAATCTTTCATTTAGGTGTCGTCTAGGTCACTGATCTCGATTACAATCTGAGGACATTAATCTCGCACCTACTAGAAGGCAGTAAATCGCTTGGTTAGAGTAGATTTCAATTTTGCATGATTTTGATTATAGCTAACCTCTAATGTTTTACTGAAGTGTTGTGTCTACAGATCAGGTACAATTTTCACACACACAGTTCCTATTTGGAGTATTCTTAATTTTCTAAGGTTTTTGTCCAAACGTTGGTTTAGTCCTCTAGTCTGTGAAGTTTTCCTAGGTACAGGTGTCAGAATTTCTTCAAAAAATTGTCATAGCCCTATTTCAAAAATCATTACCCTAGGTCTTGTCCTTGAAGAAGTTCGAATTCATGTCAAAAACCCCAAAATGTTTTCCATTTTCAAAATAAACCCTAAGTCAATTACTTCATTTCTTTTCGAGCATTACTTTTTAAGTCACTTAGGTCCATTAAAGAGCACATCCATTAATTTTTTACGCGGGGGTTATATCTCTTCCTAAGTCTAGAAACCCGGTGATATAAATAACATTTCCTATGACCTAATTACCTTGTGTTCTAATGTTTCGAGTTTCATCCAACCATGAATCTTTAAAGAAGATCTAACGGCGGTTGTCTGTTCACATGGAATATTTCCAAGCCATGCAAACATGCGAAATAACCATTGATTTTATAATGAAGCTTGATGCGGAAACAAGGTGGGACCACTGACAAGTATCTCACAAGTGGTGGCCTTTTATTTGCCAAGGACAGTGGGACCGATAATAGAGGAATCTCCAAAGTTTGAAAATTAGTAAGGGGAAGATCGGACGGCTGTCGTATAATCACATGGGATCTTAGACTGTTGGGAGTATTCTTAATTTTCTGAGGTTTTTGTCCAAATGTTGGTTTAGTCCTCTGGTCTATGAAGTTTTCCTAGGTACAGGTGTCAGAATTTCTTCAAAAAATTGTCATAGCCCTATTTCAAAAATCCTTACCCTAGGTCTTGTCCTTGAAGAACTTCGAATTCATGTCAAAAACCCCAAAATGTTTGCCATTTTCAAAATAAACCCTAAGTCAATTACTTCATTTATTTTCGAGCGTTACTTTTTAAGTCACTTAGGTCCATTAAAGAGCACATGCATTTATTTTTTACGCGGGGGTTATATCTCTTCCTAAGTCTAGAAACCCGGTGATATAAATAACATTTCCTATGACCTAATTACCTTGTGTTCTAATGTTTTGAGTTTCATCCAATCATGAATCTTTAAAGAAGATCTAACAGTGGTCACGTGTTCGCATGGAATATTTCCAAGCCATGTGAACATGGGAAATAACCGTTGATTTTATAATGAAGCTTGATGTGGAAACAAGGTGGGACCACTGACAAGTATCTCACAAGTGGCGGCCTTTTATTTTCCAAGGACAGTGGGGCCGATAACAGAGGAATCTCCAAAGTTTGGAAAGTAGTAAGGGGAAGATCGGACGGCTGTCGTATAATCGCATGGGATCTTAGAAGCCTATGCAATCATGCGATAGGCCGTTGATCTTGCATTAAACCAAGTGTGATTCTTTGGTGAAACATTTGACAGATGTGCATAAATAATGTGTTCTCATTGGTTAGTATCAGCAGATACCGGTGCTCGGAAAGAAAGAAAGTACCTAACATTCTGCTAGGTGTTGCAAGCGTAGAATTTCTTTATTGACAAAGGCAAGGTGGGACCGGCAATGTGAAGGAAGACAATGATGGTGAATGCTAACGGGTTTTCACATGTTCTCATAAGCTTCTTTTAAGCTATGCGATCATGTGAATAACATTTTGTGTTAACGGTGGAAGTTACAAGAGACCGCCAAAAATAGAAAGGTAACGTGATGGTTAGTCGCATGTTCACGTGAGTGTTTTTCACGCCATGTGATCATGCAATAGGCCGTTAGATCATCTGCTAATGAGGATCGATGGTTCTTTTTCAAACTGAAGATAAAATGGTGCAAAGTTGAAGCTTCCCGTTGAAGAAGTGACAGTTTGCTCTTCCGGAGGAGTAATTGTTTCAATCGTGCTAAATTAATTATTGACATGACTACTTTAATGGCTCATATATCAAAATTTCGTGCACTTTTAGAAGCACAAAGAGATCAAAAATTTGTAAAGACTTAGGCGTGAAGAATTCTAAGGTTTGGCTGCTATACCTCGGTGGTTTCCAAGAAAAAAGGTTGGTGAAATTCTTGTGCGATTTGCTTCCTTACTAAAAGAATCATAGTTCTGTATTTTGTCTATCTTGCAAAGGTTTCTTTTAAAGATAAACCTTAAAATGGCACCAAGGAAAGAATTTTTGGGTAAGATAGAGTATAGTGAAAGAGGTTTGCATGAAGATTTATTGCAATTACTTCCTGGCTCTTCCACTACCCCGGTGAAAACCAAGAGACTGATTCCCAAAGATCCTAGGGTAAAAATAGCAGAAGGTTTATATGACACGGCAAGTTTTATTAGAGAGACCAAAGTTGGTACAATCAAGGCAAGAGGTGACTCTGATACCACAGGATTGGAATTATTCAAAGTAGGTTTTAGTCAGAGAAATGCCCCTCACCCTGCAAGCAATATATGGTAGTCTGACCTAGGAAAACTTGTCGTGCCTGGTGTCTTTTTAGATGTAGATTTGATGACCTAGGTTGCAAAGAATTATGATCCAATCACTAAAGAAGTTAGGGATGCAAAGGGAGTGTTATTGATTAAAGTTTTTGCTGAAGAAATCAAGAAGGTGTTTAGGTTAAGTGAACCCTCAGAAAGTTTGGAGAGCATTGATTTTGAAGAGCTAAGGCAAGTGTATAATGCACAAAGGAACTATTTCAGAGGCAAGTTGTTGAAGGATTTCTGCACCAAAATTGGAAAAATGGTTGTTGTGGGGCAGAACACTCAGGAGCCTTTTAAAATAGAATATTTTGATCTCAGAGCTAAGGGTACATATTGGTCATTATGTCAGGTTTTTGGAGAGGATGTTAGTGAAAGGATGCCAATACACTTGATGTGCATGATGATTCAAATTTTACATGCACACGTGTCTATTACTTTTGATTTTGCTCCTTTTATTGCTGAATTAATCCATAATGGATTAGTAAAGATTTAAAAGAATGAAGGTGACATGCCCTTTTGCTGGTACTCTTTCATAATGTACATGTTTCTGTTCAAAGGAGCAAGCTATTTTGAAAAGGAAATGGAATTGGTGAGAAAGAAGGATGGTGAAGACATGCCAGTCCAACTATGGAGCCTCACAATGACCTAGGATAAGAAGGATCATAGTTTCATCAATTTTGATAAATGTTTTGCAGCTAGACTCAGGAAGCTGTTTGTCTTAGACAACCCAAGAATCCCAACACTGTTGACACAACTTGTTAGGCCAAACTAGTTTGCTAAGAACCTGAACATCATACACAATTGGGGAAATGTTATTTTCTACAATGTATCAACTATTATCAAGTTGTATGGTTTTAGGGAGACCCCTTTTATATTGCCCTATCAGGTACCCCTTAGGATTGGAATTGCAGAGTTCTTGAGGCAATTAGGAGATATTGAAGAGTGTGCCCTCACTGGGAAAGGCAAGGGGACTTTATTCTTGAATGTTACCATTTCTCATCAATTCATAATTACCAAGGGTGGATGGGTTTACATGGATAAAATTTTGGCTCCATACCATATGGCTACTGCAATTGCTAGAATAGTAGATCCAGAAGGTTTCTATAATGAAATGTTTAAAAAGAGAGCCAAGTGTGCCATGATCAACCATATTTTTAATTTCCCTAAAGATATTGTCAAGAATGTAGCAAAGATACAGGAACAAGAGGTTATGAAAGAAAAATGGTTGGTATACAGGAAGACACAAGATTTTATCCGGCAATTTGATTTGGGATGGGATCCCCTGAAAAGCATAACTCCAATGGGGAAGAAAATAGATACTCTTATGAATTGTTTTCAGGATATTTTTCAAACCCTAAATGAGAAGAAGGAAAAGGTTATGAAGGATGATCCAGAAAAGGCTAGACAATTGTTGAGCAAGCCTGTGTTTGCAAAAGGGTTACCCCTGGGGAGGTACATGGTGCAAAAGAAGACTGGTTACAATGTGGTGATACCAGAACAGAGCCAACAAAAGCAAATAGATAAAAGGGATATCCCATCAACCATACAACAGGTTGGAAAACAAAAGGAGATTATGGAGATCCCTGATTCTCCTTGTCATCAAACTTCTGAGGAGATAATTGATTCTCCACCCCCATCAAAAAGGAAAAGATTGGAAGAAAGACTTTCTCATGTGGAAAAGGAGTACTCCCCATCATAGTCTCCTATAAGAATTTTTGATGACCAAGAGATTGCAGAACAAGTACAACAAGTAGATGCTCTAGGTCAAATCTTTATGACTTATGAAGAAGTAAATGAGGGAGTGCCAGAGCTACCAGAAGAACCCAAGTTGGATTTACCAACAGGGGAATTAGTAGGTACTGAACTGGACCTTGTAATCAAGCAAGCTTTTGAAGAATTTTTGGTTGATGACACTTTTGTTAAAACTAGGGCCTTTATGCAATTTCTTTGGAAATTAAACATCAAACAATTTCAAGAAATCTGTGAGAAGAGACATGAAGAGAATCCGGAGAAGGATTTACAAGTCATAGAGGAAGAAGTGAAAATAGAGATGACTACAAAGTTTAAACAAATCACTCCAGAATAGGGAAGAGATATGGTAAAGGTGTCAGGAGTACTAATCCTCCCAGAATGGGATATAGCTAATGCAGTAGTGTTTAATGCAGTCAGAAAATAGACCACTCCTCTTGATAGAACTCTAGAGGAAGTAGAACAGGCTGTTAAGGGAGTCACTTTCAGTGATAATCATCAAGCGTTGGTAATGTGGTCTTTAGGAAAGAATGAAAGTGATAAAAGAAAGCAAATTGTCAAAGATGACCTCTCAGGGAGTCTAATTGTAAGAAGAGTTACTGATACTTCTTTGGTGGAAGCATCAGGTATGGTAATGGCCATGGCACAATTAACAACAAAGGTGGTAGAAAAGGAAGCTAAAGAGAAGGAAGAGCTCACTGCAAAAATGGAAACAGTTTTGAAGGTTTACGGTGAGATGAAATAGGGGATTCTTGAGAGAGATATTCTGATTATAGATTTAAGAAAGAAATTGGGAGAACATGGCCCAATACAATTATCAGAGCAAATTCAGATAGCTTCCTCCTCTGCTGGGCCTTCCTCATCAAGCCCTATTATTGAACTTCCCCCTTCCCCTTTTCCTCCTTCCATAGATGAAGAGGATATTGATCAAAAAGTAAAGGATAGGTTAGGTGAGAAGATAAAAGATGTTGTGTCACATTTTGTTGCAAAGGTGAGGCCTAAAGAAATATACAAATCTGTAAAACAATTGGCAAATGTCTTAGCAATTTTTCAGAAAGACGTGGCTACTGTGGACAAAATTTTGGAAAGATGGTCTGTAAGAAAAGATAGTCTGAGGTCATGGTTTGATCAAAATAAGGATAAATGTGTTTTAAATATTGAGCTAGAAAATACTTACAGGGTTGTCAAGGATCTTTTTAACTTTGAGGTAAATAGGGAGAGTATAAGAAGAAGGTCAGAAATCTTAAGGACAAGATATTTCTAGGATGATTTCCAAATTTTCCCTAGTCTTATTAAGGTAGATGAGGTAATCAAGGATAAAGGTCAATGGATGGAGCAAATAGATAGACAAGTACTGACTAAAGTAAATGCCATTCTATGTACAGATGATAATACCCCATTCGTACACTTTATTGAACTCCTCCAGGATGCTAGGATATACTTTGCTAGTGTAAGAATAGAGGTTCACCAGTTGGTTGTTGAGTGGGAAAAGTTGTCCCCAAAGAAAGATGAGGTCCTTGCCTTTCATTGGCCAAGTGAAGAAACCTACATGACTTGGGAATCCACATATCTGTCAGAAGATTCAGAAGAAAGGGAAATCGGGTGAAGAAGCGGTAGGTGTTAGTACTCCAAACCTTTGAAGATCAAAGTAAAAAGGGACAAAGATGTCAAGCAAGTTATCATAGACACGAATGTGACACCTGGCCAAAATTGAATTACGCATGGAACCTGATACAGAATTGGAGGAAGAGTAGTTTCAAATAGAGGATGATGTAAATTAGTCGGATGGTGGTCATCATTCATGCAACAAATTTAGCAATTGCTTTGAAATATCTTTAGACAAAGATGCCACCTGTGGAATTGTTGGAAATAGATATTTGTAATCTGTTGTTGCAAACAACTTTCTCTATTTGTAATCTTGTTTTTAGTGCAAGATCTTTTAACAGCCATCTGAAGCTTGTTGCATCCTTTTGAGGATTCCAAGATAGCTGATTGGTATAAGTAGCAAGTCTTTGTTCATTTCAAAGGTGGTTGAAAATACTCTGTAAGAAAGGTTCTGAATACAAAACCTTATTTTCAAAAGTGAGAGGATACTGTATCTATGCATTTTGACCATTAATACAAAACATTGAAGCTCTGTTACTATTATTTTGTTGTCTTTGTGTATGGAGAGTGTTAGTTTTCTTATGTATTTAAATTGCAAGGCTTTCTTAAATGCATTATTCACAAGGTGAATATAGGGGTTAAGCTTAAGTTTCTTTCAAGGAAAGAGTAAAATCTTAGGGGAGATCTATGGGAACAACTAATCCATGTATGAATTTGATAGCAGTAGTATGAATTAAAAGGATGGTATGTTAGGCATGTCATTTGAGTTTCAAGAAATTCATTTTGATAGTTATATACAGAGGTAGGGTTTGACTCTATTGCCCAAGTGGATAAGGCACTGGTTTCAGATCTATTTACACTGATTTACCACCCTAAATCTAAATAACCGTTTCATTTTATTTTATTTGTACAATCACGAACTTGAATCATTCTGTGACAAGTTCATAGATATGCTTTGTTATGCTTTTTAGAAGCACTGAATGAGGTTAACCTTCCTTGAGTTCAACTCTAAAAAGAAGAAGGATGAATATCCTTAAGCCATTGTTTCGTGTTGTTGCTTTCATGATTTCCATCATAATATTGTGTATCAGGATCATATGGGCCATACTTAGAGTTCTCTCATCTTATTGATTTGATCTTGGAAGCGAGGACAGAATGGTGAAGGAGCTAGTTCACAATTCAGAGCTCAGTTAAAACCGTGAATTGGAATAGGTACACCCGCCTAGGTATTCATACTCAAAGTGAAGAAGGTTTACTAACCTTATTACCTTAGTGTTTGCATCTTGCTAGATTATGTCCATTGGGATTATAGGAGTATTTGATAATCTATATATTTGAGCACTAACAGTTCCCTAAGTGTTTTAGCAATTTAGTGAACAAGCGTTTGCAGAATCGCTAAAATTTTTGGTGGATAGATAAAGTGTTTCGCGAACTGGCCGTAACCTTTGGTCGCTAGTTCGCTAAATGTGGGACCGAGGTTAGAATTTTTCTTTGGGTCACCAAGTCCTAGAGTTAAGTGATGGGTTAAGTTTTCTTTTCATGAATTGGAAATGCATTGTCGCATGGTCGCTAGAGGGCAAACCCAAGGTGGCAGTTGAGTTAAAGACTTAAAAGACCGCAAAAGGGAGAGATCTAACGGCCGAGACTTAAAGTTGATCTAATTTTAAATGTTGACCGTTGATTTTTTGTTAAAGCCATAAAATGACCATTGACATTCAAATTCAAATTTGCAGAGGGTTTGGAGTGACAAAAGGTACCAAAATTTATGGTTTTAATGGCCGGTTTCGATTGATTTGGTGGCGCTAGTTATTTCAGACTAGTCCAAGGGTCCCTGTGGTAGGTGGCATGATGATTTTTTACCAGGAGAGGTATGGTTTTGTGCTTGAGATATGTTTGTAGGTGGCTGATTTGACCAGTTTTCATGGCAATTCCTTGTTGTTTTGTACTGTCCTCATGGATTTTGATGATTGCAGATCTGTCTGAGATTCTTTTTCTCTAGGTTGCTTATGTTTCTTCCCCTGTAATAAATTTTGATGTAGTTTTTGGTTGGTTGAGTTGTTGAAACCCTAACCCTAGTCACCCAAAGCTCGATGCATCCTTTTTAAGGATTCTAAAGTGACTAGGGGTATAAGAAGTAAAATGTTTTATTTTGAAATGATTCTAATCTTGATTAGTTCCAGGGAGTTGTAGCAGGCGGTATCATATTGTATTAGATTTAATAGAATTTTCTTGTAGTCTTTTGCAAGTTATTGAAGTGGTTTTCTCTCTTCTCTGCTTTGAACATGTACATGATAAATTATACTTAATACAATTATTTCAAGCTTTCAAGTCTCTCCTTGGTGTCAATCTTGTGAATTCTAGATTTTCTGATCTATTACATAGGGTTACCTTTGTATATGTTCTAGTCTTCAGTTCTTGATCTAGGATCAAGTGAAATATACTTTGGATAGGACATAGATTCACTTTGATTTGTCTACAAAAGGATATTATAAGTAGCAGATGGGCTGAAATATTTGTGTTTATGGCTATGAGTCTTTGACAATAGTTGGTTCATGTTTCAATATCTGTATTTGAGATTTTCTCAATGGATAATGGCACTGATCAGAGATTAGTATATTCAGTTGAGTTTAATGCTTGATTGGCCCTTGCTTACTTCTTTCCATCTCCAGATATCAACACTTTTCAAATTTTAATTGTATTTGGTTGATAGTAGTAATACCTTATAGTAATGGAGAGTCAATGAATGTGAGGTTAGCATTTAGCAATTTCTTACTATTCAATCTATTGTTTAGACCCAGTCTTTCATGTGTGAACTATAGTTTTCACTAGGTTAGGTGCACCCGCCTTGATTTTGCAGAGCCAAAAGTGAAGAGGGCAGTCTTGTCCCTATAGTTGGTCCAGTTACCCTAGGATCCTTATACATTTTGAAACTAACCAATCCTAAACTCAATCTGAGGGTATATTGGCAGCCTAAGAGCATAAGCATCCATTTTGAACACCAAAAAGATGGTGACTCTGCTGGGGAAGTGTTACACAGGTCTATAGTAACCAGTAGGTCATCATTGAGAAATAGGGTTATTCTTGTCCCTTGTCTTATAGTCTCATTTGGATATTTGTTAAGTGGTTTTGTAAGATTCCCCATATACTTGGGTGGCAACTCAAACATCTCTGCAGCAGTTCTAGTCAGTAGATTTTTATCAAATGAGTTATAGAGGTACTAGGTCCTAGAGAAAGGAGCATCCTGAAAGCTTAATGGAAGAAGGTATTCCAAGCACTTCCGAGCCTAGTTAGACAAGGGGAGGAAAGAAGAGAGGAAATATTTCTCATACTTGGAGAAATAAAAAGGATACAAGACAAGAAGCTCAAACCAAGCCTAGTCAAGAAGAAAATATTTCAAAATATGAAGAGGCTGTTGATTTGGGATTGAACCAGTATGAGGATGAATTTCAAGTGGGAGATGATGAGTCTGAGACTACTCTCCCTAAATTAGAAGAGATCTTTGAGGAGGTCTATGAATTGGAAAGAAGAGTCCAAGAACAAGTTGCTATCAGGCAAAAAAGAGAAAAGGACAAAGAGGATAGAGTAAGACAAGCAATGATAAGGGTTGATCAGCTAAAGAGGAAGTTGTTAGATTTGGACGCAATTAATTTTTTCCCAGAGCCTGAAAGACTAGAGGAATAGCCTATTGTGTATAAAACACATGAGATAACTAGGCCTAGAGATAAGGGCAAACAAAAACCTATTGGAGTGCAGATTAGTGAACAGGTTCATATGGAAAACTCATTAGATCAAGGGTTGAGATTAGATGCAGACCTTGAGAAGGCTAGAAAAGAGAAAGAAATGTGGGCTAAAGAACTAGAGAAGGTAGAGTTGGAGGTTACTACTATAGAAATAAGGAAGAAGATTGATTTTCTCAAGCATACCTCAGGACCTTCAAATGTTGTTGCTTCTTTCTTGGGGCAAGGTGGAAATCATGGTAACCTTGCAGCTCAAACAAATGGCATTCTGAGTGCTGCTAAAATTCTTGATGGTTCAAACACAAGGACATCTACATCTCAAGGAATGGATTTTCCACATGGAGCTCCTGTTCATGAAAGGTACAAACAACTTATTTTTTTTTGGTATTCTTGGTTATCCTAATGTTATTCCTAGTGAAATTAGAAAGAAACTCCCTAAGTTTACTGGGAACAATGTCATTACATGTGAAGAACATCTAAAAATTTTTATGGATGTAATAGATGACTATAATGTTGATCCTAATGATGTTGTAATGAAGTTATTTGTACAATCTCTAATCGAGAATGCTAGGGATTGGCTTAGAGGATTGCCCCATGCTAGTATAGGATCTTGGAATGAATTTAAGAATTGTTTCAAAGAGCATTATGGAGATAAAACAAATGAGGGTTTTATTTTGAATGAATTCAATAACATTAAAAAAAAAATTAGAATGAAGAGGTCCTTGAATTTAATATAAGATTCCAAAAGGCTATGCATAGGCTACTGCAAGTTATTAGATTAGATGACAGAGTCTGTCTTGTGACATACTTAAATGCTTTTGATGCAAAGATGGGTTACCTCTTAAGGGATAAGAACCCTAGAGATATTGTAGAGGCTTACAAGTTGGCTATCAACATATAGAGTAATAGAAGAATATCAGGAAAATTAGGGAGAAGAGATGATTATAGGCCCCAAGTGCAAAATAGGAAAGAAATGGGAAGGTCTGCTAATTTTAGGCCTAAGGAGGAGGATAATCTAAAGCAAATTCTAAGTGCTTTAGAGAGTCTAAAGCCTGATGAAAAAAGAAACAATAAGGTTGCAACAAATGATAAACAAGCTTCAAGTAATTTTAGCAGGCAACCAAGAATGCAGAATTACCCATACAATACTCAATGGAAGGATGGAAAGCCCATTTTTCTAGTTAAAAGGGATAGGCCTGATGATAGGATTTCTGATCCTTTGCAAAGAAATTCAGTTAACATGAATGATGATATCACATGGTGTACTGTTTGTGAATATCCTCATAGTCCAGAGCATTGTGTTATTTCTTTGAATTTACCTGATAACCAAGACCAAGATGAGCAGTACGATATGAGTGGTTGTGGAATGACTTCTTCACATGCATGGGATGAGGTTGACTCTATTGATGATGAGGAGGAAGAATTTGATGATGTTTGATGTGGTGCAGTGAAGTGTGAGGAACATGTTTCCTTAAGGAGACCCTCTGATGAGGAAATTGCACAAATCACTGCAGACATGGTCACTCAAGCTAGGAGTAATTACAATTTTAGAAGTAGGATAGTTGGAGGCACAAATGGTAAAATAGGTAGCATGTTTATCAAGAATTCTAAAAGGAACACACAACAACATGAGGAAAAGGAAAAGGGTGCTGGTGTTGTCAGTTGGGTTAAAATAAAAAAGAAGATTGGGCCTATGCAATACCTAAGGGTAAAGTAAAGACATCAGAAGTAGGTGTCCCCATACCTCAAAAGGAAGATGAATTTGTACAAGGGAGTAACTCTAACTTGATTTTCCAAAAGGAGGATAAAGATATCTCTAAGATTAAGGAAGATATGGGCAACCATTCTTATGTTCCCATTGATATGACCAAATTGCTTTCACAAATAACTGTCAGGGTTCCATTGTTAGAAATGATGCGAATAAAAGAGTGCAAGGTCAAGGCCTTGGATTGGGTAAATGGTGCCTCTTCCATAAAGGTCCAAGAAATGAATAGAGGTGACAAGCATGTGGCTACTTTAGATGACACACCTGACAGTAAAAATGAAGAAATTTTCCCATAGATTCCTCAAATATTTTTGAATGCAAACATTGTAAATACTGCATTAGGGACAATTGATCCTTTTTTCTTGTCCCTTATGATAAATAGAAAATTATTAAAGAATTGCATGATTGATTCTAGAGCATCAAACACTATCATGCCTGAAAAGATCATGAAGTCACTGGGACTAAAGGTTGATACACCTCATGGGAGATGCCAAGCTATGGACTCAAGAGAAGTGCTAGTTATTGGTACCATTAAGGCTTTGCCTTATAAATTAGCAGCATTTCCTGATAAACAATTAACTATGAGTGTTCTTGTAGTTGACATTCCCCCTCAATATGGAATGTTGTTATCTAGAAAGTGGAGTGCCTCCATGGGAGGAAGTATTCAATGTGACTTGTCCTTTGCCACTTTTAGCATTGAAGGAGAAAATGTGAAAGTCTCAAGGGAAGCTAGAACTCCACATATGATTGAGGAGGATGAAGAGGACAATATGAATTGTTTTATGGATACTGACATTGGTTCTTTCCAAGTTTAGGAGAGAGAGATGCAAGAAAGGGTCAAGCCTGTCCTTTTGGCTGATGATAAAAGTAACATGGCAGAAGGTAATGTATTATGGAACCTATATTTTGATGGAGCTAGTTCAAAGGAAGGTGCTGGAGCAGGAGTACTATTGATATCCCCAAGTCATAAGACTTTTAAGTTTTCTTTCACTCTTTTGTTCCCTTGCGCAAATAATGTCATTGAATATGAGGCTCTACTAATTGGTTTGAGACAAGCATCAAAACATGGGATCATACATCTTAGGGTGATTGGTGACTCTGAGTTAATGGTTTCTCAGATTAGATCAAAGTATGCATCAAAGAATCAAAGGCTGAAACAATATAGAAATGTTGTTTGGGATGAAATTGAAGGTTTCAGTGCCTTTGGTATTGATTAGGTGGATAGAAGCCAAAACAAGATGGATGAATTACTAGAAAACATAGCATTAAGGCTAGAGGATATTACCTTTGTAGGGATATCTGGGATTGCGTGCAAGTCTTAGCCTTCTATCCCAGACAATGTTGAGAATTGGTAGGTATTTTTTGATGATCAGGATATACTAACATTTTTGCAATGTGAATCTCATTTTGATGGTCAGGAGATGGATTTCAACACTTTTGTTGACATTAGAAATGGAAAAGAGAATGTTCTTGGGAAGGAAGTTTTGCAATTAAAATCAAATAGGATCCCAAGGAGACTGGTTGCTCTAGAGAGGGCATTTGATGATAAAGAAAGGACTTGTTTTCCTAAATTTGTTGATAAGATAAATGATTTGGAGGAAATAAATCTAGGAACAAGTCAAATACCCAAAAATGTTTACTTAGGTAAATGTTTGTCCCAAAGAACTAGGAATAATCTAATTGATCTTCTCAAAAGATTCAAACATGTCTTTGCATGGTCTTATGATGATTTGAAATCCTATAGAGAAGATTTATTCTAGCATGAAATACCATTGAAGGAAGGTATCAAACCTTTTAGGCAAAAGCTAAGGCCTATGAACCCTACTTTGGCACCAAAAATGCAAGATGAACTCAAAAAAATGATGGATGATGGCATTATCAAGCCTGTTAGACATTCTACTTGGGTGTCAAACTTGGTTCCGATTAGGAAGAAGAATAGTGACATTAGGTTATGTGTTGATTTTAGGAATTTGAATGTCAATTCTTTGAAGGAAAATTATGGTTTGCCTAATATGGAGAATATGCTGCAGAAGGTTACTGGATTAGAGTTAATGTCCATGATGGATGGTTTCTCTGGATATAATCATGTCATGGTCAAGGAATCAGAACAATTTAAGACTGCATTCACTAGCCCTTGGGGAACATATGTTAATGTTAGAACGCCTTTTGGTCTGACAAATGTAGGAGATACTTTTCAGAGAGCTATGGATGCAACCTTTGCAAACTGTATAAACAAATTTCTAGTGGTGTATCAGGATGATCTAACAACATATTTAGATAAGGAAAGTCAACATTGTGAACATCTTGAGAAAATTTTTATTAGGGCCCTAGAGTATGGGATCTCTTTGAATCCAAAGAAGTGTTCTTTTGGTGTTGTGGAAGGAAAGCTCTTAGGACATATTGTGTCCAAGGATGGAGTGATAATTGAACCTTAAAGGGTTATGGCTATAGATAAGCTTTCACCACCTAGAAATGTTAAAGGAATATAGTCTTTCTTTGGGTAGGTAAATTTCCTAAGGAGATTTGTTACAAATTTTGCAGAAATCAGTATCCCTATATCTAGGATATTGAAAAAAGAGGCAAAGATTGAGTGGAATGAAGAAGCAGATGAATCTTTTAGAAGTATCAAAAAGGCCATCAAGGATGCTCCAATTTTAAGGACACCTGATTATGGTAAGCCCATGTAGATATTTTCTTTTGCTTCTTATCATATAGTTGCAGCAGTTTTATTACAAAAGAATTCAGATGGATATGAACAACCCATATCATTTTTTTGTAAATCCTTACAAGTAGTAGAATTGAAATATGATATTACTAAGAAACAGGCTTATGCCTTAGTCAAAGCAGTGAAGGCTTTTAGATGTTATCTTGTAGGAGCTAAGGTGGTTGCTTATGTTCCTAGTGCTACAGTTAAGGATATATTGGTGCAACAAGAAGTTTTAGGAAAAAGATGTAGACAAATCTATTAGGAATGAATGCAAAGTATTTTGGCAGTCATTCTATAGCAATTGTTGTTGCATTCATGACTTGGATTGTCATTGATGTCAACACAGTGATATTCTGGATATCAGTAGGAAAGTAGGTATAGTTTTGCTTTGTGCACATGTTGTATTGTAGATTTTCTTTTGCACAGTTGATGGTATGTTCTTTGGTGTGTTATTAACCTATGGTTAATAGAACAAAAAGAAATTCATTCATTTATGAGAGTTATGAGCATTTTGGTGAAAGCAGTGTTTAGACAGTGTTTCTGTGAAGCAATTTTCAGAAATCGGAGGATATCTCTTAGCTGGGATGGAATCTGATTTTGTGCAGTTAAAGGGATGTTGGAGACTCATTAATGATGATATGGTTCATAGCACAAACTTTGAAGATATGTTTGGAGAAAGTTACAGTATCTGGAAGCTGACAGTTTTATGTGAAATTTTGTGTGTAGCGTGTAGAATTTATTATTTTGTAATTGAAGACTGACTCATTTGTAATTATTTGAGTTTGGTATATAAGAAGGAATTTTTTCCTTGTTTAAATATTTACTATGAAGGTTGAGATGTGAATATATGCATGAAGTGAAGAAAAGAGCTAATTCAGTAATGAAGGAAGACTTGTGAGTACAAAGATCTGGAATTGTGATTTTGTGTAGCAGAGAGTGTGGTTTTTGGCATAGTGTGAAGGAGGTAATATATTTCATATTATTCTATTGAATAATTCTAAGATATTTTGGATAGTGGGTTTAGAGATCTTGCCTTGAAGCTGTTTGGGCAGTGGGTCCTTCTGTCTTCCATAAACTCTTAACCGAGTTAGAATCTTTTAGCAGGGATTCAAAATCTCCTAACAGGGATTTATATGTACTGAATGTATTTCATAAGACTCTTAACAGGGTCCATCCTCTAACAAGGAACTTTCATATTAGTGCATCATTTTTTGGGCATCATTCCCATTGGGGTTTACTCTTTTCAAGAGGTTCCCTAGTCAACATATCTTGTGTTATTGTGCAATTGTGTATGGTTATCTTTCTATGGTTGATCAGTACATTAATTATATTATTTAAAGCAGTTGAATGGTTAAATTATCAGATAACTGATTCACCCCCCCCCCTCTCAGTTATCTTGGGGATCTTTACTTTCTAACAATTGGTATCAGAGCAGCAGGTCCTTGAAAGAAAAGTTTAACAACTTAAGGAGATCCATGGCGAATTTCAGAAAAGAAAGCCCTAAGTTTGATGGAGTAAATTTTGAAAGCTAGAAAGAGAAGATGAAGACTCATCTATTGTGTTTAGGACCAAGTTATTGGTTGATTACAAAGAATGAGAAGACTATCATTGAGGAAGACAATCTAGAGGTAGGAACTAAAGATGAACTAGATCTATTCATGTGTAACATACTTGTAAGAGAAGCACTTCTATTAGCACTACCGAAGAATGAATATAGTCAAGTAAGATGTTTGAAAACATCTCATGCAATTTGGAAAGCTTTACATTCTACTTTTGAAGGTGATGAACATGCAAAGAAGGCTAGATTACATAATTGGATTTGTGCATTTGAAGATATCAGAATGATGGAAGATGAATCTATTAGAAGCTATATTGGTAGGACTTCTGAGATTGTAACAGGAATAAAGTCTTGTGGAGGTGATAAGATAGAGAATGAAGTGATATGGAAAATTCTAAGAACTTCGACACCAGTATTCAAGTAGACAACATAGATGATTGAACAAGTGATACCTTCTACATTGAACTTTTCAAGAGAGACTCTTCTTGGAAGATTAGAAATAGAAGAGATGAACTTGAGATTATTAGGAGAGCTACCTAGAATGAAAACAACATTCAGTGCTCTTAACATTAGACCTACAAGAAGTACTAGTGTGAATGAAGATTATGCCAGCAATAGCAGATCTAAATCTGAGGAAGATAAGAAGATTGAAGAAGGTATTGCATTACTTGTAAAAAGAGAACCAAATGGTAAGAAAATCTTTAAATGTTGGACTTGTCAAGAATACGGTCATTTTGCATCTAAATGTCCTAAAAGAGTTAAGAAGTATACAAGCAACTTTAAACCTAGGAGATCTAAAGAATGTTATTATGCAAATGATGAAGATCTTGAAGCAGGAATTGAAAGACATTTAAGTGACAGTGATAATGATAACTTTGAGGAAATAGGATTTGTAGCAATTAAAGATGAAAGTTCTGAATCTGATAAAAGGGAAGAAAAAGCATTAGTTTCTCAAGTTGAAAAGAAATCTGATTGGATTATAGATAGTGGTTGTTCACATCATATGACTGGAGATAAAAGAAAGTTTGTTAAGTTAGATAATTATAATGGAGGAATTGTTAGGGTTGGTAATAATGCACCTTGTTTGATTAAGGGTATAGGATCTATTACTCTTGATGGAAAGACTAATACTGATGATGTTTACTTTGTTGATGGATTGAGACATAATCTACTAAGCATTGGACAATTGGCTTATAAGGGTTATCAAGTTTGGTTTGCTGAGAAAACTTGTGTGATAAAAGATAAAGTTGGAAATTTGATTGGAAAAGGATCCAGAACTAGAGGTAATGTATTTCAGTTGAATCCTACTGAGATGACATGTTTGATAACTAAGATTGATGATAGTTGGTTATGGCATAAAAGGTTTTGTCATATAAACTTTGATAATATTGTCAAGGTGAGCACTACACTTGCGGTAAGAGATTTACCTAGAATTATGAAACCTACTAACATGATTTGCAAAGAATGTATGATGGAAAAGTATAAAAGGAGTTCATTTCCCAAAAAGAAGTTCACATCGACAGAGAAGCTGGAGATTGTTCATACAAACTTGAGTGGTCCTACTAGGACTAGAGGATTCTATGGAGAAAGGTATTTTATGATTTTTGTTGATGATTTTACAAGGATGATGTGGATTGCATTTTTGAAAGAAAAATCTGAAGCATTTGATAAATTTAAGATCACGAAAATCAAAATTGAGAATGAATCTGGAATGAAGATTAAGTGTCTAAGATCTGATAGAGGTGTTGAATTTACATCTAGAGAGTTTAACACCTTTTGTGAAATAAATGGTATTAAGAGACAACTTTCAGCCCCTAGAACACCAGAACAAAATGGTATTGCAGAAAGGAGGAATAGGTCAATAACTCAAGCAACAAGAGCTATGTTGTTTGAAAATGATTTGGCTAAGACTTTTTGGAGAGAAGCAGTGAACATAGTAGTATACACTATGAACAGAGTACAAATCAGAGCAGATACAAACAAGACACCTTATGAATTATGGTTTGGACATACACCCTCAGTTAAGTATTTTAGAATTTTTGAAAGTAAATGTTATATAAAGAGAGATGATGATATAGGAAAATTTGATCCTAGAAGTGATGAAGGAATATTTCTTGGATATTCTTTAAAAAGCAAAGCATATAGATGTTATAACAAAAGAACTAAGACTATTGTTGAAAGTGCAAATGTAAAAGTTGATGAGAAGTTTAGAATTCAGGAAATAATGCTTGATTATGAATCTGATGGAGAAGCACAACCTCAGCCTAACATTGAAAATGCAAAATTATTTTTTGAAACTAACAGTGATTTGCTGAATGAAAGTCATACTGAAGAAAATAGAGAAGAAAATAGAGAAGAAAGTAGAGAAGAATCTATAGTTGGAACAAGATCAGTAACTATGACACCTAACAGGTATATTTGGAGACATCACCCTGTTGAGCAAGTTATTGGAAGTTTAGACAGAGGAGTTTTGACTCAAAATAAGGTACATTTATGTTTGATTTCTCAAATTGAACCTAAGACTACTAATGAAGCTTGTGAAGATGAACATTGGATTAATGCTATGAAAGAAGAACTGGAGCAGATTGAAAAAAACAAGACATGGGAATTGGTCCCTAGACCTGAAGACAAGAATGTGATTGGAACAAAGTGGGTATTCAGAAACAAGATGAATGAACAAGGAGAAGTGATAAGAAACAAAGCAAGATTGGTATGTAAAGGATATTCACAACAAGAAGGAATTGACTATGAAGAAACTTTTGCACCTGTGGCCAGACTTGAAGCAGTGAGAATGTTTCTAGCATATGCAGCTTACAAAAAATTTAGTGTATCAGATGGATGTGAAATCAGCATTTTTGAATGGTGAATTGGAAGAAGTCTACATTGAGCATCCTGAAGGTTTTCCTTTGACACAAGAAGGAGATATGGTATGTAAGTTAAAGAAAGCTTTATATGGATTAAAACAAGCACCTAGAACCTGGTATGCAAGATTGGATAAGTATTTATTGAAATTGGAATTTATAAAAGGAACAACAGATAGTAACTTATACACAAAAGAAATTAAGAATGGTTTGTTGGTTATAGTTATATTTGTTGATGATATTATCTTTGGAGGAGAAGATGAAGCTAGTGACAAATTTGCAGATGAAATGAAGACTGAATTTGAGATGAGCATGATTGGAGAAATGAAATATTTTTTGGGATTACAGATAACACAAAGCAAGGAAGGTATATTTGTAAGTCAGACTAAGTATTTGAATGATTTATTGAAAATATTTGGAATGAAAGATTCTAAACCTGTTGGAACACCTATGGTAACTGGACATAAGTTATCTAGCAAAGATGAGACACCAGCATTTGAGCAAAAAAAATATAGATCTATGATTGGAGGATTGCGGTACTTGACACATACAAGACATGATATAACACATTCAGTTAGGATTGTAGCAAGATTTCAAGAAAAACCTAGAGAATCGCATTATGCAGTAGTAAAGAGGATACTGAGATATCTGAAAGGAACAATGGATTATGTATTATGGTATGAGAATTCTAATGATTTTACTTTATGTGCCTATACTGATGTAGATTGGGGAGGCAACGTTGATGAAAAGAAAAGCACCAATGGTGGAGCCTTTTTTCTTGGAAGAAAATTGGTCTCTTGGTTAAGTAAGAAGTAGAATTGTACTTCACAAAGTACAGTAGAAGCAGAATATGTTGCAGCAGCAAATAATTGTAATCAGATTATCTGGATGAAGCAGATGTTGAAGGATATTAGAATAAAGTTTGATGAGCCTATTGTTATACACTGTGATAACACCAGTATAGTGAGTATGTCAAAAAATCCTATTTTACATTCTAAGACTAAACATATTGAGATCAAGTATCATGTTGTAAGAGAGAAAGTTGCAGAAAAAGAAGTAAGATTGGAGTACATAAGCACAAAGGAATAGATAGCAGATATATTTACAAAACCTTTACCTAAGGATACATTTATGTATCTAAGAGGTATGCTTGGGGTTATGCCCCAACCTATTTTTGAGAATTGATGCAGATGATTGCATCCATCTAGTGGTATATGAGCCCTATCTTTCTTCTGGATTGGATGTTGGAACTTCCTCTATGGGGGAGTTTATGAGCTGAGTCATGAGGACTCTTGTTATTGTATTTTTCTGAAAAGTGTCTTTTAACATTAAGATGTTGTTGACTTAGTGATGGAATTTTTGTCATTGATGTCAATGGGGGAGAGATATACATGAAAAACATTATGGATTGTATGAGAGAGCTGAATAGGAAAATGAAGGAAGATTTAATTTGATATTTTGCAATGATGTTGCAGTATTGGATTTTTGGAACATTAGATGTTTTTCATCTATGTTGCAACCAATTCCAATGGGGGAGATTGTTAGGAATGAATGAAAAGTATTTTGGCAGTCATTCTATAGCAGTTGTTGTTGCATTCATGACTTGGATTGTCATTGATGTCAACACAGTGATATTCTGGATATCAGCAGGAAAGTAGGTACAATTTTGTTTTGCGCACATGTTGTATTGAAGATTGGATTTTTTTCAATTGATGGTATGTTATTTGGTGTGTTATTAACCTATGGTTAACAATGCAAAAATAAATTCATTCATTTATGAGAGTTATGAGCATTTTGGTGAAAGCAGTGTTTAGACAGTGTTTCTGTGAAGTGATTTTTGAAAATCAGAGGATATCTCTTAGCTGGGATGGAATCTGATTTTGTGTAGTTAAAAGGATGTTGGAGACTCATTAATGATGACATGGTTCATAGTGCAAACTTCAAAGATATGTTTGGAGAAAGTTACAGTATCTGGAAGCTGACAGTTTTATGTGAAATTTTGTGTGTAGCGTGTAGAATTTATTATTTTGTAATTGAGGACCGACTCATTTTGAACTATTTGAGTTTGGTATATAAGAAGGAATTTTTTCCTTGTTGAAATATGTGCTATGAAGGTTGAGATGTGAATATATGCATGAAGTGAAGAAAAGAGCTAATTCAGTAATGAAGGAAAACTTGTGAGTACAGAGATCTAGAATTGTGATCTTGTGTAGCAGAGAGTGCAATTTTTGGCACAGTGTAAAGGAGGTAATATATTTCATATTATTCTATTGAATAATTCTAAGAGCTTTTGGACAGTGGATTCAGAGATCTTGCCTTGAAGCTGTTTGGGCAGTGGGTCCTTTTGTCTTCCATAAACTCTTAACCAGGTTAGAATCTTTTAACATGGATTCAAAATCTCCTAACATGGATTTATATGTACTAAATGTATTTCATAAGACTCCTAACAGGGTCCATCCCCTAACAAGGAACTTTCATATTAGTGCATCATTTTTTGGGCATCATTCCCACCGGGGTTTACTCTTTTCAAGAGGTTCCCTAGTCAACATATCTTGTGTTATTGTGCAATTGTGTATGGTTATCTTTCTATGGTTGATCAGTACATTAATTATATTGTTTAAAGTAGTTGAATGGTTAAATTATCAAATAACTGATTAACCCCCCCCCTCTCAGTTATCTTGGGGATCTTTACTTTCTAACATGATCAATAGGATCCAATAATTTAATATTGATATCCAAATTACAAAATTGGTAAGAGGCTTAGGTCTTGCAAAGTTAATGTCACAAAGCAATTTAGTTGCAAATCATGTGAATGTGTTAGAAGAAGAACAAAGGCCATACATTTGTGATATGGATTATTGTGATTCATACAAAGATGTTATTGGCTACTTGCAAAAATCGGTCCTTCCCCCTGAGATGGATGAAAATAGAAGGAGAACTATCAAGTTGCAATCTGCAAGGTATGCCATTATACATGGCAAGTTGTGGTGGAGAAGCAATGAAGGAGTATTGCTAAAATGCATAGACCATGAGAGGTCTGAGGCTCTGTTAAAGGAAATTCACCAAGGTGTATGTGGAGGACATTATATAGCAAAGATCACAGCCCACAAGATCCTTAGATCTGGATTTTGGTGGCCTACAGTTTTTAAGGATACCCATCAGTTTGTAAGAAAGTGTGATGCATGTCAGAGATTTGTTGGAAAGTTGAAGTTTAATGGAAATTTACCACTCAAACCTATTGCAGTTCAGGCTCCATTCCAGAAGTGGGGTATTGACTTCATTGGGGAAATTCCAAATAAGTCTAGTGGTGGACATTCTTACATACTAATGGAAATAGACTATTTTACTAAGTGGGTTGAAGCTATCCCCACTAGAAAGGCTACTAGCAGAGTGGTGATAGATTTTATGATGCAAAACATCCTTACCAGGTTTGGTTGCCCAGAGGTAATTGTGGTTGATAATACAATGTGGTTTAGATCATAGGAATTTAGTGATTTTTGTAAGTAATATGGGATACACATTTCATTTTCTTCTCCATATCATCCACAAGGAAATGGCCAAGCTGAGTCCAGTAATAAAAGTCTGATTAATATTCTCAAGAGAGTTTTGGACAAGAATAAGAAAGCCTGGGACTCAAAGTTATGGTGGGCACTATGGGTTGACAGGGTAACTATAAAGAAGGCCATAGGTTGTGCTCCATTTGATTTGGTATATGGAATAGGTGCTAGATTGCCTCAAAATAATCTATTGCAGATGTACAAGTTTATCCAAGCATATGATGAAGACTTGAATGATGAAATAAGAGTAAGAATGGATGAACTGATCCAATTGGAAGAGGTAAGGAGGGATGCACATGAAAGAAATGAGGCATTACAGAGACAATGTAAGAATTTGTTTGATAGGAGGGCCACCCAAAGAAGTTTTGAAATTGATGACCTCATCTTGATGTGGAATGCAAGGTTGGAAGATAAGGGGAAGCATGGAAAGTTTGATCCAATTTGGTTGGGCCCTTATCTTATTGAAAGAAAATGGGGGACAGATTCTTATGTTCTAAAAGATTTAAATGGTGGTACTTTGGAATTGCTTGTTCATGGAAAATTCCTAAAGTTTTACTTCCCCTGAAGTATCTTTTCCATAAGCAGTAGTTTAGGTTTTCCCTTGTGCAGTCATTTTTTTTGCTTTTTGTGTGTTGAAGTTTTGAGGTGGTCTACTCTTCCAGGAGATTCTAGCTTTCTCGTTGCATCTATAGGAGATACACATCACTAAGTATGAGCCACTATTAGCATGTGCAAAAAATTTCATGGCTCTAGCCCTTGTTCCCTGGTCTTTGCAGTTATTTTTAGGTCTCTACCTTTTAACCCTTGCAAAATATTCAAAAACTAGCTGTTACCCTTTGTCTTTACCCTGGCCTTGTTATATTTTTAAGTTAAATTTTTTGGGTCACTTAAAGTCCTAATCTACATGTGCTAATTAAATCCTTTAAGCTATTCAATGATTAGGTTTTCATGTCCAGCGGGTCCCTTTTAATTTTTCCTAAGTTTCTTCCCTCGACAGCATTTAAATTTCCTATAGTCCCTTGTGCCTGATATTTTCCTTAAAGCCTAAGTCTTAGCATTTAATTTTTCCTAAGTTTTGGCTTTAATATTTTTCTGGGCACCTCTCTGACACCATCTCCATCTAACGGTTGTCGCTAAAATGCAAAGGTTTTGTTAGAAGTATGTGAAGCTGCACCCATTGTTGATTCATTTCTGTGATGTAGCCTTTCCTTCAAGCAGGTCCAGTGCCAGGTGTGTTGACTTGGTGGTATCTCATCGGTCCATGGGAGTATGAAGTGGAGTGTTGTTAGTGGGACCGGTCTTCTCAGCGTTTAGGTGGATTAAAGTTCATTTTAATCTTGGGGCTATCATTATACCATTGATATAACTTGCTCAATTTTTAATGTAGCTGTATAGTGATAGTTTTTGCTTCTCATAAGGAAGGCAGGTGGGTCCATTGACATGTATGCCTAGTTGGCAGCTTATGGTTGGTCCATGTAGTAACACGCTGGCAGCTGTCAGTGGGACCTGGTTCCTAGGCTTGTCAGAGGGTCCTGATCCTGTCAGTGAATTGACAAATGGTGTATGATCTCATCGAGTGTGTTAGAGGCTTAAGATCTTGAGATGGACATTGATTTTGTTTTGTGTCAGAGGGTTGTCAAGGCAAGGAGAAGATTCTTCATCCGACGGTGGGCATGAAATCTGATAGAATCTCAGATGGGTATGTGAACTTTAGACAACCATTGATCTTCAAGGTGAAGGCTTAGTGGTTCTGATAAATGTTTTGGTGGTCTGACAAATTTCTGAGGCTTCGCTCATTCGTGTGAAATAGTGGTGGTTCCCTAAGTGTTTTAGCGGTTCAGTGAACAAGCATTCGAGAAATTGCTAAACTTTCTGGTGGATAGATAAAGTGTTTCACAAACTGGCGGTAACCTTTGGTTGCCAGTTCGCTAAATGTGGGACTGAGGTTAGAATTTTTCTTTGGGTCACCAAGTCATGGAGTTAAGTGATGGGTTAAGTTTTCTTTTTGTGAATTGGAAATGCATTGTTGCATGGTCACTAGAGGGTAAACCCAGGGTGGCAGTTGAGTTAAAGACTTAAAAGACAACGAAAGGGAGAGATCTAATGATTGGGACTTAAACTTGATCTGATTTTAAATGTTTACCACCAATTTTTTGTTAAAGCCATAAAATGACCATTGAAGTTCAAATTCAAATTTACAGAGGGTTTTGAGTGACAGAAGGTACCAAAATTTATGGTTTTAATGGCCGGTTTCAATTGATTTGGTGGTGTTGGTTGTTGCAGACTAGTCCAAGGGTCCTTGTGGTAGGTGGCATGATTTTTTTGTACCAGGAGAGGTATGGTTTTGTGCTCGAGATATGTTTGGAGGTGGCTGATTTGACTAGTTTTCATGGAAATTCCTTGTTGTTTTGTACTATCCTCACGGATTTTGATGATTGTAGATCTGTCTGAAATTCTTTTTCTCTAGGTTGCTTATGTTTCTTCCCCTGCAATAAATTCTGATGTAGTTTTTGGTTGGTTGAGTTGTTGAAACCCTATCCCTAGTCACCTAAAGCTTGATGCATCCTTTTTGAGGATTGCAAGGTGACTAGGGGTATAAGAAGTAAAATGTTTTATTTTGAAAGGGTTCTGATCTTGATTAGTTCCAGGGAGTTGTAGCAAGTGGTATCATATTGTATTAGATTGAATAGAATTTCCTTGTAGTCTTTTGCAGGTTATTGAAGTGGTTTTCTCTCTTCTCTGCTTTGAACATGTACATGATAAATTATACTTAATACAATTATTTCAAGCTTTCAAGTCTCTCCTTGGTGTCAATCTTGTGAATTCTAGATTTTTTGATCTATTGCATAGGGTTACCTTTGTATATGTTCTAGTTTTCAGTTCTTGATCTAGGATCAAGTGAAATATACTTTGGATAGGACATAGATTCACTTTGATTTGTCTACAGAAGGATATTATAAGTAGGAGATGGGCTCAAATATTTGTCTTTATCACTATGATTCTTTGACAATAGTTGGTTCATGTTTCAATGTTTGTATTTGAGATTTTCCCAATGGATAATGACACTGATCAAAGATTAGTATATTCAATTGAGTTTAATGCTTGATTTCTCCTTGCTTACTTCTTTCCATCTCTAGATATCAACACTTTTCAAATTTTAATTGTATTTGGTTGATAGTAGTAATACCCTATAGTAATGGAGAGTCAATGAATGTGAGGTTAGCATTTAGCACTTTCTTACTATTCAATCTATTGTTTAGACCCAGTCTTTGGTGTGTGAAGTATAGTTTTCACTGGGTTAGGTGCACCTGCCTTGGTTTGGCAGAGCTAGAAGTGAAGAGGGTAGTCTTGTCCCTATAGTTGGTCCAATTACCCTAGGATCCTTATACATTTTAGAACTAACCAATCCTAAAATCAATTTGAGGGTATATTGGCAGCCTAAGAGCATAAGCATCCATTTTGAACACCAACACTATCATTGGCCTCTTTTAAGGCAACTGCCTCTATCCACCTAGTGAAATAATCAGTTGCAGTGATTATCCATTTATGGCCTGCACTAGATGGAAGATTGACCATGCCAATAAAGTCTATACCCCACTTCATGAAGGGTTTCTCTATCCTGACTAGCTATAAGGGCAAGGCTACAAGCCTTTCTTTTCCTGCAAACATGGCACACTTGATGCATCTTTTCACATGCTCATGACTATAATTAAAGATAGAGGGCCAATAGTATCTAGCCCTCATGATTTTAAAAGTAGTAGTCCTAGGAGAGAAGTGACCTTTGGAAGGTCCATCATGAAACTCAAATAGGACATCGGCTACCTTTTCTAAAATCTATGCATCTTAAAAGGACACCATTGTGATCCTTTCTAAAAAGAACTTCATCTATCAACACAAAAAGAACAGATTGCAATCTATAATACCTTCCTTTTGGTAAATCTAGGCCTACAGGACAGTGTCATGTCTTCAAGTAATTGATCATATTAGACAACCAACTTTTTGCCTTGGCTTGTTCTTCTATAGAATGCACCACTAGATATGCATCTATTTGCTTTGATTTCTTTGAACTCTCATTTGATGCCAAATGCTCACAAAGACCTCTTCCTCTAACTAGCTTGGTGGTTTGAATATCTATGTCATATTCCATCACCTTGGTGATCCAACCGACTATTTTCTCATTTAGGTCCTTGGAAAGCAAAAATTCTTTGACACTTGGATCAGTAACTTTCAAGTGTACCTTGCTATGGGTCAACAAATATCTAAACTTTTTAAGGCTCTTTGCCACAACAAGTACATGTTTCTCTACAAAAGATTACCTCTATTCATACTCTTCTAAACCTTTGCTAAAGAAAGCAATAGGGTACTCCAAACCATCTAAATTTTATTGGGTTAGCATTGCAGATATAGCATCATGACCTCCATAAGCATAAAGCATAAAATCCTTACTGGAATTTGGGTTTAAGAGGGTAGGAGCTTCTATTAAGGCCTCTTTGATAGCTTGGAAATTGACTCTCCCTTCTTTGGTCCAACTAAAAGTTGAACTCTTCTTTAACATGGTTGTCAAAGGCTTGAGTAAATCTGCAATGTTAGGCAAGAATATCCTAACAAAATTAATCTTTCCTATGAAAGATTGGAGACTTTTCTTATGATGTGGTGGGGGTAGCTCTAGGATAGTTGCAATTCTCTCAAGATCCATTGTGATCCCTTCCTTGGATACTACATATCCAAACAACTTTCCTTCATGAACTGCAAACACACATTTCTTGGGATGAAGAGATATCCCAAATTCTCTACACCTTTCAAAGATCTTCCTCAAATGTTTGATGTGATCTACTGCATGCTTTGAATAAACAATTATGTCATCTAAGTAGACCAGTACAAACTTGTACATTAGGCTCTTAAAGGCCATATCCATTGCCTTTTGAAAAGTAGCACTTGCATTTGACAAACCAAAGGGCATCTTTTGATAAGCCATTGTCTCCCACTTGGTTGTAAATGCAGTCTTATATTGATCCTCTTGATTCACTAATATTTGATTGTATCTTGAATAGCCATCCAATAATGAAAATCTCTCAGATCTAGAGACACATTGTAAGATTTGTTCCATAGAGGGTAATGGATGGCAGTCTTTTAGAGAGGCCCTGTTAAGATCCCTGAAGTCAACACATAACCTCATCTCCCCATTCTTCTTAATGATAGGAAAAAGGTTGGAAACCCAACTAGTATGCTTAATGGGGTAGATGATACCACTTTCTATCAATTTGAGTACTTCTTTATGCTTGAGTGTCTCAAGCTTGGGATTAACAGGCCTTTTCTTCTGCCTTACTGGTTTGGCATTAGGTTCTAATTCAATGGTGTGCTGAGCCAGGGCTAGGTTAAAACCTTTAAGGTCTTCATATTTCCATGCAAAAACATCACTGAATTCTTTGAACAATTGGGTATAAGCTTGCTTTTCCAATTCAGTATTCACTTTTCCAAATCGTAAGCTCTTACCTAGTTCCAACTCTAATTCAACACAATGCTCTTGTTGAACTACCAGGCCAACTTTATTCATCTTGACTTCATCATCCTTGTTGAAGATAGTCTCTAGTTGTATCACTTGATCACCATAATTTTGTGATAATCTCTCTTGATTATGCCTTGAAAAGACATCCTCTTCAAACAAGAATTGCATAATTTGTTCATCATTGTCAAACACTTGCCAATTGACATCATTATCAGGAATAGAAGGTCTGACAATCAATTTGATATGCTATTGATCTGCTTCTTTTGAAACACTATTTGGAATGTCATACTGAGATCCAACAGTAGCTAACCTATCTACATTTTGATTTAACTTTCTAGGGATGGTAACAATATTGAAAGCATGGAAATCCTCAATTGCATCCCAAACTCTATGTTTGTATGCTTTCATGGTGTCATTTTTTGTTGCACTTATCCCTCTTACTTGCCTGACAACTAACTCACTGTCACCATAAAATTTTAAGGCCTTAAGCCCCCTTTTTCTAGCCCACTCTAGTCCATTGACTAGACTTTCATATTCTATAGTATTGCTAGTGCAGGAGAAACTGAATCTAAAGACAGTATAATACCTTTCTCCCTTTGGGGATACTAGCATAGCACTACCACCAGAAATATGTCTACTTCTTGCCCCATCAAAAAATAGTTCCCAAACTTGATTGTTCTGATCTTCTGAATCAATGTCTTCTTTGAGAAGGCTTGGTTCTATGGATCCAATTTCTTGTATTAAATAACTTCCCAAACCAAAATCTAAAAGAAGACTTTCTTGGGCCTCTAAAGCTCTTTCATATAGAAGAATATCAGGGATACTCTCTATCTTTGTGCTTGCTTCACTAATGGTTTGGAAGTCACTGTCATCAAATATAGGGCAGTTTGCATTGATGGTATTGGACACATATGGTTCTATATGGTGTGCTGCTAATGGTTCTGACTTAATGGTGACCTTGGTTCCATACCTTGTATGAAGAAGCATGTGAGACCAGTCAGAAGATAGAAAGCCTCCTATCTTGGTTGTAAACTCCCTTGAAAGACATATAGAAAATAATGCAGGGAGATCTATGATATATATATCAAGGAGGATGAAAAAAATAGGACTAGCATGAAGGATTAGACTGGTATCCTTGGCCACACCTATAGTATTGATTGAGGATCCATCAAGTTGGGTAACCTTCTTTTGGAAGGGCTCATATTTTAGTCCTAATTGGTCAGCCACCTTCTTGGGCATTACAGTGCTAGTAGCTCCACTATCTACCATACAATTATGTACTAAAGATTTTCCAATAATTAGACACATAAAAGGGAGGTGGCTTTGAGTTCCTACCTTCAATGTTATTAGCCTTGGAGTTGCTACTTGGAGCCTCCTTTTCTTGATCAGTATTAACCAACATAGGCTTTGCAGCTTCTTTTGTAGGTTGAGGAGTTGCTACTTCTGACATAGCCTTCTTCAAAATTTTAGGCTATCCCAGAAGAGCCAAAGAGTCCCACATGGACATGGTGACATTCACCTTCTTCATGTTGTCTACAATGTTATAAGGTGCTATATTGTGCACTCTTTGTTGTGCCTTTACTATGATGGGCTCCACTTCTTTGGAATGTTGGCCTTCTTTGCTTCTAATGATAGGAACCTCGTTAGGTGTGATGGGAGCAGCTTGCTATGGTGGCTCTGCAGATGTAGTGGCTTTGGCATTGGAATCTACTCTCTCCAAGTCTTGAGCTCTTCTTTTTGCTCTTGTATAGGCAACAAAAGAAACTTCATCATTGACTCCATTAAAGTCTAGTTGCTCCCAATTGAAAAGAGCAATCTCATTCTCTTGTGATTCTTGTTGAGGAACTGACCCACTGGATGAAGCCTTTGATTGAGCTTGTGAGGCATTTTGAACCATTAGAGCTTAGTTCATCCATCCATTTGAACATGTAGCCTGGTTATGAGGCTAATTACAAGGAAAGCACCAGTCATTATCCATAGCCATATTATTTTGACTAGGAACCATATCCCTCACTGGATTTGCAGAATTGAGGGGTGCAGGGTTATATGGTAGGAATGGTCTTTGGTTAAAACTTTTCCTTTGTCCTTGATGGCCTCCTTGGTATGGTGGCCTATTTTGCTGATAAGGTTGTCCTTGATTCTGATATTGTTGATTAGGACCTTGGCCTTGTGTCTGAAAGGGTGGTCTAATTCCTTGACCTTGCTTCTTCAAATTTGTGACCTCTTTAGTCAAGGTCTGCACCAAGTTTTTCATTTCTTGCTGATTGCTCTGTTGGCTATTCTTTATTTCTTGTAGCTCTTGAGAGAAACTAGCTATTAGCTCTTGACCACTAGTACTAGCTTGAGGTGCTAATATATTAGGAATAGGGGTAAATGGGGGTATTTGTGCAGGTGAAATGGGTTGAAGGCTAGGAAAGATGGGCGTAGGAGGCCTTCTAGCAATCATGCCTTCTTGGATTAAATAATTTTCAGCCCTAAAAACTATGTCAAAAGCTTGGGGTAAGGAAGTACCACCCATAGATTGGATCATGATAGAAATTTGACCATTCAGACTTTGCAAGTAGTATAGAAAAGCATGGTCAGCTGATGGTCTCACAAAAATTGGAATCTATTCCATGTTTTGAGGAATCTACTACTGTAATCTATCATTTTCTCTTGAGGGTCTCTTTTAATGGTTGTCAACTACTCTACCAGAGACAAGTTATCTGATTTATCCCCAAAATGTTTACTTAATGCATCCCCTAACTCATCCCATGAAGTAATAGAACCAACAGTTAGAGTTATAAACCATTCAAGAGCCTTACCTTTTAAAGAGGCTGCTAATAATTTTGTGGCCACATCTTCTTGAGTTATGTTGTGTATGCTACAAATGGTGGTCACATCTCTTATGTGCTCAAAATAAGTTGTCTACCCTTCACTTGTGAAATTAGGTATACTCTTTACTGCCACCAAGGGCACACCATGATGTTGAGAAAAGGCTAATGGACTCCCTTGGTTGAAAGGTGCAAAGGCAAATTGCCTAGCCATTGTAGGAGTTGGAATTTAAAGATTAACAACTATATGAGTTGTATTTGTTGCTGGATTTGAATCCTCTTCTAGATCTCTAGTTAGAGATCTACCTCTTCTTCTAGAATGAAAGGGAAAAGGTCTCCTTTCTGAAGTATCAAGGGGTGTTGATTGAACTCTCCTTGCAATGGATGTTCTTTGAGTTTTCCTACCTTTATGACCTCTCTTTGAGGGAAACTCTTAAAATTGAGTAGGTTTTGAGCTCCTAGTCTCAATCTTTCTCATAAACCTTAAACAAGCTTGGCCTGGATCTTTGAAATCAGTGGAGTCACTAGATATACTTGATAGAACACTTCTAAAATTCTGTATTATGCAGTCAGTATATCAGAGATAGCACAATCTTTCAAAGATGAACCAATAAGAACACCCTTTAAACTTCAAACTAATATTTGTCCCACTGGGCATGCTAGAATTGTTATACACTAAGTTTTCACCCTTGTTTCAAGCTCTCATAGTCTTGATAACCTAGTATAACATGGGAATCATCTCCTAGTTGTGGGACCTATGCTAACTAAGATGAGACCTCCAGGTTCTAGGTTGGTTCATCTTGGATAATCACCTTAATTTGCTTCTAGACATGAAAAGTAAACTTTGAGGGAAAGGGATAGAAGGAATGCTTGAAAGAGAAATGACTTGAAAGAAAACTACCTACTAGGTGATACACCAAAATTAGGGTTTGGATCTCAGTAAAGAGGATGAGAATAATGAAAAAATTAGGTCTAGGAGATCACAACTCACTAAATAGGTTTGCATAAGTGTTTCATAGGAGGGCCTAAACATAAGACACAACTTGTGACCTGCAAGAAGACATTCACTTGTGCAACTCGATGTAGGATTGAGACAAGACTGTTAGGGGGCTAAAGTATACCCACAAAAACATCTAAATTAGATCAAACACAATAACACACACAATTACATAAAGTAAGAGGGATCAGGAACCTTAAGTTTTCATTGAAAACATCATATACTTTGATTCAATAAGAGATGATTCAGACAAAGGAAGCATAGGGACATGAAGGATTGTCACAAAATACCTCTGCAATGTTTGAATAATCAATGAAAGATTTACAATTGTATAAGCTAGAGGGAAAAGAAAAATGCCATAGATAACTCTTAAGAAAGATGAATTTCTTTTACAATTGTCCAACTTTGAGCTCAAAAGCTCTAAAAATACAATATATACATCCCCTCTTACATCTAGGCAAGAGTCAAAACCTAACTAGGGTTACAAAATTAAACAATGATATCAAACCCTAGGGTACTGATCACTTATTATGAAAATCCTAGAAAAGGTCGGTGATCAAATCATATCTTTCTTCATGGGCATCCATCCAGTACTGAGCTCACCTACAAACACAACAACCTCGACTTACCAACCCACCTGCAACTCCACTAAGCCATGAAGGCTCCAAATCTGATTTTATTTCCCTTGGAGTGGTACTATTCAAAAGGTTGTGCCAGCTCTTTCTAGCACCTCCTATCGTGAAAATGTGGCAAAGGACCCTGTAATGCTGGCCAATAGTCACTTCTATCATCTTCATAGCCACAACCATCCTGAGACTTTATTTCCTGAGCTACCTGACGTCGTGCATGGCTGAAAGAGTGTAAGAATAGCAAAACCCTTGTAGATATATTCAAATTCAAATCATAACAGCTAGCGACAAATTTTAAAATGTAATCATCGATGAGAAACCCTTCCCGAAAGATGAATGGTTGCAATGCACCTAAAAATAGATTGAAAACCCATCTCTAACAAGTCAAAGCCACCATGGAAGTCAGTGGCCAATGGGAATCAAGCACGTTGGCACACCTATCATTTTGGATCCACCTTGAGCTTTTCCTTCTTAAGTCATTTGGTGACTATGTGACCAAAGAATTTTCTCTAACTTGTGAAGAACTTTTCATAACCCTGGTCTAGTTAAGCGACTATGTGAACAAAGTGGTCACTAAATTTATAAGTCCTTCGGCTAACCCTGGTTAAGTCCAGCGAACAAGAGAGAACCCCTAGTCACTGACTTGCGGAACCTTGCTAACCTTGGGCCCATCTGCCACTTGGAAATATTTCATTCACCTTGATTGCTTTGTAGGCATACACCTCGGTACCTCTCTAACATTAGACCCACATAGAACTGGATTCCAAACTAACGGTAGGTGCATGATCTCATGTGCCTCAAATATTCATTCTGATCATCCACCAGCCATAGATCCTTTCAAAACTAGGACCCCACAACACATCAAACTAATAAATGAGTCCCTGTCATCATATAGCAGCCAATCATATGCGAGCACATCAGTGCTAGGTAGCACATCATACCCACGATTCAGAGATCCTCATCGGATGGTCATCGCATGATCTCATAGGGTCAGAAGATTCTATGAGATCATGCGACCACTGTAGATATTGGCCTTTCTGACACATTCACAGACCTTTTGACATAGTCCCACTAACACATCCTCACTGTCACCTAGGAGCTAATCGAGAACAAGCACATCACCAGAAAAGGACCCACCTGACAGAGCCTAGAGATAAAGTAGGATCAACGGTATTCGCATGATCCCAAGGAATATTTTGGGCCCTTGCAATCATTCAACCACCATTGGATTGAAAGGAAAGGAAGCCCGCTAGGCCCCTACTGACTTGTGTCCACATCACCACCAATCAAATGCCACCAAATCAGATGAGGTGGCACCGGTCCCACTAACAAGATACTGTGCTAAAGGAAAAGGAAGATCGAGGATCGTCACAAGATCTCATGGAATCTTTCAAGGCCATGAGATCATGTGACAACCATAGATCTAGAATCTTGATTTGGTAGTTGAACCAAGACCGCCAACCGAAATGGTAACCACTCACCAAATTGCAAAGTGTTAAGGGGTTAACCGCCGGGAATCAGAGATTTGGTGACTGAAGGATTTTAAAATGCACATGAAAAATGAAGGGACTTAAGTGGTTGATAAAGGTAATGTAGAAATATAATAGGCCAAAAGGATTTATTAGGGTTTCAAGGGTCTAATGGCTAGTTTAATGAATTTTTTACCTATAGACCAGAGAGTTTAAAGGATTATAGAGGCTAGAGGGTTTGCAATGAAGCCATGAAATTTTGCAGAGTGCTTGGTAGGGTTAAAACAGGGACCTAGGGATAGATTTTAGCCAAATTTGCATGCACATGAAAATTAGGGTAACAATCTCGATCTTGGTAAACCATTTTCCAATTAGTGTAAACCATTTGTCTTGTAGTTTGTGCCATTCCAAACTACTATGTCATTTCTTGTTTCACTCGGTGTATACTGGATTCATCACTCATTAATTAACTAGTGTTTAGTTCATATGAATGCTTGGTGACTACAACACTCGATACTTGGTGATCATCTACCTTAGTAAGAGTGGTCAGTCAAAACTATATTTGGTTATCATAGTGATCTTCCTTGTGTTCTTCTTGGTGTCTAGGCTATGTGTATTTACTGATTGTCTTGTCTTATCTCCTTTATTGACTGTATGACTGAATGATACTAATGACAATAATTAATGCTCTTAGGAGTAACATTCTCCCCCTTCGGCATTAGTATCAAAAACTTTATGTATATGTGTACCGACTAAAAAATTTGAACTTAACCAAAAAATGTGAATCTATGTGGACTCCCCCTTTGTACATGCTCTCGATGTGAAGTACATGAAAGAATATATATACATATATTTTCCCCCATTTTTGAAATTAATGCCAAAAATGTACTTACAAATTGTCAAATATGTTTTGATGGGTTTTTTGCAAAGTAGCCAAGAGGTTTTCCCATTCCTCTTTGAGATTCTCAAGAGCAATCTTCTCTAATCTGACTTGTGAATGCATGTCAAAAATGTTCTCTATAACAGATATCTCAGGGGTGGAAAATAACTCTTGTTCCTTAGTCACATGCTTTTGCATCACCTTTAGGTGTCAAAGTAACTCTTCTTGTAGCTCAGTTACTTTTTCTCTGATTTTATCTTCTTCGTTCCTGAATTCTAGTCTTAATTGCTAGATTTGTTGAACTTTAGCATAATGCTCATAAAATGCATTAGGATTGGTTAAAAGACTATTTGCACTATTCTTTATATCTTCATCTATTTTTTGTATCTTTTCACTAAGCTCGATAGTGAAATGGTCTATAGTGCATAACTTGTGCAAAATTGTAATAACTCATTGAATAATAACACTGAGCTTGGTTATTACCTTAGATAACTTCACTTTATTTACTGCCACTTCTTGACTAATTCACTCAGCTAGATTTAGTTGTATCATTGCCTCTTCTCTTTCTTCTATTCTTTTCTCAGCATCTATGTTTGGATAATTTATGTGGTCAGTTAGAGTAGAAAGTTGATCAATGATGGGAGTTTCCTCACCAACATAGATATCGAGGACTACTTGCATCAAAATTTCTCTAACATCCTCTAAGATGTGCTTATGCTTACTTTCTTGTCTTATTTTCTCTTGTGCAGCCTTTCTTGTGGGAATTTTAATGATCTCATCCAAAGTGATGGGACCCTTACCATGTTTCTTCTTTTTCTTCTTTTCTTGAGTGCTAGAGGTGGGAGATTTCCCATATGGTACTAGATCTTTACTCTCTGGATTAGACTTTTCTTTCTCGGTTGACACACTCTCTTCCTTATCATTCCATTTGACTATTGCCTCAATTTGATTTCCTTGTGTCAGATGTAGAAATATCTATATTTGTTTCAGTTGCAAGTTATTTATTTTTTGCTTCTCTATTTTCAAGCTCATTTGTCTCCTTTGGTACTTCTTCACCTTGTCCTTCAGTGTTGTCCTTTTTTTGCTCAAGTTCCTATTCCTCAGGTTTCCCTTGAGTGGTAATATCAATTGCTTGTACCAATATTAGTAAATTACCTTGTATGTTTATTGATGTTGCCTCAATAGGTTGGTCTTCTTTAGTCCTTTCTGTAGCCATTGTGATATCTTCATTGGCCTTAGCTTCATCATCAAGATCTCCATCAGTAATATCTTCTATTAAGACTTCATCAGTCTTGGTTGTTACTAATTTCTCAGGAGTATCCTATTTGTCCTCTTCAATATATCCTACCAGATAGAAATCTTTTGCATATGTATCATCTTGTACCTTAGTATCTGATATATGAATTGGCTCCTTAGTAGCTATTTCAACATCATCTGAATGTACCCATTTTCCTTTACCTTTTACCTTCCTCTTGGGGATTATTTCTAGTGCAATTTTGTCTTCTTTTGCCTTAGAATCCAAAAATTTTGACCACAAAACTTTGCTATCTACATCTACTTCTTCAAGTTTTCCTTGCAATATGCTTAGTGCTTGGACTTTTATCAAAAATCTATTCACATATTGTTTCATCATGTCTTCAACCTCGGTTACTAATAGAGTAGGCATTTCCAAAATTAATGAGTGTTCCCTCATTTTCTTTTCAGTATGCAAGGCATATGTCCACCTTGTTGATACTTTATCATATAATGCCTTGGGAATATAGTTTGAAAATTCTATACGTAATATTATGAACTTAATCAACATGTTGATGATTGCCTCTTAAACTTTTTCTTGATCCTTGGTTGACATATGTACATACCGATTAATTTTGGGGTGACTTAGTCTACCTGTTTCCTTTATGTTCTCAAATAGATCATCAACAGATTGATTTTTATTTACAACTTTAAATTGACTTTGATCATCTTCTTCTTTAGAGTCGACATCATCCTTACCTCTAATCATTCTTCTCCTCTTCTTTGGTTTATCGGTGGTGGCTTGTGCACCTCTTTTTTCCTGATATGTTTTTGTAGGAGTAGGCCTTGTAATCTATGCAATTCCTCATTTTAGGGGTGGAGAAACAGCTGTAGAGGATCTTGACCTCAATTGGGTAGGGGTCTCTACTTGTTTTCCCTTCCTTGTTGCCTTTATCGGTGTAGCTTGGAGTTCTTTATCTAACTCGGTTTCCTCTTCACGTTCACTATTGCTGATCAAAAGTCATTCTTTGATTGCTTCTTCAACTATCTTATTAGTTGCTTCCTTTTCTTCTTCATTGAATTGCTTAGCTAATTTTTTTATCATTTTCTTTGATTTTTTTCTAACCTTTACTCTGACTAAATACATTTTTCCTTTTAGTTTTTCTTCCTCATAGGTTCTAAACCTAGTAGCTTCTGGATCTTTGGGCTCATCCAGTAATTTCTTTATTAACCTATAGGCTTGGTCAATAGCAAGTTCATAGCCCATTGGATGTAGAAATGCAATTCTTGGCTCAACTACCTTAATCAATGTGGTGTTGGTGTCCACTAAAAAACAAATATCATGTTTATGCTTTTGAACTAAATGTCTAGGTATTCTTCTCCTTTTTTGCATTTTGTCCTTAAACTTTCAAAACTAGTCATCCATCATAGCCACAAAATTCTAACCTAAATTCTTAATAAACTCGCTGATTTGGATGATGACGGGTTGGTTGACATCCCACTTAACATTACCGACATATGGGAAATAATTTTGCAAGTAGAAAAATGTACAAACAAGTAATGAACCAAACTTACAAGTTTTGGTCTTTTCTACCTGGATAGTCCTCATATTCTCTTCCAATCATTTCAATAGTATCTCAGAGAGGACTAACTGTAAACCTCTCTTGACAATCTTATAAGTTATGTTTATTGCTCCGTATGGGACACTATTGGGCCTGCTTGATTGAAAAATCTTATAGCCAATAACATAGGCACCAAATCTTATTTCTAGATTTATGATGGTGTTGACCCTCATGCCTCTACCATCCCACTTGGATCCTATTAGCTTCTCAGTCTGTACCCTCGGTAGGTTCCTTATAGCCTTTTCCTTATCATTAGTTGGGTATCTAGTAACCACATGGATAATATCCTTAGAGATTTTAACCAGTTCATCCAACCACATTTTTCCTTTGTGAACATGGCTTAACACAACGCTAATCCATTCTAACTTGAAATCCCTCAAGAAATATAGGTCATTTGTAAATCCTTTGACTTCTAGGTGTTTATTCTCATCCTTGAGATTTTATTCTAGCTTAGCTCCTGGTATGTTGATTGCAGTTCAAAGTCTCTGATTTCACTTATCTTGCAGTGGATATAAGCACGTATATCCTATACCAGTAAAACCCTAGGTGGTATGCTTGGAAATGTGCCTATTTGATCAACTTGGGAAGCAATCTCGGGATGTAATTTATATTTGGATTCTTCATATATTGCAGACTTAATCAGTGTGACCTTCTTGTCACTTTCAGTCTTGGATTTCACAGACTTGGATGCAGATGCCATTGTTAAAACAAATTTAGGGCTTCCCAAAATCTTTAGGAAAATAACTTGGGAGGAAAGAAATTACTTGAAATGATAGCGAATGGCTTGGGATTTTCTCATATCTCTGTTGAAATGCTCAAAAAACCCTTTGCTTAAATTCTCTCAAATCGCTCTAGTTTTGCTCTTGATCACTATGTGACGAAATGACTTGCATTGTTGTGTATTTATATCTAAAAATCCTTTTCCCACTCAAAGTTTTGCATTAAATGCTTTACATACTACATCTTGGTAAATACAAAGACATTCATTTATCACTTTGAAACTTCAGCTCAGTTAACACTACATATTGCTCAGTTAATATACGATCTTATCTATCTATATTATTCATTAATTAGCATTTTGTCCTACAGAAATTGCTAACAATCCAAAATCTATTTTTTGTTGAAAATGAGAATTCAATTGGTTACCATATTTATTCTAATAAAATCACTTTACCATAGCATCCATGGCTGAATGGTAAAAGCACCCGACTCATAATTGGGAAGTCGCGGGTTCAATTCCTACTGGATGCACAATAAGCAGTTACTTCAACTTGGTTAACCTTGATATTATCACAAACTAACAATCTTTTACTCGGTCATGCTTTTACTGAATATACATATTTTATCCTCAAAACATATAATACCCTAGTGCATCTTATTTCATGTTGATTTGGTGTTCATTTAATAGATATAAGGAACTATTGTAAGATATAACCAATTAAAATTCAGTTCCATACTTACTTGATTTTCATAGGTGGGCGTGGTGAAATCATCTAATCCAAAGGATGAGGTGTCACCGAATGTCCGACCTTGTGACACTGCAAACATGCCATTCCAGAATTTGTCTAATTTTGAGATCTTCCTCTCTAGTGCATTCTCGTGCAATTAGCTACTATATATCTATATCTACCACATGTTGTGAAACTAGTCCAAGTGTTGTAATCCAAATTATATGCATTACCTTTCCTTCTTGGTTGATGTGTATTTTTTTGTCCTTTCAATTTCTAGACTTACTTCATCTTTTTCCTGCATTTTTATGATATATGTCCATGCATGTTTCAAGTGCTACAATGTTTTTACCTATAGTGATACTTAGGTGACTTATTTAGTTTTTATCTACACTCATGTGCTTGATGTCCGTACTTATTGCATTTATAACAATAACCATCAAATTTGGGAGTACATTTAGGAATACATTTTTCTTTGCTTCTCCAAACATTTGATGTGTGACCTAGTTTCCCACAATGATAGCATGAGAGCTTCTTTGGCATTGGTTGTACATACGCATTCTTTTGGTTAGCTTGTCTTGATGACTCTCCCTACTTGGTATAGCCTAAACCAATAGTATTGTCAAGTCTTCTTTGACTTCTTAGGAATTCATCCATCCTTTTGGTGCTTTCTTCAGCTTTCTTAATCATCTCATTATGTTATTTTTGAATCTTTACTTCATTCTTCAATCTTTCATTTTCTTCACTTAATTCATCGATATCTTCCAATATCTTAGTAAGCTCACTATTTACTCAGTTGAATTTCTGACACATGACAACCGTTTGATTGGAAATTTCAAAATGATGCTTGGTGAGTCTCATTATCTCAGATTCCTTTTCTTCCAGCTTTTTAGTCATTTGTCGTCTATCTTCAATAGCCAAGTTCATTTCTTGTTCAGCGTATCTTGCATTGTTCGTGACATCAATCATTCTAACCATTTGTGTCTCTTGACCAATTTGTAGTGCTTTCACTTATTTAGTAAGATGTTGATTCTTTTTAGATAGATTTGATATGGTTCCTTTAGATACATTAGATATGCTACCAGATCTAGATCCAGATGCTTCAAATGGGTCATCTATCTCTTCTTCGTGATAATTAGTCTCATTATACCAAAATGACATATCCTTCCTTTTGACCAGTAACTCTCTCAGTTTTTCTTTGGCTTCCTTGACTTGTTCAATGTAGATCTACATTTGCAATTTTTGATTCTTAATAGTCTTGTCAAGCTTATACCTTTCCATGCTTAGATATTTTCTCTTCAGTGATTAAACTTCCTCAACAAGAGAACTAGCTTTGATACCAATTGTTGCAATTATGGAAAGGTGTGTATTGAGAGGCGAGGGGTGAATCAGTACCCTCAAAAACTTTTCAAATTGAATCCTTGTGAACATGTATATCAATAACTGACTGTATCATTTACATTCACCATACATTCAATAATATAACTGAAATGTAAATGCATGTATTCTAATCAATAAAGAATTCATGAAACTTCTTACACATAACACATGTATTTTGGTATCGCAGAAACCATTGTTATAAGGTAAAAAATACGTTGGGGATGACACTCACAAAGCTTCACTACTATAGTAAAAAAGTTGTTGGTTAAGGCTACAAAGATTTTGATCACTTCTAGTGATCTTAACCTATTAGGAGTAACAATAAGATCAGCTAGATCTACTTGGTTAGAGGATTTTAGTAACACATTTAAGTGTGTACTTAGTTAAGAGATTTTACAAAAGAACTGTTAAGTCAACTTTGTTAAGAGATTTAAGGTCTTCTACAGTGGATAAAAAAAATGTAAGATTAATCTGTAAATAGAAACTAATCTTGCCTGATATCAGATTTGTTATGTACTTATATGTTATCACCTTAATGTGATTGATCTCTTCTCTGAATTTTGCTCAGTAGCCTTCTATTTCTGATAAACTATATACTCTACCAATTATTGTCAATCATAACCTTGTTTGATATCCATATGTCTTCCAATGGTGGCTACTACATGTGTGATACATGTCAAAATGACATCTATATAATATTTATATCAAACTAATTTGACCTAATTAGGGTTTAGACACTATCTTAGAGAACCTAAGATCAATGGTAGAAATGAATAACCTAATTCATCTTTACATAGGAATCATCAATAATTAAATGATTACATCCATATTAAATTTCATCTCGATCTTGGTAAAATGTTTTCTAATCAATGTAAACTATTTGTCTTGTAGTTTGTGTCATTCCAAACTACTATGTCATTTCTTGTTTCACTCGGTGTATATTGCATTCATCACTTGGTAATTAAATGGTGCTCCATTCATATGAATGTTCAGTGACTACTATTCTCGATAATCGGTGATCATATGGCTTGATAAGAGTGCTCAGTCAAAATTGTATTCAGCTATCATAGTGATCTGCCTTGTGTTCTTCTTGGTGTCTAGGCTTTGTGTATTGACTAATTGTCCTATCTTGTCTCCCTTACCGACTATATGAATGAATGATTCTAATGACAACCATTAATTCTCTTAGGAGTCACAACTCTAACTTGACTTAAAATTATAACCATTTGGAAACATTTACATATCTACACAATTTTGTACACATAAATATAATTCTTTAATTATATAAAATTATAACTATCCACAATAATAATTAATATTGATTATAAAATTAAATTTGATAGAACCTTTATTCCAATATTAACACCTCTATTGTGGTAATATTATATTATGTGAAAATGGCTCTACAAGCTTATGCAAAAAAACCACTGAATCCTAGATGGGAATTCGATGAGTGAAATTCACATGCGATAGTTTTGAGGATGGGTTTCAATGCAGAAAAAGGAGAAGGGCATACCAAATCTTCCTCCTCCCAGTTCCATAATGATTACTACAAGAATAGAGTCACATCTTCCATGACCTCAGTAGAGGGGAGAGGAAGATAGGGAGGTATTTTCTCCCATAACCATCACCAATCTTATTATATGATAGGGAATAGAAAAAATATTTTATCAAAAGGCTTCTCGGTGGAAAAGATGAACATTTTTTTGTCTCTAAATGCACAAAATACACACCTAAGAACAAAATATAGAGCTATCAATCCCTAGGTGGAAACCATAAGGAGGCAAATTCTAGTGACTGGATTCAAGTTAAATCAATAAAGTGGAATTGAAGCCATCTTCATAGAAAATATCAGGACATAGGGATCCAGACCAATAATTCATTCAGTATCTTGGGATGAAATATAATCTAAATACTGAAGTATAAATGCTTAAGTGCTGAATTAAAAATTCACATAAACATGAAACATGAAATCAACACATGACACCAATATGGTTACGGGGAAACCCAAATAGTTGAAACCCCCGGTGGGACTTGATACCCACTAATAGTCTACACTAGTGTTTTGTGATCCTTGTTAGAAGATCCTTTACCCTGTTAGGAGTAGCTTTATAATGCTTTTAGTATAGTAGACCTGTTAAGGGTCAAACCCTGTTAGGAGTCTTTTACAATGATCCCTATTATGGGAGTGGACTCACTGTCCAGAGCCTCACTGCTCAAATGATGAAGGCTACAACCCTTCTGAGATCAGATACAACACTATATCTGGCTGGTGAATTGTTGTTGTGACACTGCTTGTCAGATCAGTTCCTTTGGTGCACTGATGCTTTGACCTCTTGCAAAGCTCTAATACATCATATGCTCTCTTCACATACCTCTTCTCTGCTTCACATGAATTATATATAACTTCCATACCAAATACAATGGGCGCACCTTATATTTATGCGCTCATATCAAATATACAAATAGTTCGGCCCTATAACTAATTACAAATAACGCTTTCCAAATGAATTGGCTTTAATTGTGCTTATAAATATACATGTACATATGTCAAAAACCTAAATACAATGGGTGCATACCCTCTACAACATTAATTTACATCACAAACCAAAATAGTCACTGTCGGCTCTATGCTTTGTTCTCTACTAGCACACACTGGTTGTGCAACTTCAACTGACTGTAACTTTCGCATCTTTGTAGATTTACTTATGCCCTCTTAGACTTAGCATAAGTAATGTCTAATAACCTTAACTTCCAGGGTGCATACCATAATTCATCTGTACACATGGGCGCAGGTGCTTTGAGCTGTAGGAACTCTGTATGTTATCCAGTCTTCAACACTTAACTGATTTATGATCTTTTACACTTAGTGCACTGACTCAAACTGCTATATGACTTTGTTGCCATAATGACAACACTATATCTAGTCATATACTTCAGTATAGACAACTTTCCAATAGAACAATCTATTTACCCAACACTCTGCTTCTTACTTATCTTGCATCTGATCTCTACTCTTAGATTCACAACATTGCTTCATACTCATCATCACAATCCTGTCACTTTCATAAAAGCACTCTATACTTATACAAAAACTTCTATCCATTCAGCTTCAAAAAATATCATACAAAACATTATAATTATTAAAGTATGAAGTCCAATGATCATATATTACCCAAGTTTCACAATATGCTCCATTCATCTGACTTAGCACATTATAGATATCTGCTAACCTTGCCTTAATCTTCGCAACTGCTCATATGCCCTGTTATACTGAATCTCTAACTTTACATACCTTCAGCATTACTAAATATCACTGATTTGAACACCAAAATTCATGCGCTCTTAAATGAATCATATATATATATATATATACTTAATCTCTAACTTCACATACCTTTAGATTACAAAATATCACTGATTTGAACTCACCAAAATTCATGCGCTCCTTAAATGAATCATATGTATATGTATATATATATGTATATGTGTGTGTATAATATATATATATATATATATATATATATATATATATGATATATATAAGTATATATATGTATATATGTATATATGTATATGTACTATGTATATGTATTATATATATATATACTATATCATACATATACATAGACATATATCAATACATATATAATATAGACGTATACATATAATACATACATAATATATATAATATATATATATATACACACATATATATTATATATGTATGTATATATATATATACATACATATATATGTATGTATATATATAATACATACATATTATATATATTATATATATATAGTATGTAGAATATATATATGTATATATATATATATATATATATATATATATATATATAATATATATTTATAATATATATATATATATGATGTATATCTATATGTATATATATATATATATGTATATATACATATCTATACATATATATATGTATATGTATATTATATATATACATATATACATATCTATACATATATATATATATGTATATGTATATATATATATATATGTATAGATATATATATATATATATATACTAGATATACATATAAATATATGTATATATATATATACACACAAATCTATACATATATATATATCTATACATATATACAATATATACATATATATACATATATACATATCTATACATATATATATATATACATATCTATACATATACATATATACATATATATATATATATACATATCTATACATATACATATATACATATATATATATATACATATCTATACATATACATTATATATATATATATATATATTATATAAATATATATATATATATATATATATATATATATATATATATATATATATATCTATATATCATATCTATATAAATATATATATATATTACATATATCTATCTATATATATTATAGATATATAATATATACATATATCTATCTATATATATATATAGATATATATAACATATATATACATATATATATATATCTATCTATATATATATACATATATATATACATATATATATATATACATATACATATATATATATACTATATAACATATATATATATAATATACTTATATATATATATGTATATGTATATATATTATATGTATATATAAATATGTATATATATGTATGTATATATATAATATATATAATGATATATATATATATACACACACACACACCAAAATATCTTTTGCTAACTTCACAAGCCATAATACCTTATACAATTCCATCGCTGACCAAAATTGTAACACTGTACCCTGTTACCCTGATTATGGACTTAGTATTTTTTATGATTGTGACTCTAGTACTGAACTTCTCATCATGCGATCAGTCCAGCATAAGTGTTTCAATGAATGACAACCCTTAAGTGATCCCTAGTGCTCCACAACATCACTTGCTAACAAGGAAGAGCCATGGAATTAAGCTAAAAGGATTTGGAATAAAAGAAAGTTGAATCAAAATGACATATTATAAAGTGTGATTTAAGGAGAAATAAAAAGGGTGGAGTGGTCCAAGAGGAAAGGTCCAAAGGGCTTAACAAAATGGATGTATGTGCTAGATGCTAAGAACAAAAAAATATAGAGCAGTGTAGGAAGAGAGATAGGGCTATGCAGTGGTTTGAAAAGATGGTAGCAACTTGCAATAGAAGACAATAAAGGTAGAGTGCATGGAATGAAACAAATAAAGGATGAGGAGAATAGGAAAAGAGAAGAGTCTAAAATTTGAGGTACTATTGGGAGTGAAAACTTTTGTAACTAATTTTTTACACATGACATATCGATGGTAAAATAAATTAAATATAATGGAGTAGTTGTAAGGAAACTTGTAGCCAATAATATGATAATTTCCACATAGCCCATGATAGATCTTATTCAAATAAACTTCAAATCTACATGTAAGAGAATAGACAACATACCCACAAAATGGACACAAGATATATCTTGGATAAACCCTCATGGGGAAAAACCAATGCTCCAAAAACATCCATCACCATGTATTATTTAGAGAAACACCATTGGCAATACAACCATGGAAGCCTTCAAATCCAAAGCCACAACCAATAAATCCATGTGAACAAGCATGAATCCATACATCCCATGCCATGCTTCCCATCTTCACAAATCTACATTGGCTAACCTATCTAAACTCATCAAGAATATTTCATGGAATATCTCCATGTTGCATTTACATCTAGGTGCAACATTTACATAATAAAATAAAAGTATTATTTAATATAAACATTTTTTGTTAAGCGAAACTTTTATATTTATATTAATAAGATGATTAAAAAAAGGCTCCTAGAGAAAAGAATCAGCAAAGAAAAACTTCATTCATTACCCAAACTATTACAAAGAGTTGCCAACAATGTTACATTTTCATTAAAGTTCCTAAGATCTACAAAAAAGATACACCTAGCCTTGCAAAACAACCATACATAGTATCTACATCACCCCATGAACTAACCCATTACAAGAGGGTGAGAACCATATAGGCTCATTACAAAAGACCCACGATACAAAGATATTTCTCATACATAACTTCCATGATATTACAAGAAAGGAGCCCCAAATACAACCCAAGACCCATAAGGAGGCAACCAAACAAAATTTCGCATATACTGGTAATTAGATTAAAATATTATAATTATGCAATGTGTACAACACACATTTTCTCAACAATCTTCCACTTGTATGCAATTCATAGGGGTCAATACGTAGCCACATTTAAATGAACAAGGAACAATCCCTCCTAAAACATACACCATAATGAACCAAAGTACACTATGTGTTCCATCTAGGTACCCGCAAAAAAATCAAAGTATCTTCCATCTCATACATGAATGGAACCATCTCCTATTATGCCACTTCAAAAGGTATACCAAGTGAATCCCACAAAATCAACATAGCCAACCTGTAACCTACAATCACAAGCCTCAAGTGAAATATCATCTGCATACCACACCAAGAAGCTCCGACTATAAAGGTAATGCAAAATTTGAAATGAATCTACTAACAACATTTCATATAAGTTAATCCATTTAGTATAAAGGACATCCATAACAAATGCAACATATAAAACAATATCCCGCAAGCTTCAACTCTCATAACAAGTCTCCAACGCTCTCCCAAGTTCTCTGTAATCAACAAAGGAAAGAGATAAAGGAAAAACCATGTCATATCTCACATGACACACATGAACACAAACATTGATCCCAAGGTATACCAAGTGAATCCCACTAAATCAACATATCCAACCTATAACCTACAATCACAAGCCTCAAGTGAAATACCTTCCACATACACACTAAGAAGCTCTCACTGTAAAGGTAATGTCAAATCTGAAAAAAATCCACTAACTATATTGCATAGAAGTGAATCCATGTAGTATAAAGGACTGTAGGACCCCTCTGTTTCTCATCTTGGTAAGGAGCACTTCAGTAAAGCAACATTAATATTTCTTGCAAAAAAAAAATCTTCTTAGATTTGCATATGGAATTCTTAGGAATCTTAGCTATAATTGTCATCTTAATTAAATAGATTTCATTTACAAGTAAATTCATGGAATATGTAAATTTAAAACAATTTTGAAGTAATATTACTTTTGGAAAACTATCATAGTATTAGATCATGAAGATTTTTACATGCATTTACATGATGTATTAATGATATTCTAGGATGCTTGGAAAATGTTGACACAAACACTAAATTATAATCAGGAAGCCTTAGAGGATTAGAATATTCCTAATGAATAATACAATTTGGCAATTTGGCATACATAGTTTTAAGACCCATTTTAAAGTAAAAAAATGATCAATGGTAATTAAACAAGTGTGTAGAAAAGAACAACCTAATAGAATCTATAAGTTACTTGGCACTGTTATATGTTATGACGATTTGACTCAGGATGGGATGTTGCATGATTCATAGATGATTCTTGTTGATAATTCACGTAAAAAAAAAAATGATTATGTAAACCACCACATACTAAATATCTGAAAGTAAGGCATGTTCGATGTATGAAGTTAGTAGGTAAATATAATGATTTCTAGAAATGCTATATAGTCATCAAAACAATGGAAAATAATTGATTGTACGACAATATAGTGCTAATGTTTTGAGTACACTAACATAAAGAAGATTAAGATAATCTTAAGGATGTGAATAAACCTATTTAGTTGAACATGGATACACAAGTAATCAATTGGATTCGTTTATGAATTAGTGAGATTGTAAAAATTTAAAGATATAATAGGACCACACAATTAAAATTGGATGAATCAAATATAGCTATGAGATGACCATCCTTGTGTCTTGTCTTCTTGAATTATACTCTGACTTAATAGAAGAAGAACCTATGACAGATTTCATTATGTGGGAATTGCATAGTGGTATAATAGTAATTTGATATTAGGATCGATGATTAACATAGTCCAAGGACCATCTTGGTATAAGCTAGATTAGTGTATTCTTGGATAGAATATTTTAGTTGTGTACCTTGTGTTAAACTTAGATAATGTTATTGTATTAGGATACATTCTTGCATGTTTGTATGAAAGTCTTAAGTGTGTTGATATCAAATAATATTGGGTTATGTTTTACTTACCTCTGGTTATGATTTAAATGAAAAGATATATAAAATCGAGAACCCAAATCATATTCTGTTATATGTGACTTGATTTTCAGTAAATTTAAAATAATGAATTATGCTATGCATTAAGGATAGAGGATATAATAATTAATATGGATTATGTGGATTTGAGTAATGTAATGAGATAGGATATATGTTTAATTACTAGATACATGTTGCTTGATCTATTTCAAATATGGAAGATGTGGATTTAAATATGTGAAGGTTATTATGAGATGTTGCAGTATGTTGATCTATTTTCTCCTAAATTTAGAGGTTGTTTATATATGTTTTAATTGGATTACATGTATAACCTATCTCAGACTACAGATACTTTTACAAGTGTGCAGGTGGGTAACCATGGACACTGCGGAGAACCATTGCTAAGGGAATTGTTGTAAGAACCTTGTTGAACCAAGGTCAACCCTAAGAAGGGAATAACCTTGAATGTAAAGTGTTTTAATTGTTATTTATGTTCTGTAAATAATTTGTGATGTTATATGTTATTTCCTTGTTGGCATGCCAAGTGTTGTGTTGTGATGTACTCTTTGTGTGGTGTCACTTGACACTAGTGATGTGACATGGCATGTCAATGTGGTTTGGGGTTGAGTTATTGTAACCATGAGTGACCTTTAAGAATCCCTAGGTGAGTTTCCTTGGTTTGGATGTCTTGTGAGTAGTCCCATCACTCATTTCCGTGAGTCACCTTGTAGTGGGCTTTTGGAGGGTTAAATTTGACCCTAGGAGTAGTTTAGGCTAGATTTGACTTGCCCCAAAGGTATACTATGGGGTTGGGGGTATTTCTAGGCCCACCTTGAGCCTTTCAAACTAATTTTTCACCTTCCAAAAATGCTTGGGAAGAGTGTGACGAATTTGGGGAAAGAGGAAAGTAACATTTCCTCTTCCCCCCCCAAAAAAAAGGTCTTGGGACGGTCAGCCAATAGGATAGGGCCTCTTCCCCTAGGAATTTTGGGGGTTTGTGAGGGGAGACCAGATTAAAGGAGAGTATGGGGAAAACTTTGGGTGGTTCACCCACTCTCCATCTTTGGGAGAAAAAAAGTTTGGAAGCTAAGTAGGAGGAATGGCTAGAGGGAGAGGGAGGGAAGAGATTCATTTTGTGCAGGCTTGGAGGAGAGGTTGGTGCTCTAGCTATGTTCATTTTCATATATTTTTGTTTGTGTATGTTCATGGGTTGACAACTTTTTCCTTCCCCATGTAATGTTTTGTGATCTTGTGAAGATGGTTGTGGTGAAATATGTTTTGGGTAAGTTGTTGTGTATTCATATGTGAATGAAATATATATGTTTGAGTGTATGTGCCCTATGTCTTATGTATGTTTCTTACCTTAGCATGGTTCCCCGAGCTCGGGGGTTGGCTAGGGCATACAAAAGGCCTCATGATGCCATATGGTAGGGTGGAGAGCACCCATGGTTTTGCTGATTTTTTTTTGGATATGCAAGTTTTGGTGTCTTAATGTCTTGAAGGCATGCTAGAAATTGTGGAATCCCAGTGTGATGCAATCCCTCTTGAAGAAATGTGAATGTGAGGAAGAAATGATGTGTTTCCCTATTTTTGTATCTTCAACAAAATATATATATTATAGTCCTTAAAGAAAAAAGGCATTGTATGGATGTTTTCATTTTTGTTTGTAGTTGTAACTTTTCTTTATGATTAATATCTTCTAAGAAAACCTATCTATGCATGTACTCTAACTTAAAAATAAAAGATGATTTTAGTCATGTATATTGTTGTTGTAACATTTGTATGGAAGAGTAAAGAGACTTAGTGAGTTTAACTAAAATAGATTAAAAAAAAATTGTGTTCATGTCCAGCAGAAACCTAGGCATGACAAGGACATCCATAACAAATGCAACATATAAACCAATATCCTACAAACTCAACTCTCATAACAAGTCTCCAATACTCTCCCAAGGTCTCCATAACAAACAAAGAAAAGAGATAAAGGAAAAACCATGTCATCTCTCATATGAAACACATGAACACAAACCATTGATCACAAGCTCGAATCAATCTCCAATCTAAAGTAAGTGAAACTGAACATCCAAGAAGATAATCAAGACCAAAGAGAAACTATGTACTATGTCCTTCTACGCACACCTCTAGATGTCAACTATGCCAAGTATGATCTCCTCCATAAAACTCCAAACAAGAAGCCACAAAAACACCCAAACCATACCATATGACCAATATGAATGTACGCCTCTCACAAGAAGATCAAAATCATAACCATTCCTAAACCAAGGAATATGACCAATAAAACCATCTCCTAAACTCTACCATAATGATAGGACAAGGAATTAACCAATGTCAAACCATCTCTCAAATGAATCCTCTAGAACTAACTCACACCATAGCTCAAGATCCATATCAATGAAATATAATCATAAATGTAGTGTGTGTAAAAGGAATAGCAGACTATACCTCTCAAGTAGTAAATTTTCAAGTAGACCAAGAGTGGGGAATGAGAATGCTCATCAATATATCCAAGTCTCCAAATGAGACTAATCTAAGAAAAATCTCCTCTCAAGTATAATATACCAAGTGAATGCTCCTTGGATTTCCTGTTGAAACCATCAATTGTCCCAACAAATACATCTCTAATCAAAAGATAAATCAGGATCACCATCACCTCCAAGTATCCATGAGCACCTATAATCGATCAATCCATGCCAAATCTAAATTCAACACAAATTAAGAAGTATCTAGAAAATGATCAATGTACTTAATAGAAAGAAAATAAACCAAGATCAATGTCACAAATCCAACCTAGGAATCTATCATGCCCACAATTTAACCAACTGAAAATGCAACAATTTTTTTTAAAGGGTTCAAATGAGAGAGAAAGACATTCTAGAATAGGGATAAGTTGTCTACAGTTAGGAAAGTCATAGCTTAGGGTTTAGTTCAACTATAAGATATTTGGTCCTATGCATTAAAGTTCATCACGATAGATATAAATGTCAGAGTTTAGAAAGCAAAACCCTAGTGTGCATAGTTTCCATGAACACTACAGTTCAAGATGTACTCCAGGTACCTAGGGCATTTGTCATCTACCCAATTCCATGCCAATTAACCAATCATTTACTAAGTGTATGCATACCTAGACTGAGACTTTTGAATAAGGTTGTATTAGTGGTTGAACCTTCAAGTAAGATCCAACAATGAACCTAATGACGTTAACTAGAATCCAAATGTTATCTAGACATCGGAAGTTATATTATCATCTTCAAAACACCTTCTAGGGAAATGGGGTTACTTAGGGTTCCTCGATACGATAGTCCAAAGTAACAAGTTGGTGATTTAACCCAACAATATTACTAATGATACTCTAGAGTTATTCATTTATAATTTGGGTAAAATGAGCTATGATATCAAACTAATTTATTAAGAATAAGTCTAACATAATAGACTTTTTAACTAATTAATTGTGAGGATCCTATTAGCTAATTATCCAATAATTAACTTGACTAAAAGTTTAGAAAGAAGTTATATTACTAGAAGAATTTGAACATGTTCCAAATAAAACTATAGATTAAATAATTTGATTTATTCCATTTAAGTTGAAAAATAATGCCACTAATTAATAATCAATTTCTTTAGTCACCCAAATAAAATTGATGACTAATAAATATAATCTTCAACTAAGGGGCTTATGTCAAAGCCCAAATTAAACCTTAATCTATCAACACTAAACCTATAACTTAATACACTAACCTATCTATAACAAATCCCCTAATAACATACTAATAGTATGAGGGGAATATTATCAACCTAAAAATGAAGATTAACTATCAACTAAAGATTCATCACTTAACAACCTAAGAGAAATTCCCTAACAAACTTATCCAATCTAACCTAATACTCTTTTTCTAAACAACCAAATGATTACATGGTGAGTCAATCATATTAGCATTAAGTCCATTTCATATAAATTAATTGATTAATTTATAAACTAAAAGCTCTACCCACAAAATGATAAATAAGATGTAAACAAAATCAAAATGCTATATTAAATACCTACAAACCTACTAACCTGTCATCATAGCCCTATCCACCTTTCCCATTCCAACATGGCCCACTTGCCAAGTGGGTGGGAGGTGGGAAGTACCTTTTGAAAGGCATGCACATGTTACCAAGGTTTGAGGTGGGACCCACCCAAATCCCCTCTTCGTAGCATCACCCCCAATAAACCCATCCAAGGGAAGGGGAGTACAAAATACAAATAATGAAATTTAATGATGACATCAAGTAAAATGGGTGCATAGATCAATGCATAGGTAAGGGAGGCTTCCTTGTCAAGAGGAATAAGCCAATATTTTCATGCTAGACCAAGTACAAAAGTAGGAGAGTAAACATATCCCTAGGGGGACACAATAAATGCCAAGTCAGCCCAAATTACAAAGAAACCCAAACATAAAGTAAGGTGGTGTGAGGTTTGGAAAGAGAATTAATCCTCTCCATCACTATGCTAGCTTATGTTGACAAGACATGTGGCCCCATATCCAAGGTTTTCAAATGTATATTTTTTTTGTCATAAAGTTTGAAAACAACCAGGCTTAAAACCCACGTAGAGAAGGAGTATATAGTAAGTTAATAAATATTAAAAAGAATAATAAGAGGTAGTGAGGAAGGCTATGGGGCCCACTAGCTTTTAGGTTATAGGGTAAGCCATTATGTCATAATTTTATAAACTTTATTAGTTAAGGATTAATTGATAATAGTATGGGTAAGATAGGGGGTTTAGGTTACTAATTCTAATTAGGGGAGTATAATGAAAAGGGAAGGGAATATTCTCTATGGTAAGAGAATAATTTCCTTCCCATACAAAATTCAGAGAGCTAATTTGCTCTTAAAAAATTTGGAAGATGTCATTGCAAATGCATGAGTTTTTGTTAAATTTCTTGCTTGTTATATGAGGCCCAAAAGCATGAATTTGATAGTTTGTTTAGTGCATTGTATTAAGGAGTATATGAATGTTACATTAATATATCATTTTGTTTAATTAAACATTATTGACATGTTTGATTGTTGAATGGAGTATAAGATTGAAATGTGGGTTTTCAACTAAAGTGATGATCATATTGCAATAGTAGTTTGTTCAAGGGAAAATTAACTATATTTGAACTTAAATATCACAATCGACATCTAAGAGAATGCAAGGTTCTTATAATAACAAGATTTTTACATGTTATTGAAGCTATTAAATGGTTTATTCCATCAACTTTGGAAAAAACATTTTTGCAATGAAAGAATAACTCCTACTATAATGAGAGATAAAAAAACTATAATCATGAAAGCAAGGAATCATCATTTAAAATATGAAAATATCTTCAATGCAATTACATATTCTTCAAGAATGAGAAGTCTTCAAATTTACAACAAGAAAATACAAATAGATAGTATTTCTCAATGAAAGCTGAAAGGAGAACAATAAAACTTCTCTCCATTACAACTTCACAATGGTCAATGAAATAGAAATAAACTTACAACTTTCAACCAAAGATCAATCTCAATGCAGGAGAATACACAATACAACAATAAGGTTGCCATCATACAACCATACTAAAATGGAGAACTCTCCAAAGCTTTACCCACAAGTTCTTGGCTTCAAAATCTGCAAATCAAAGAATGAAACCATGGGAAGCTCACCTCCCATCCTAGGTCTCAAGGAGACCACCCCTGAGCTAGGAGAATCAATAACCAATGGGTGAAAATCACACATCCATAAACAAACATGGTTACATCAACAAAACACCCTCCCAAGGCTTGCACAATTGGATTCAACATGAACCCATGAACAAGGGTGAAGGTGGACTTCCATGTAGGAGAATACCAAATAATAGATTCAAATCACATGCCTCTTCAAGGCTAAAATCACATACACTCTTTCAACCAATCTTCTCCTTATCTCTCCCAAAAATTAGGATCAAGAACATTGGCATACAAGGGCCCATACACCTTGCATTTCTTCCCTCTTCTCTCCATGAGAAGAGACTCTACACTACCATGGAATCCAACCAACCCCTTCCCCCATACATGGCCACTTCTTCCCTATCCAAGGGTGAGTAATGCTATCACACCCTTCACAAAAACTCCCATATGCAAAAACAAGATAAAACCATAAACAAGGATTCAAACCCAAAATCTCATTCCCATACAAATAACAACACAATTACATGAACATAAGAAAGAGAATGAAGAACGTACAAATCTACTTGCAACAAGAAAATGAATGTCTTTCATGGCAATGGAGACCAACCTTCACCATGTGTTATGGCAAGTGAAATTTTGAGAAGAGCCCAATTCCTTATCTTTCCTTTCTCCAAAACCCTAATGTCTCTAAAGTTAGAGAGTGGGTGAACACCCACTAATACTACCAAGGGCCTCTAAAAAAGACCTCCAACTTCTACCTACCTACTAGCATTAATTACAGAATTGACTCTCATGTCCTTTGGATTTTCCTTGTCCCCTATCTTAAATACCTAATTGGAAGGAAGAGTGGGGTTGGGTAAAGGTCAAGACTTCATCAAATTGCGTAGCTTTTGGTAAATGGATCATAAAATGGGTCACCAAGGCCACTAGGGTGTTAAGGATATGTTAAAAAACTTCCTAACCCATACCCCTAACACTTAGGTGCTTAAATTATGCAAAATATGACCCTTAGGACCTCTTTTTGGCCTCTAAAAGTGGTTAGAAGAAAAATTGAAATTGAAATAATTAAATTGGTGGGGTTTACAAGTATCTCTAACAAGGAATTTAATTAGGTTCCTAAAAGTCAGTTAGGTTTAGGTTTACATTGCCAACCTTAGTAAAAATGTCATTACATAAACACATAACGAGTGTCAAGTGACACTGTAAAATGACATAACACCACATCGACATGTCACTAATTACATAGAGGGACATCAATACATACATACAATTTTATAGTTATGAATTAAGTCACTTTATAATGAGGTTCAAAACCTCTTCATTAGGTTCAACCTTGGGTTTATAGTTTTCATAATGGTTGGTTACTGATTCTCTGACTAATTTCATGGTTCTCTTACCTACATACTTAAACATTGAGCATCAGTAGTTCAAGGTGATAAAATCACATGAAATATACATATTCAATTCTTACTTAGCAACATTAAGTCAATATGTAGAATTTAATTCCTAATTACAATTTCCCTTTAGAAATGTTTAAAACCATAATAATTTCATAAACATCATGACATAACATTCATGAAATAATCAAATCCAATCGGGATCCGCTCTTCTCATCAATTCATATTTCTAACAAGAATAATCACAATCAACATTATCCTAGATCCTAGTCCACATAGGAATGTAATTCATGCAATATAATCATCGTCATCAACCATAATATCTCGAGTCTCTAGTAGGATAATCCAAAGTGCATAAATGTATTGAAGTGTAAAGTATCAAAGTGTGAATGGATCAGTAATGCTATGATAGGTCAGGGTGAGGCCTCACAGAATTAGGATCATAAACATGACAACATGATCTAACCATCTCAACCAAAGAGATAACATGCTCCATATGACCATACCATAACATGTCAAAATTCTAAATGTATATCAAGAGTGTACCATGACATAATAATGAAACCATCCTAATACTAAGGATAACATGTCAAATGAAAGCATAAACCACACCTCTACCAAGGACTACATGATTCCTCAAGATGTCACCATCTCCATTGACCATGAAGATAACCACCACCTATAAGTGCACCAACAGATGTCAAAGATGCTTTTCTAGTGCAGCATGAGACACCCTCCAACATTTATAAGCACTAAATACATATCACTGCCAATAACTCCCACTCAACCATGGTACCGAGTCACCCATGGCATCATGATATCCATATCCTACATGAAGATCCTCCAGGTCTACACACACACAACTGATATGTCACTAACAAGTGAAACCAAGATCTCCAAACCAAGAAGATACAAAACTGCTAACAAATAAACCAAGAACAAATCCTACATCGCCACATCATCACTGTCACAAGCTCCCACTAAACCATCTATCCAAGATATCCATGACATCATGATAAATCCATCCTCTTACATGAGAATAAACTAAGGCATCAAACCATCAAGAACTCAAGGTACACAATCATGAAATCTTTAAAAAAGAAACCGAAGTAACCATGATCCTCAACCAATAAGATACAATGCCATAACCAAATCAGGAATCCAAAAAAATAATCATCAACCAAAATACATGTCAACATAACATAGTCAACCACAATCCTCCAACATGACTATACTTAGTAACAACATCTCATCCCCTCTACAAGGAGAAAAATCAAAAAATGGTGTAACAAAACCATTCCACCAATCTAAATATGTATCAATAATTAAAAATCTATGGGTATAGAAAACCCATATCCAAGCCATAAATGCAACTTGTAAGTATAGACTGCTTACACAAATGCATAATTTGTAGACCCAACAAGGGAACATACATATTCAAACCAAATACTGATAACCATGTCAATATGAGACCAATCTAAAATATAAACTAAGTATACAATTCAACATCAAATCCAAATCTCCAAGATATACCATGTCATAAACTCACAATGTAACCATAGTCAAAATTAACTCATAAATAGTTTAGATCAATTTATCACCAAATAAATATGTCAAACTTGCACCAAATCTGAACCAATCCGTAGAACTCTCCAAGAGCTTTCTGTTGACTATCTGAAGTCCAAAATCTGACTCTATATGCCCAAGTTATGATCATTTGAAAAAAAAAAGCCTCCTAGACCATAAGTACAATAACAAAATTCCAAAAAATACCTATAGGCCCATGCAAACAATTTCTGATTTTTTTGTCATAAGCCATAAAATAGTTTTTCATTTTCTCTGAGAATCCCAACATATAAATCTCTCAAGACATCTAGCATATAAATCTTTCATGGCATATAATAACAACATCAAATATTTATAAATTTCAAAGTTTTTTAATTAAAAAAAACTTCATTAAAAACATTTGGTGGAATTTAAAAAAATTCAAAGTTTTTTATTAATAAACCCCCCTGTGGTGACAACCCGGTTACCCACCAACCACAATACTGCCAGCGCTGCGATAATGCATGGGGATGTGGGGGGAGGGGTGTGGCCCTGCGTGCTCCTTTGAAATAATGCTTTGAGAAAGTGCAGTATCAAAAGAATATTGTAACCAAAAAAAAAAAGGAAAAGGAAATATAGTATTATTTTTTCAATTGAATATCAACTATAAGAAAAATACATTATGATAAATCTATGGAAGATCAAAAGTCAATCATTTGAAATATATTATTATTTAGAAACTACTTCATACTAGAAGTCAAGTATGGAAGACCAAGAGTCACAACCTAAAATTCCACTTAAGATGTCCTTATAGGGAATTGAACTTGGGTGTCCACAATGAGAACCAAAACATTTAATAGATTGAGTTCAACCCCTTGGACAAGGGTACATTAAATTTTTATTTTAACATTTAGATGATAGCAACACTACTCTTTTTTAAACTTCAACTAGATCAAAAAGAACTTTGAATACTCATTTCTTGACTCCCTTATCATGATATGAAAAGCCATCTCCAAATGCATAAAAGCTTTGAATTCCTCTCTCAAAATTGAAGTATAAATCCTCCCATTTGGTTAACACTTTGACAGGATTCAAATATTCCATTGTCAATTCTTTAAGCAATTGTCCAAAAAGGCTATTGATTGAATTAATGCCTCTTCTTCTGAACATTCTGGATTATCCTTCATATAAGAAGAAATTGCTGATGACGTTTGCCCGTGGAGCTTGTCATCCTTCATAAACATAAAAAATTGTTAATATTGTAATCATGATTAAAAAAAACTTATATTTGATCATCAAATTCAAATAGAAAAAAATGAACCTGGAAGTCATGAACATCATCAACTAAGGGTCTGGTCAACCATATGAGTTCATAGAATCTTGATTTATTGAGAAATATTTTCTCAATAGTATCATCTTCCAAATTAGGAACTGCCAAGAGGATGGGGTGCAATAATAACAATCCACTTGCTGCAGTTGTGGTAGCAACCTTTATGTACTCATTATAGGTTGGAACATATTTACCTTCTTTCCATTGTGATGTCTTTAAACTAGCTTCAGCATAATCAGTCCACTGAAACACAATATTATCAAGTCTAAGTTAAAATTCATTCCATCAATTTACTTCACCATCAAAATGCCTACTTTGACCTTTTAATAATACCACAATAAATCTATGATAAAATCTTGCATATAAAATATCACAAATATCGCCAATTTATTTACTTTTATAATATTATAAATGCACTTTATAGAAAAATTTAGTTAGAGGACACTTGATATAAATGCATGTAGAATATAAATGGTTATGCTTGGTGTACATAGTGATTTTATATTCATATTTAATGTGAATCTTTAAAAAATGTATTTTTGTAATTCTCTTTTCCTGTATAATATGTGAACAAAGATAAAATTATAGTTTGGACTAAAATTATTGAGGGCAAGTAAACATACCACTTTTGTAATGAACTACATCATGTCACGTCCTTGGACTTGAGTTGCCTCACTTGTCAATTCATGTAATGTCTTGAAAATAAATTCCACAATTTTTCTATAATTGTCTAGAATATTTTGTATAATGGAAATGTTCCAACCTTGAACAATTGCCTTCGTAACAAATTCAACTTGCTCAAGTGTCAAGTAATCATCAAAAAGATCATCTAATAAAGAGACTAGAGTTGCTGCTTTGGCCAAAGCTATTCTGCTACTACCCAACTCTTTATTATCAACGTCACTGGAACTGCCAACAAATAATATTCAATTGAGCGCTCTCTAACTGCAATCAATTTGGAGACCCTAGAATTTTGCCACCAACTGCAATGAAAAAAATCAAAATAATATTTACTTGAATTCCCAATTGAATTGAAATCAAAATGATAACAAGTGATACAATCCCAATTTAACAAAGTAAGATAATAAATAGAACCTTCTATGGTTGGAAAGTCTAATTAACTAACAATCGACATGATAAATGTGATATCTATTAAATCATATGGTCTAAATAATGTGGAAAATTGTTCAATTTTTTCCACCCTAAAATTACCTGGAGAGTTTCTTCATTTCCATCTTGTATATATATTGCAACATATTGAAATCCGATTGGGCCAACTCTAAAATGATTTTATCCTTCAACCTGAAAAATTAGAAAATATATAAACAAAATTTTAAAAAATCATGATATTTGTAACCTTGAAAGAAGTAATTTTTATAATAACATCATGCAACGGCTCTTACCTGAAGACATCCAATTCATATATCTCTATGTAATTTCATGCCTCCCATCGAGAGAAAGTAGAAGGCCATTCATATTGGAGGACATACTCAGCCTATAAAATTAAAAAAGAGAAGAAATGTAATCAGTATATAGAATTTGTGTAACCTCAAGTATAAAACAAAATCCAAAAGTTCATTACCTCTTTCAGAAAACTGCTTTGCTCTACATCTTGAGATTTATCTAATAATTGTTTAAGATAAGCAGAGATGTAGAGTTTAGCGTCTTCCATAATTACCTCTCCTAGAAATGTCATACTTGAAGCAAGTACTATTGCATCATTTTATGGATTTTCTAGTGATTAAAAAATTATATTTCTACCAATTGAATTATTTTTATTATTATTAAATTCTTGTTACCAAATTCATAATTTCTATAGTATTCATGCACATTATAAGAATTTTGTGGCAATATTATAGCAAGAATATTTTACCATGCCCTTAAAATAATTTATATTTATTTATACTTAATAAGAATATAATAATATTATATATAACAATTATATCTATTTCAATTGATTACAATATCACATTCTTTTAATATTATATTATTTTAATTTTTTTATAGATTATAAATTGTAATATGTTAATTTCAAATAAATATATATAGTTTAATAATATATTATAATATAAATGCATATTTTTAGATATAGATTATTTATTAATTATATGTATATTAAATTGAATAATAAAATTTATATTATTTATTATGTATATTTAATTTTTTTATTGATATATATTATATTAATTAACTTATGAATTAATCATAATATCTATTAAATATATTTATATTAAATAATTATATTTATTTCAATATATTTATAGTAATTACTTTTATTAGAATATATTTATATTTATTACTTTTATTACAATATTATATTATTGGCAAGTACTAGTCGCTACATGACACTTGTTAGATGTTGCATTGTGGATTTAATTAAAAATATAAGCTGATTGTAAAAATAAAAACTAATAGAAACTAAATAAAATGTTAAATATAAAAGAAAAACCTATTAAAAATATAATAAAGTGAATTCCTAATTCCTTTGAAATTTAAATTTTATCATTTTTTTAAAATTCTTTTTATGTTATGCAATATAAAACCATCATTCTTATTATTATGACACTCAAAATTATTTATTTGACATATCTAAAAGCATTTTATGCATAAATATTGAAAAAAAATATTATATTATTTTAATTTTATTTGATATATTCTTTTGAATTGTGTAAGATGGTAAATATATCTTGTCCTTATAAACATTAAAG